>OW203730.1:2478980-3076480 GCA_934045075.1 Yponomeuta sedellus | reverse complement strand
GACTACATATCCAAAGCTGGTTCTGGCATCTAGCTAATAAACGCGCGAAGAAGCATGCACATACCTTAAGCTCTGACCAACAGGAGCCTGCCACCTACGCATGCCAAGAATGTGGATATTTCTTCAAAATATACCACTTCAGTAAATAAAACGCTGCATAAATCACCAGTAATAGATGCAAAGGCCATGGGCGATGATGGATGTAGTTTTTAAGTGAATGTAAGGCAAGCCAGAGCGACACAGGTACGCGTCGCCGGGGACTAATCGCACCGGATTGCAGTCCCGAAACTACTCAAATTAAAACTAATTTACTTACAGCGAACCTCCATTAGCTGCATCCACTGAAGTGACCCCAGTGGCTGACGTCGGGGGAGCCCCCCATTCCGTTCCATTAGAAAAATGGAAATTTATCCGAGCTCCGCCGCTCGCGAAAGTAATTTTCGATAAAACAATTTGTCCCTGGGACCGTTCCCCGCATCTGTGCCGTGATCCAGGCTTCAATTTTTCTGCTCACGACGTTCGTACACACCTATACGGCCACATGTTGGCGATGTAATAGCTTATTTTTGGATCAACATTCGTCCGGTAGGTGAAGATTTTACCGGAGAGATTAGTTTCACAGTAACGTGTAGAAATTAAATAGTAGAAGCCTTATGTATAAAAACATAATTTCTTACAAAACTCCAAAAACGCTAAATTAAAGAGTTTAATTACTTAGAACACTAAAAGCACTCACTTAAATAGTTTTAGGAGATTTTACAATGAAAAGACATAATCACAAATTAAATAAAGCGCATCTAGGAGTGTTTTAGTGGAATCGTCTTTTTATAAATAAAAAAAAATCTTATTGTTATGTTTTTGCTTATGCTTGGCCTTAGTTTAAATCTAAGCTTAGTTGTTTTTAATAAAACCTTATCTGCCCCGTGGCATTTCTTACAAAAAATCGGGAACTCGCTCACGATACAGAATTTGTACGGGTCCCACTAGACATAGTATTCTGCCAATCACGTTTGTGAAATAAATAAGTTATTAAAAAAAGTTATGAAAGTCGTGTCATCCCGCTACGAATCGTGTTTCAAAAAATTTGTCCGATATAAATTTATTCGAAATGACTCATGTTTTTTCGCCACTAGTCGTGTTTTCGAATATTATCACTCAAGCAACCCAATTGAGAGGCAGAAAACTCATTCCCGAAACTGTTTCCAACTCAGGGCATCTCGACAATTACTCATCTACATTGAGATGTAATGTAACGTAGAAATATTCGAAAATGGCTCGCTTTTATTCTCGCATGCATCGTTTATAAGTTAGTAATATTAGTAAAAGTTATTCGAAAATTAATGTTATTAATTTACCGAAAATAAAATTTAGTAAATTCGGATAAAATTTAGTAAATTCGGATGATTCGAAAAGAGATATCATCTTTAATTGCACCATCTTTAATGTGTAGTGCATAAGACAGTTGTAGTTCAAAACGCGTGTGTTTGTAAATATTTAAAAACCTTTAAAAACCTATTTAGAGGCTAAAAATTTCACCCATGCCGGGATTCGAATCCGCAACCTTAGCCTCTTAATAGGTTTTTAAATTTGTCCTTAGCATGGGTTAGTGCATTAAAAATAAAAATAGTATAATTTGTAAATATTACAGAGAAAGCGATGAAATAACAGGTTAAAAACAATACTTAAGGCAGTAAACATAACCGCGAGATCAAAACATCCACCACTCAGGGCAAGGAGCAACTTGTTAAAATTCTGAACAAGCGCTTCGATTTCAGGAGTAAAAATAAAGGGGGCGAGAGGCGTGTGAAAAAAGAAAACAGAAAAGTCCTCGAAGTTAATCGCGAAAGTTAAACGAGACTCTGTCAACATCTTAAGAGCTGAGAACTTGAATGATTGAGTAAAGTTGAAAAACAGTTAGTTAGCCCGTGAGTTCGGCCCTTCGGGTTGATTTTTGTAAAAATCAGGGTGACAATTGGCCGAAAAATTCACCTTTTCCCTTTTCGCACTTCTTTCGCTATCCAACTGCGAAAGCGGGGTTATGATTGAAAAAAACCTTTTAACTGTCTTACTAACGGTGAAAAAAAAACATCGTGAGGAAACCTGAGTGTCTGAGGTGTTCTTTGGGGGTTTTTTTTGTCCCCACCCGGCGTTCGAACCCGCGACCTTGCATAGTAAGCAGACGCGCTACCGCTGCGCCACAGAGATGAGATAAGATAAGAATATTCTTTATTGTACACCAGGAAAAAACAAACAAAAAATAATTACAAAGATACAGTACAATTGGCGGCCTTATTGCTCAGAACATTTCTTCCAGACAACCCACGATGGAGCCTAAAGAAATGGCATTTAATATGACAAATTACATAACCGCGGCTTTTAAACCACCCAGATTTCAACGTGTATATAGAAAAATCGTATTTCATAATCATTCGCGATGCTCATAAATAATAAAAATAAATTGGCCTATTTGCATCTACTTAATGAGATGATTTATTCAGCGTCCAGTGGTATCTTCACTCACACTAGATGGGTGAAGGTACCACTCCGATGCTGTAGTGCCTGGGACATGGTTTTATAGATGGTGTAGGCTTGCCCAGCACCTATACAATCCTGACAGCTTAGTCGGCCTAGCCCACAGGAAAAACTAGTCGATACGTGTGGAGCCAACCAAGCCGCGGGTTTTCTCACGATGTTTTCCTTCGCCGTTAGCGTGTGGTATTGCGACTAAAAATTCGCAAATGTGCGTAACTTTGAAATTAAACAAAGTCATTGGTACATGCCCGCACTCGGGATCGAACCTGGGACTCTCGCTTGCCAGTCCATGGTTCTACCCACTGAGCTACCACCATACCGCTACCGCTCATAATTAATTCCTAATAAATAATCGCGATTAGCTCCGTTTCATATAGGCTTTTGCCCGCGACTCCGTCCGCGTGGACTTTTTTTGCAACCCCGTTCACTATTTGACGGCGTTGGTGGCGCAGCGGTTTGGCACGCTGTCTGTGCAACCAAAGGTCTCGGGTTCGATCCCCGGCCGGTCAAACTAGGAAACGAACTTTTCTAGTTTGTCTCGGGTCTTGGATGTTATCTATGTATTTATTGTATTAAATCTATCGTCGAATTAGCACCTATAACACAAGTCATTTAGTTGTACTTAGTATAGGGCTAACGAGATCTGTGTGATATGTCCATGAATATTTATTTTTTATTATTATTATTATTATTATTATTATTATTATTATTATTATTATTATTATTATTATTATTATTATTATTATTATTATTATTATTATTATTATTATTATTATTATTATTATTATTATTATTATTATTATTATTATTATTATTATTATTATTATTATTATTATTATTATTATTATTATTATTATTATTATTATTATTATTATTATTATTATTTAAGGTTAAATTTAGAAAAACGGCGAAACACGTGTTACAACAATTGTGTTGAAGAGTATTTATTTTAAGTTTCAAGAAAATTAGACAACATTATTTATACCTCCCATACTAATTTTGGCAACCCTTTTCGGCCCTTAGGGGTTGGATTTCAAAAAATCCGGTCTTATTCCTTGCCTACATTATATATGGACTCTCTGTCTAACCCAAAATTTCAGCTTCCTAGGTCCAACGGCTTGGGCTGGGCGTTGATGAGCGAGTCAGTCAGGACTTTGAATTTTATATAATCGTATCAGTAATCCCGAGCAAAGTATTGAAAAAACAATAATCAATATCAAACTTGTTTTCTCTTCGCCTGTGCTGTCTCCCATCCATCAATAACCTTCAGTAGAAATCGGCGTCACAAATAAAAAGAAAATATCACGCTCGCGACACTAGACTCCGATACTTTATTGGAAAAGTATTTTTTCGTCCTAAAACTAAACGATTGCCTAACAAGAAATGAGGCGGTTCTTCTTACTCGCTTTTTATTTGTCTAGACGTAGGCCGGACTAGGTCACGCGCGAGTTATCAAAATATAACGATATGAAACCCAATTCTCAGCGTGTACCACTGACTTTGTTTTCTTTGTTACGTGCGTTTGTGAATTTGAAGTAACAATAGCACGCTGTGTAGCTAACTGAATCGCTCGTAGCCCCGGCTGCCTGAGTGATCTTAAACGATCACGAAGGTTAAGCAACATAGGGCGCGTTCAGTGCATGGATGGGACCGTCTGTGACTAACGCTAGTTGCATTTTTCCAAGCGGTTTCGTGCTTCGCAAGGCACGTTAAGCAGTTGGTGCCGGCTGCCAGTTGTTAAGCTAAGTCAGAGGCATTAGGGCGGCTTCAAAACTTGCGACAGTAAGACCAGCCACTAGTCTTGCCATCCTCCACCAATCGGGACTTGGCCCCCGTGGTGGAGGGTGACAAAATCTGAGTATCTGAGGTGTTCAAATGTCTCAACGCTCGAAATTACATCCGTGGTGGGTACGTGGTAATTAAGCCCAAGCAGTGGGACGTATAAGCAACACGAATAGAAGGTTTTAAGTACTCTATATTACGCCTTCATAGCAACTGTTGGCATTCATGTATAAACTTTGTACAAACAGTTAACCTTCTTCACTGCGTACTGAAAATAGGTCTTTTAAATGTCATAAGTATCATTAATTTGCAACCGGATTAACTTACTTGTTTTTTTATCGAAAAATCAAGTAAGTTAATCAACGGTTTTAACACTGTGTTTTAGTTGGGATAACGATCTGCGAAAAACTGCAGGCAGATGTTGGATACGGCAAGCTGAAGACAGGGCGCTATGGCGCTCATTAGGGGAGGGCTATGTCCAGCAGTGGACTAGTACAGCCTGACGGCGACGACGAGGACGACGGTTTTAACGTCCCTATTAAATGATAGACGTTGGAACAGCTATTTACACGCTTTATTTTATCCGTGGTTACGTTTTGCCGATTCCGCATTCACGGACTATTCAGTGTTTTTGAATAGTTTTAAGAAAGCGTATTTTTGTAAATAAGACTGTCTGGGTTTTGTTTACACTTTCCCTATATACGCAATGAACATCACAGTGTCTACCTCGAATTAAAGACTTATTTAGTCCCTCGAACTATTAGTGCCCTCGCGGGATTTTCACCCTGACAATGAACTAATAATGATATTAAGTAACAATAATTCCGGGAAACATTTATTAAAAACCTATTTAGAGGCTAAAAATTTCACCCATGCCGGGATTCGAACCCGCAACCTCTGGCTATCCGTACCAGCGCTCTACCAATTGAGCCAATGGGCGACTCACGGCATCAGTGAAATTTCAAACCTCTTTACAATATTCTCTGTATTACGTACAGAAAAATAAAAAAATTTTTAGCCTCTCAATAGGTTTTTAAATTTGTTCCTTAGCACGGATTAGTGCATTAAAAATAAAAATAGTGTAAACATTTATTAATCAATGGAGGCGCTAAGAATGACACCGAACGTTCAGGCACTTCGGCGCTTGAAAATGCTAATCCGCGATGATCACGTGTTTTAATTAAGCCTATACTCTCTCTTTCTCTCTCTAAGAGAAGGTCCGAGCCCTGCAGAAGTACGTATATACGTACCCAAATGGGTTTTGCACTTAACAGACTTGCGGGCGTTTATGCGCTCCATCAAACGTGGGCGGGTGTATGACATTTAAAAAATCGTACCCTAAATGGCCGAGCTTCAATACGTGACATTTTCTAACCGTATTCCAATCATTGTTATCAACCCTTGTATGTCCCCACCGCTGGGGCACGCGTCTCTTCCTGCATCGCAGGAAGGTTAGGCCATACTCCACGATGGAGGCCAAGTCCGGGTTGGTGGAGGATTGTAAGACAGTGGCGGGCCTTACTATCAGAAGTTATCAAGCCGCCCATAAGGCCTCTGACATGGCTTAACGACTGCTATTATATGACAGCCGGCACCAACGGTTTAACGTGCCTTGCGAAGCACGGAAGCGCTGGGAAAAATGCCACTAGCGGTAGTCACGGGACGCTCACCCATCCTGTACCCGACCGCGCCTGTTGTTGCTTATCCGAAGTGATTGATTCCAATCACTCGGTTCGCCTAGGCCACGAGCGCTTCCAATTAACCACTAATAATTTTCAGCCCTTTTTCCCAAGAGACTTGTTAGTTACACAACAAACTTCCTACCTCCTTGGACGTGAGGCAGACAATGCCGAAATTCAATAACACACATCCTTCATTTGTCATTTCTCTCCCGATCTGACATGATGAGATTAAACAAGGAAAACTCGGTCGGCCAAATGTCCCCGTCACTCAAACGGGTTGGGCTATAGTGCGAGCGGTGACAGAAAACAAGGTATACCAAAGTCATACAAATTATAACTGAAGAACTCAAGAACATAATTTGCAGACTTGATAAATGTTCTTATTTCCTTCTTCTTCTTCAGGCTATATTAGTCCACTGCTGAACATAGCTTATTTCCTATTTCCCTATTATTATTATCTATTTTATTAAGTAGCCTATATGCGTCCCACGGCGGCGAACAGGCCTTCTCTCTGAGAGGGAGAACGAGCTGAATTGCCATGTGGTGCGGCGTGAGTAAAACGTGTGGACTGTATGAGGTCGGACCAGGCGGGCAACAGTAGTGCTCGTCTGCTGCACAAGGGCTAAGGAATTACCTAGTCTTCTAACCTGCGTATATCGAAGGACGATCCGTTGACTCTCGTCAGAGGACGGCGGCGATGGCAGCAGATGGCACCGGCCGGCGATTTAACTTCTATCTTGTAATATTAAAAGTATTTTATTTTCACATAGTCTTGCCGATAAAAATTGTGAAAAGTTTTGACTTCTGCTTTTTCACCGACACTTTTGATGCCACGTATGAATTTCAGGCCAGCCCAAAAGGAGGTGAATTGACTCGCGGTACCCACAGGGACGAAACCAAGGTCTCTTTCCGCGCCAAGACAGCCACGAGCCCGTTCTGATGCCAATCATGATTCCGCCAGCATCAAAACCACACGATTACTAAACGGGCGTAAACACCATGCGTGCCCGCCGCCGATTGGCAATGTCAAACGCTGAGATATTTGAACAGATTGGAGTCTCAGGTTTCCTCACTACATTAAAATACTTCATTGCACACGAAACATTTAACAAGACATTACATACGAAATAACAAGTACAAAAGCGGGTGTATCTCCGAAAAAGATTTATTCCAGAAAACCTTAGAGAGTCGGTGATTCTTTTTTTCTTTTTCAAGGTCACTCGAATGGTTGCGTGGTGGTCGGGTCGCCTGTCGCCCTCTGAAATGGTTTAGCGTGTAGAATTAGTAAAATATAATAAAATATTAACCCAGTAACTATTCATGTATTGTTTCTTGCAATTAAATGTATTTTGAAAGGAATTAAACTATTAATTTGTGATTAATGACTCGAATTGCTTATATGAATATAATATATACATACATATCGGTTTTCTCGATATATATATATAAATATATATATATATATATATATATATATATATATATATATATATATATATATATATATATATATATATATATATATATATATATATATATATATATATATATATATATATAACCCGTAACCACGCGACTGCAATTGCGGCCTACCTGCGGCCTCTACACTATATACCCTAATAGTGCTTTGTGATAGCTGATTGAGGGTAGTCTGAAACCTCATCAGCCGAAGATGCGAACGGGTGCCAGCCATCAGTCTTCTCGTGACCACGATGACTGTAACGTCGTCGAAACGTCGAGGTAAAATAGCAATAAATTACTACGCGACTAAGCCCCGAAAATATTCTAACTATAAACATTATATACACACTCACAAATTTTCGCCTTTAGAATATTAGTGTGATGCTTATGTTATATATTAAAAGGGTCAAATCGCGATTATTTATTAGGTAAAACGTATGTACCTTATATCCTGACATTGTAAATAACTATGTGTGAGTATCGCGAATCATTAAGAAATACTATTAGGTTGATGTGATCATGATGTGATGTAATATGATGATTAGGCCCAACACTTTTTCTGAACACTTCTTCTACTGATGCACGCTTTTTTTTATAATCTTTATTTGAAAGGGTTTTGTACAAAAAATGGCAATGTCACCCTTATAGATACAGACAGACAGTACAGATTTTGACGTTAATGCCACAAGTATTACATGTTACCTACTTAAAATTTGACTTAAATGTTGCTTATACTACTAACTCTAGCAGAAATACCAAATTTGGCTACCTTCAATAGCATTTTGGCTTCATACTGATGCACGCTTTCTTCGTAGCCCCCACTCGACTGTAGTTCCGCCAACAACAGTCTTGATGACAGTTTGGTGGCGGTACGAAGTTTTCCCTTTCGCGGGGAGATAAAACTCCGCTTAGCGGAATATTCATACATCCAACTTGTCGGTTTGCGACGGTGGGTGTTCGGCTTTTATTAAAAAACATCCCGCTGAGTGACGACTTGTGAATGGCGGTTTCGAAACTTGTTTTTAGCCTGTTTGAGGGGGTGATTATAGAATGCTAGCCGTGCCCCGCGGTGTTACTCGCGGTTTATCGATTTTCCCATGGGAATAAGATATTTTGCCGTAGGAAAATGTAGCCTATATGTTAATCCAGGGTGTCAGCTAACTCCAAACAAAATTTCATCAAAATCGCTCCAGCCGTTTAGACGTGAAGATGTAACAAACATACACACTCACAAACTTTCGCCTTTATAATATTAGTGTGATGTGATGTGACGTCAAGATGTGATGTGATGTTATATGATTCAAGAGGTAGGATAAACTGTGCTATGGTGATTAGGGAAGATAAAATACTTGAGTCAAATCAAATAGTTTATTTACGAAAAGGTTAAGTACTTGTGACATGAACTAAATTAACTTGATATGACTTGAAAAAGATTGCCAATAAATATGTACACAAAGCTGCAGTCGTAATAATAATGTTTTAAGTCACCTTTGTATATATTTGTTTTAGTGCAACAAGGTTTCCGTTCATTCATTCATTTATTCACTTCAATTCAATTCAAATTCAATTCAAATTCAAATTCAAATTCAAATTCAAATTCAAATTCAAATTCAAATTCAAATTCAAATTCAAATTCAAATTCAAATTCAAATTCAAATTCAAATTCAATTTCAAATTCAAATTCAAATTTAAAATTCAAATTCAAATTCAAATTCAAATTCAAATTCAAATTCAAATTCAAATTCAAATTCAAATTCAAATTCAAATTCAAATTCAAATTCAAATTCAAATTCAATTCAATTCAATTCAACTCGTTTATTATTTCGGATGGAATGAACGAGTGAATGAATTTTGGCATACCAGAAACGTGCACAGGCAGAACAAACTATTTGTAATTCTTTCTTCTGCCTGTGCACCAAAGTGTCTCTTTGATATATTAATTGGCAGCGATTCCCAAATAAAGAAGTAAAAAGTAGCCTTATTGCTTTTAGCAATAAGGCCGCCAATTGTATTTGATCTTTCGTATCTGCCGTTTCTGTAACTATTTTTCCGGTATACAATAAAGAATATTGTTATCCTATCTTAAAAAGGTTAGATTGAAGATATAACTAATTTATGTAATATCTTCAATCTAACCTTTTTCCGGTTCCCGCGATGCAGGAAGAGACCCGTGCCCCAGCAGTGGGGACATACAAAGGTTGATAACGAAGGTTCATGTGCTGTCGACAATACAGCCATCCCCTTAGAATCGAGCCCCATGTTGTCAACGTTAGTAACTTAATTTTATACGTAGTGCAGTTTTAGCCCATTATAGCGCAGGGGCAGAATGCCGTAATTCTGGGTTCTGTTTCTCATTTTGTTGTACGGAACCCTAGTAATATTGGAGGTGATATATGCACATGATCTGGAAAAAACCGGATATATTGTTTTTACTGGTGACGCTGGCGCATGGAGGCCCTTAACAATTCTCAAATTCTGTACGTAATACAGAGAATAGTGTAAAGAGGTTCGAAATTTCACTGATGCCGTGAGTCGCCCATTGGCTCAATTGGTAGAGCGCTGGCACGGATAGCCAGAGGTTGCGGGTTCGAATCCCGGCATGGGTGAAATTTTTAGCCTCTAAATAGGTTTTTAAATTCTCAAATGTGAAACGTAGGCGAAGCGATCTAACAGCCGAATGATTTCGCTCGCGTTTGCGCGTTACGGAATCAGCCTCACTGAATTTGTCACGTCAAATTATACGAAAAGAATAAATCGCGGATGTCGGGAGAATTCAATAAAATGCGGGCTCCACCCCTCCCCCACGGGGAAATACCGACATTTCATTAGAGGTGAAAAAGAGGATATTTCCCACCCGAGTTATTCGTGTAAAATACTTTATCTTTTCTTTAGCATTTATTACGATTTCAGGTGTCGCCGGCTTATTAATCGTTTGAGTTGCTCCCTCCCCTTAACATTTTCCATTATAAGGCTCATAATAGGCTTCCACTAGATACCTTCTGACCGAAAATTCTTGCAAGACTTTTGTAAGATAGGTCAAGGCAATAAAAGTATATTTGCCAAGAAAAACTTATTGCCAATCTTTATTGGAGAAAAAACTGGCCACGCGCCTGTTAGACTCGTTTACGGAGGATTCCGTACAGTATACCTATTTGTCTTAATTAGCCAAAATATATTTTATTTCCCTAAGTTCGAAACGTTTCTTTTTTTCTTTGGTCACTTTACACGTTCGTAAAGTCTGGGGCTGACATAAAACCTTTCCATTTATCTCTCTTACTGGTTAGGTATGGCCCAAGACATCAGAAAATGCATATAGAGCTGGCTGGGACATGTAGATAAGATAAGATAATAAGATAAGATAAGTTTATTATTTCCACAAAAAAGTTTCACATGGTACTACTGTTACTTATGAATATTACAATTTTTTCCTTAAAAACTAGACGTTAGACCTCACACTAAGCAGAGCCTGTATCGTGAGGGCCAAAATTACGATTTCTAATTCAGCATAATTCCCAATGTTGATAATCGATTACTAAAAACCTCATATAATTTTATGTAATACAGAAACCAATTAAAATTACAGACAAAAAACAGAAACAGTTAAAACTAGAGACATATGACAGGTATTTACAGGAGTTAGTAGGTTTGTGTACCACTGTGTGGGTGTGTAATATGTGTGTGAAAGGGTACGTGAATTGTTAGTAGAGTGAGCTAGTGTGTGTGTGTGTGTTTGTGTGTGTGTGTGTGTGTGTGTGTGTCTTTCTGTTTGACGCGTATATCGTTACAAATTGTTTTCAGTTTTATTCGCAATAACAACAAAATGACATGCATAGCTTAAACTTAGTGTACTTACATTATTTCTTACGTGAGACTTTGCAAATATTTATTAAGCTCTTTTGTACAGGCGAAATGGTTCAGTAAACTTATATGTCGCGATTTATTGATTTAATTATATACGTAACCACCCAGAAAGCACACAAACCCTTGAGCAAAAGAAGTTCTACACCTAAGTATGTCCTTCAAAGACCCGATTACCACATCCCGAAATTGGCCCCGTAGCGGGTGGATTCCTTGCATTAATTTGGGCAGTTCTTATTTTGGTTAAACTGTAGAGAAGACACTATAATTACGCCAGTTTACTAGTTTTTACGATATCGCGAAAACCCTTAAAAACTACGTAAATGTTTCAGGCTCCTTACGAATTTATTATTTATTATTTGTTAGCACATTCTGCAGAATTTCAACTTTCTTGCACCGCAAGAGTTCAGGTGATGCTCATTTTACATCAGGCGGACCGACAGACAGCGATACGCCATATTTAAAGGCTCCCGTTTGGCACGTTTCGGCTAAGGTACCCTAAAAAGACAACGCAAAGAGGTATTATTCTATTTATTATTTATCTATCAACACAAGAATAGAGCCTTCTCACACAAGCTCCTACGGTGTCCTATATTGTAGATAGATTGATAGATAGAGAACACTGTACCGTGCCCGGCAGAGTGCCCGGGCACGTAATCGTACTCGCCCACTACTGGGCTCACTTAGTAACAAAATATTCTCCCTAACTACATTCGAACCAGCAATGTAATCAATAAGAATCCTAGCATTCGACATGGAATACGGAGACAAAAGTTAGAGGAGTTGGCAAGCAACTTTCAATAACCACTCCATGAGAAAATCCACCGAAAACTTTCCACAATGAATGCTCAATTGCTCAATCAGGATCTCATTGAAAAACTTCTGATCAGAAAGCCGTACGATTTCGGCCACGAGTTTTATCTAACCCGAGTTTAGTTTCGAAATCAAATATCGGGGAATCTTCGCGAATAAAGTATGCCGAGACACTTTTGCTTCGAGGTTTTCCATAACTTCTGTGTGCCTAAGTTCTCTTTCCTGTTCTCGATTCAATTTCATAAGAAATAAGTATAAGAACTCCAATAATGGAAATGTATCGATTCCATTCCCGAGAAAATACTCTAGAACAAGTCTGGTGCATTCGGGCACTGGTCAGCTCTAACGCGAAATGAAAAATACAATCAGATGGTTTCAAAGAGACATATGCACTAAAATTTTAACTAAATAAAATTGGTGTAGCTGAAAGCAGTCACGTCATTGTAGGTGAAGTCGTCGTCGTCGTCAGGCTAAACTAGTCCACTGCTGGACATAGCCCTCCCTTAAAGAGCGCCACGTTGTCCTATCATAGGGGGTAATGCCCAAAATCCCCACGCTGATCCATTGTAGGTGGAGTAAGAGGGCACAAAAGGATTAAAATTTAACGAACAATGAAACATAACTAATACCTTTCAAAAAATTACTTATCCTGATTCCTAGCTACAATGCCTTGTGCAATAATAATCAGTTAAGGAGTTATTTTTGTTTATAAGCGACGCTATTAATGCAAATGTAAGAAATCATTACCGGCATTACCCCCAATAATGAACAAGACATTCAAAATTTCAATACTAAGTTTATGATTTTTAAGTAAGAACTTAATTGAATAGTGCCTTAACTGATTTGATCTTGATAAAATTGATGTTCACTGATGTACTGACCGTACTATTCACTTATTACTGAGAGCGGTGGTAGTGGAGTGGTATAGCATCCGCTTCTCAATCAGGATGTCGTAGGTTTTCTAAGTTATGGACATTTGTGAAATTCTAGTAGAAAAATAAGTAACCGCGTTAATTATTTTCGTATCACATTAACCGTGAAGAAAATCATCGCGAGGAAACCTGAGTGTCTGAAGTGTTCAAGTACCTCAGCGCTTGAAATTGCCAATCGGCGGTGGGCACGCGTGGTAATTAAGCCCATACTTTCTCTTTCTGAATGAATGTCTGTACCCTGCAGTGGGACGTTTATAGGTTCGATAAAAACTTAAAACTGTCAGAATGAAACCGCCTCCTGTCGTCGATTCACTAGCAGAATCCCCTCTCGACCGGCGGGTCTTAACAGCGATAAAGTATACTTTTCAGGAAACACCAAAAGCACGTCTCGAAGTCTCAAATAAACAAGTTTATTGCTGAACCTCTACTCTGGGATATTTGTATTAATTTGTGTCATTCCTAAGATATAGTAACAACAGGCGCGGTCAGGTGCCGGTTGGGTGACCGTCCCGTGACTACCGCTAGCAGCATTTTTCCGAGCGCTTCCGTGCTTCACTAGCAGTAGCCAAGGGATGGTCACCCATCCAGCATCTCACCGTCCCTGTTGTTGTTTAACCTTAGTGATTGATTCTAATCCCTCGGTTCCATTAGGACACGAGCGCTTTGTATCTCAAAAGAAAAAGTTAAAGAGTGCCTATTAAAACTTGATTACGATGAATCTGAGATGCTGTTGATGAGATAAACTCACACTCACGCATATTATACACACTAACACATACACAGACAATCATTCACCTACGTAAACAAAAACATCAACTATTTCCTGTATATTTTTGTACAGAGGATCTCCGGCTCCCATAATACAGATCATTCTAGCTTGGGAGACATAAGACTCACCAACTTAGTTTCTTGTCAGCCATCTGTTCACTCCTAATTTGTTTATATTTAAACTGGTTATATGTGGCTATCAATAAAGATTTATTTTATTATTATTATTTCGTCAATTTTCAACTACTTGAAAGTTATCTCTCTGTCCGTTTTATTCTTTATCAGTCAGTTTTCAAAAATGATCATAGTGTCATATAAATTTAAAAAGTTGAAGTGATATAAATTTAATTACTGATAGCAAGGACCCTTTCAAGTTGATTTCGAGTAGAGGCCCTCTCGTGATCCTCAGAAAGCGACTATATGAGGAGGGCTATTGGGAATTGAGCGCGAAACTTTTCAATACATTTTGATTGAGCACTTGTGCTGTAAAAACCCGCTAGTGACCGAATGGACTCGCGCGCTCGAATGCAACGTTGCTTTTCGCAGAAAATGGAAGGGTTAAGGAGGGGGGGGGTCGTAAGGGGGGGAGGCATTCTTATGAATTACTCTGTCGGGTTTTTGTTTGCGAAGCGCTCGTGGCCTAGTCGAACCGGGTGATTGGAACCAATCACTTGAGTTAAGCAACAAAAGGCGCAGTCAGGTGCAGGATGGGTGGCTGTCCTGTGACTTCTGCCAGTGGCATTTTACCGGGCGCTTCCATGCTTCGCAAGGCACGCTAAGCCGTTGGTGCCGGCTGTCATGTAATGGCAGTCGTTAAGCCAGAGGCCTCATGGGCGGCTTGAAGACTTCTGACAGTAAGGCCAGCCACTGCCTTAGAATCTTTCAGCAACCCGGACTTGGCCTCCGTGGTGGTGTATCGCTTAACCTTCCTGGATGCAGGAAGAGACCCGTGCCTCAGCAGTGGGGCCATACAAGCGTCGATATCGTTTCTGTTTGCATAGGACTTGCATGGACTATGATTGGAGTCTCTCTTGTTAGGAAGCCCAAAAACGACATCAACTGTAGGACAAAGACCTTCTGTCAGGAAGAGAGAAGGTTGTTTATTGATTTACCCCCTTATTCATAATAGTCTGCCAACTTAAAGCATTGCTAATTCTCACTCTGTCTTTGTCTATTGACCTAAGTCAGAATTAAAAAGAACACTCTTTAGCAGCTGTTTTAAGTTAGCGTACCATTATGAATAAGGGGGTTAATTACCACGCGAGATTTATTAAAATATCTTGTATAGGATGCAACAAATGTAAAACTTTCAAACACACACTCACTCACACACACACACACACGTTCACGCACGTACACGCACACCCCCATACACAGACAAACACACCCTCACACACCCTCACACACACACACACAAAGACTGCATGTAATTATCTAATAGGTCACTTTAAATTTATTTAATAATTAAATATTAGTGGAAGAGCGGGCCCTCCTGACACAGGTATTTCTATACTTACTAGGAGGGTCCAGCCCGTGTATTATTTTGTAAATTTTGTTGTGAAATAAACAATTTGAATTTGAATTTGAGCCCACCACCGATTAGCGACTTTAAGCGCTGAGGTATTTGAACTCTTCAGTCACTCAGGCTTTTTCACTATGTTTTCTTTAAACGTTAGCGAGTGGTATTGCTACTATAACTTCAAACGACTTGACGGCCTCGGTGGCGCAGCGGTTTGGCACGCTGACTGTACAACCGAAGTCTCGGGTTCGATCCCCGGCCGGGTCAAATAAGGAAACGAACTTTTCAATTTTTCTCGGGTCTTGGATGTTATCTATGTATTTATTGTATTAAAGAACCTTTAAAACAAGTCATTTAGTTGTACTTAGTATAGGGCTAACGAGATCTGTGTAATATGTCTATGAATATTATATATATATAAAGCTACATAAAGCTACAATGCGATATACTCACTGATCTAACATCCATACGTTTTCTCGGAAATGGCAAGAGTTGGACGAAAATGATGTATGAGAAAGTTGTAGGGAATGTACGATATACAGCCATCCTATGGAGCCGATTTTCGAATTTCGAACGCGTTCCACTACGCGAGGGTGCTAACTCTGTTGTTTACCGGCCGATTTGGATGAAATTTTGATAGAATGGTGTTTTAGTGATCCGATTGAAAAAAAAAAATTTGGTTGTTCGAAATTCAAAATGGCGGCGCAGATATAGCCGACCGAAAAATCGACCTTTGCGCAAAAAAGTCGGCAGCCAACTGGGCATATGCTGGAGATATGCCGTAAACGGCATCGCGTTGCCAAAGGACCCAGGTATATGAGAAAAATCCGACATCTTGGAATTTCAAGATGGCGGCCGAGATATTGATGATTGAAAATGACAAATTTTTGTATGGAGATTTAGTACTAAAATTGACTTTTCAATAGAGAAATGAGACAAACTTGCGAGGCCGGAGGCCGAGCTTCGCGAAGCGGGCACAAAAAGTTTTGCCACGGCGAGGCCGAAGGCCGAGCTCCGTTTAGGCCGAGGCCGAAGGCCGAGACCATACAAATTGCGGCGCACAAGTACCAGCGCAAGAGCAAAAAGGGACAAACTTGCGAGGCCGCAGGCCGAGCTCCGCGGAGCGGGCACGAGAAATCCCGCCGCGGCGAGGCCGAAGGCCGAGCTCCGTCCAGGCCGAGGCCGAAGGCCGAGAACGTTCAGGTTACGGCGGACAAGTACCAGCGCAAGAGCAAAGAGGGACAAACTTGCGAGGCCGAAGGCCGAGCTCCGCGGAGCGGGCACGAGGAACCCCGCTGCGGCGAGGCCGAAGGCCGAGCTTCGCCCAGGCCGAGGCCGAAGGCCGAGACCGTTTAGTTTACGGCGCACAAGTGCCAGCGCAAGAGCAAAAAGAGACAAACTTGCGAGGCCGGAGGCCGAGCTCCGCGGAGCGGGCACGAGAAACCCCGCCGCGGCGAGGCCGAAGGCCGAGCTCCGTCCAGGCCGAGGCCGAAGGCCGAGACCATACATGTTCCCATGCAACAATTCCCTACAATAAGTGTCTAGCGAGGCCCTAGGCCGAGCGCCGCGGAGAGCGCAGCTCGGAGCGGCTGGGGGTTGGCGCGCGTAAGCGCGCAGGGGGCTCGCCCCCTAGTTATATATATATAAAGCTACAATGCGATATACTCACTGATCTATTCATCCATACGTTTTCTCCGAAACGGTAAGATTTGGACGAAAATGATGTATGAGAAAGTTGTAGGAAATGTATGAATTACAGCCATCCTATGAAGCCGATTTTTGAATTTCGAACGCGTTCCACTACGCGAGGGTGCTAACTCTGTCGTTTACCGACCGATTTGGATGAAATTTTGATAGAATGGTGATATAGTGATCCGATTGAAAAAACAAATTTTGGTTGTTCGAAATTCAAAATGGCGGCGCAGATATAGCCGACCGAAAAATCGACCTTTGCGCAAAAAAGTCGGCAGCCAACTGGGCATATGCTGGAGATATGCCGTAAGCGGCATCGCGTTGCCAAAGGACCCAGGTATATGAGAAAAATCCGACATCTTGGAATTTCAAGATGGCGGCCGAGATATTGATGATTGAAAATGACAAATTTTTGTATGGAGATTTAGTACTAAAATTGACTTTTCAACAGAGAAATGGGACAAACTTGCGAGGCCGGAGGCCGAGCTCCGCGAAGCGGGCACAAAAAGTTCTGCCGCGGCGAGGCCGAAGGCCGAGCTCCGTTTAGGCCGAGGCCGAAGGCCGAGACGATTCAAGTTATAGCGCACAAGTACCAGCGCAAAAGCAAAAAGGGACAAACTTGCGAGGCCGGAGGCCGAGCTCCGCGGAGCGGGCACGAGGAACTCCGCCGCGGCGAGGCCGAAGGCCGAGCTCCGTTTAGGCCGAGGCCGAAGGCCGAGACCATTCAGGTTACGGCGCACAAGTACCAGCGCAAAAGCCAAAAGGGACAAACTTGCGAGGCCGGAGGCCGAGCTCCGCGAAGCGGGCACGAGACACTCCGCCACGGCGAGGCCGAAGGCCGAGCTTCGTCCAGGCCGAGCTTCGTCCAGGCCGAGGCCGAAGGCCGAGAACGTTCAGGTTACGGCGGACAAGTACCAGCGCAAGAGCAAAGAGGGACAAACTTGCGAGGCCGGAGGCCGAGCTCCGCAGAGCGGGCACGAGGAACCCCGCCGCGGCGAGGCCGAAGGCCGAGCTCCGTCCAGGCCGAGGCCGAAGGCCGAGACCATACATGTTCCCATGCAACAATTCACTACAATAAGTGTCTAGCGAGGCCCTAGGCCGAGCGCCGCGGAGAGCGCAGCTCGGAGCGGCTGGGGGTTGGCGCGCGTAAGCGCGCAGGGGGCTCGCCCCCTAGTTTATTTATAAATGTACATAACTTACAAAACAAAGTCATTGGTACATGCCCGCTGTACCAATATTTTGGTCTAGATTATCTAACTAGTTGTCCACCCTGTTTTACTTGTAATGGTCAATAACAGACAGTTTCTGTGTAATATTCAATAAAGTGCTGTGATTTTATTAAGAGTCGTAATATTATGTTGAAAACTAAGAAGGCCGAAACGATGCCTCTCTAGGTTTACGTACTTTAGGAATGTCTCTTTTCGGCTTTAGTCGCAGGAGATTCACCAAGATTCTGCGTGGCGTATTCTGTAATTTATTTATTTAGATATTTATTTACTTACTCTTGAAAAAGCAACAGCTTTAAGACTCGCTTTTTCTTCTTCTTCTTCAGGCTATATTAGTCCACTACTGGACACAGCCCTCACCTAATGAGCGCCATAGCGCCCTGTATTCAGCTTGCCGCATCCAGCATCTTCCGGCAGTTTTTTGCAGATCGTCATCCCATCTGTTCGAAGGGCGTCCTACACTACGTTTGCCAAGTCTCACGGTCTCCACTCAAGAACACGCTTACTCCAACAGTTGTCGGTTCTTCTCGAAATATAGCTAGCACACTTCCACTTCAGCTCGCTAATTCTTTGCAAATTTTTTGATAACTTTGGTTCTCTGTCGGATGCATTCATTACGAGTCCTATCCTTCAGAGAAACTCCGAACATAGCTCTCTCCATAGCTTGTTGAGCGACTTTGAACTTTGAAGCCATTTCGTGAGTGTCCATGTGTCGGCGAAAAAGACTCACTTAATAACTTCGAAATAAAAACTCTAAGCTAATTACAGGTTTTCACTTATATGCCACAGATTAACACAAATAAGCTAGAATAACATTGAAAGGAGACGGATACACTTTCATACATTCTAGGGCCTGGGTGTAGAAAGGTGAAAGAGATGTCAATTTAGATTATATTAGGAAACCATCTCGGAAATTCTGCGGATTTTGGCAATCGGAGAGCAGAGTTATAAGAGATTTAGTAAAAGTGTGGCTATGCAACAAGCTGACAATGAAATTTATACTAAACTTATCCGTGTCCGTACAAGTTAAGAAAAATTTTAAGTCTGTAGAAAGAAAGCACTGGTCGGAGATTTATAATAACAAAAACAACAGGAAACACACTCAAAACGCACTAAACGATACGACAAGACGCTCTATTATTCTGGGAGAAGACGAGTGATTATAGATTGAGTCAGGGAGCTGTCACGCCTGTCACTGTTAGCACAGACCAAGGATGTTTTTCTTGGCACAGAAACAGATTAAAAATGCAGTTGCTAAACACGGGTAATAAATAAATCGATCCGTAAACGAGAATCCTTCTCGCGTTTAGTGTACATACGTCTGTACACTAATCAGCCCGGCCGCGCGCAATCCCCCAAGCGCTTAGTGTACGTATGTACACTATGCAACGCTCAGATTGGACTCTTTTTATCTATGATCTGTGCATTCTCTATGGACAATATCTGTTGTTTTATTGGCCAATGGTTAGTAAGGATTACTTTTGCCAACCAATCAAATGACGTGACGAGGAAAAAAATTGTATTATCATCGAAACCACATGAGCTTGCTAGGTCAGACGCCATTTTGCGTTTTTGTCGTGAGTTGCTCCGCTCGCTAAAGTTTTATAAGTTATTTAGAGAAGGCAACGCTGCGTATTTGTGTATGTGTTATATATCAAATTACTGGGAAAATTGTGTAGATTATGTTTCAAATAGTTTCGTTGTATTTGATGGAAAAGAAAGTGAAAAAAGCCTCGAACTTTTAGCCCGGATTGTGCCGCTTGTATGGGCGGTCAGTGTCATTTTACCTCTTCCTGTTAATTATTCATTTATAGCTTTATTTTGGTGAATTAGAGTATGAAAATTGTGCAAACAGTAATAGATAATATGCAGATCATATTATAAGTGTTAGTTCAGTGCTAGTGAATGAGTAATTAGTGAAAATAGTGAGACAAAGTTGAACGTAGTGTCAAAATGGCGTAGATAGTGAAATTCATCTCGTCATTTGAAAATCGTGTAAGTTTATTGATAATTTTATTAGCATTACAAGTATAATAACCGGATAGGGAATTTTATGCAGATTGTCGTGATATATAACACTTATTGAATAATTACGTGGTACTTTCTCTAATTTGAGAAATGCGGAACTGTGTCCATAAAAAAATTGCAAAAAAATGGCGGTGCGAAATGACCCTGCACTATGCGGTACCTTTGAACTTTCTTTTGTCCGAGCGCGTGGGGCGCTAGAAGGGTTAAAGATTTCTTTTCATCATGTTAATATTTGGATTTTTTTAAACTGTTGACATTAAGTATATTATAATGTATTTATTTAATTTGATTGAATCAATCATATGGCGCAGGTGTTTTTTATTTAATATATGCAGACTAATCGATTAAAGTAATCGGTATCCTATTTTATTAGAGACATAAACTTCTTCTTCTTCTTCAGGCTATATTAGTCCACTGCTGGACATAACCCTCTCCTAATGAGCGCTAGCGCAAGGTTGTGCCATGATTAGGGGGTAATGCCCATAATCCCCACGCTGGGCATGCGGGTTGGGGATCGCAGTTTGGTGGAATTGTACTGCTGCTGCCCACCCCCGGTTTGTGACCTTTAGTCGTCTTTTACGACACCCGCGGGAAGAATTTGGGTTGGTGCTATTCTCTAGGCCGACACCACACAGCAAAACTTATTTTTAAGATTTCTCGTCTTCCAGATTGTGAAATGAGCTCATTTTTATATTTTAAAATAGAAATATACAACGCTTTTTTTAAACCATATCTCAACTATTTACAATCGGGCCCAGAAATCCCCGTCTCTTTTTGGTATTCTTACATTACCCACCACCGAAAATTTAACAAACTTAATTAAGTAGTAACATTTTAAATCTTTTTCTATTAATCAGAACTTAAACAACTATGTCCTCTGCAAACTGAGAGGCAAGAAGTGTTTTAATGGAATATGCACTACAATTAATTAATTCTGTTGAACAATGCGTAACCGCGGCACGCCAATTCTTTCTGTCCCCGGCCATCCTTGTCCAGCCGCTGGCATCAGTATCCTTACATCGTCGATGTGTAACTGTGACTTATTGAACATTACAAGTAAAACTGGGTGTCCATTTCAAAATATAGATAATGTTAAAAAATAATTAATTTGTCCCCGTTAACATTTAGTGTCTTTGGTCTAGACTCATTGTTATTTAGTGTGTGACTTAAAGTTGAACTCTTGTTGACACTTCAGGCACTAGACTTTCATCACAATATTTTCCTTCACGGTTAGCGAATGATATAACTTCACAAGATTTTATGAAAATTTTGATATGGTTTTATATTTCAAACTAAATTTTTGGTCAAAACTTTCTCTATTTGCCTCCGTTTCGACCAATCCAGGGTAGGCAAGAAAATTCATTATAAGTAGTTATAGTCAGAGAGACTTTTGCAATATTTTATCCGGACATTACTCCTTCCACTATCCACATAACCCAAGATTAATTGGGAAAAAAATACTTATTAGCATTAAGCCCGCGTTGATTGATTGAGGGACATATTATCTATCTATAATCAGCCCACATCAAGCCACTGCTAGGCATAGGCTTCATTTTTATTGCGCCATTCCTCACAGTCCTGTGCTAATCTGATCCATCTCTGACCCGCAACCCTCACGATGTCGTCTGACCATCGTGTCGGCGGTCTACCTACCAACCTCCTTCCCTCCCTTGGCCACCACTCCGATACTGCCCTGGTCCACCAGCCATCTTCCCTTCTAGCCAAGTGTCCCGACACTTAATATTAATAGGAGCAAAATTGCGAAATTTCTGTGCTTGTATTTTCGTTAAAGAAATGAAGCGGAACCAGTAAAGCGTACCTAAAAATATTATCCATTTAAAACAGAAACACTGCGATCCCGGTGTTTGTAATCAATTAGGGCAGGTGCGGGTTTTTTTACAAAAACCCGCGTCGAATTACACGGTTGAACCGATTGGCGTTACGAACAAATAGCATTGTTCTAGTTCTTTTTACTTTTCGATTGTATTCTTATATACACCTGCCGCTCGTAAGAGATTCATTCATTCATTGCAAAGCGAATGAATTCTTGGACATTGCATTAAAATGTTTAAAACAATATTTAGGGATGTTTTAGTGTTTAGCTGTGTACTACATTTGGTTTTAGATGCGACATCGGCTAAGTCAAGTGGTAAGTTGTCGAATAATATTGTCACTCGCCTTGAGCATAGTTTTATAGTAGTATTACAAAGAGAAAGTTTTAAATATATGAAGTATGTTACTTTGAATGACAGGATATGCAATATTCTCATTATAGAACGTTGTGAAATGAAAAAGGATGTAGTGACTAGAATTGACAAAGGAATGTTGCGTTGGTTTTTGGACATGTGGAGAGGATGAAGGAAGAAAGATTGATGAAACAAATATACTGCGAATGTTAGGGGAAGGGCTGGGAAGGGACGTCCCAGGTGGACATATATCGACCAAATCGGGGATGTATTAGCAAAGGGGAAGATAAAAAGTACTCGGAACCGGTGTGAGTGCATGCAACGACTTATGAACGTTGATAAAGCAAAGGGGATCTATCAGGATCATGGGATGTGACAGTCCTTGGTCTCTGCCTACCCCTCTGGGATACAGGCGTGAGGTTATGTATGTATGTATCTATATGCGCTTGGTTATCTTCTTGGCTATTCCTCGGAGCCTAAACACAAGAGTTTTTTACCAGTGCTTCCTGCCAGTTAGGTCCTACGAAGGTAAAACGTAGATAATGACGACAGGACTACTCCACAAATTCAAAGGCGCAAAGAGTGCTCTGGAAATGGCTATGCTTGAGGTCTCTCCAATGGATCATAATATCAGAAATGGGACAATCGGCAAAAGAACTGAGGTGACTGACGCAGCTTATAAGATGAGCCATCAGAAGTGGCAGTGGGCTGGTCACATATGCCGAAAAACTGTTAGTCGATGGGGTGCAAAGGTCTTCGAGTAACTATGAAATGACAAACGTAACGTAGGACGCCTACTAGCTCGTTGCTTCGACAATCTGATTATTGGCAGTGGCTGGATGAGGATGGCGTAGGAAAAACGCAACTAGCGTGCTTTAAGGAAGGCTTGTTCAGCAGTAGACGAGTACGGACTGATGGATTATTTCTATTTACGAGGCGTGATAATACAGGCTTAATATCAACTGAATTATAAATTAATGAACTTAGCTTAACCGCAGAAAATGTGAAACGAAATACCAGTCTATTTATTTAGATACTCTTGTGACAAGTGCGTTTCTTTCCGTTTTCTTACAGAAAACAATGTAAAGGATTCTTCGTTCAAGATGGAGAACGGCCATCTGGTAGAGGTGCCGAAGAAATTCGACCTCTCAGGCCACGAGGTGGCCGCGGAGTTTGCTAAAATCGCCGCTGACATCAATTATCTGATTAAGAACGCCTCAGTGTCATATCGGATCAAGGTAGACGTGGCAAAGACGGGTAGGAAGCAGAATTTAATAAGGAAGAAGTTTGAACACTCGAAGAATAAGCATTCAAACAAATTCAATGTGCCGTTGAGCAAAAAGAACATGAAGCTCTCGGCATACGAGATACTCATGAAGAAAATGGCTGAGAACGATGAGCCTAGACTAGTGAACGTTATACATCCAGTGCAAATGCCAACCACGGAAGCAGATGTGCAGGTAGTGACAACGAAACAGTTATCGAGTGGGAAATACAAGCCTATTATACATAAATACAAGGCCAACTATACAAGGAGGATTAGGCCTGTGAAGAATGATATCATTACTTTGGTAGCAAAGGAGTTTCGTCACGCATAGTTGAAGGAGAAGAAAGTGTGGTATTTATTTGTTTACAAGAAATTTATAATATAGTTTTATAAATAGTAAATCGGGTAACTGTATAATAAGCAATTTTTGAAACACGCCAGTTAGAGATTGTTTGTAACAATTTTAACAAACAAACAAACAAACAAACAAACAAACAAACAAACAAACAAACAAACAAACAAACAAACAAACAAACAACAAACAGATACAGAGACAAAGACACTTGAGAAAAGATGGTCAGAGTGGAGTATTTTTTGAGCTGCCCTTTTCTCCACCACACTACGGTTCGTAGGCAGTGGCTTACATTTCAAATTGTACATTGACATTCAGCAAACAGTATGTAAATTACGTCTAAATTAAAACATTGATGTAATTTTGACACAAACTATTATGGTGGGCAAAAATTCGGCATTTTCATTCGAATCAATCCAATGAAAATTACGAATAGAAAAATATCTTCATGTTTCTACAGCAGGTTTTACATACGGTTGTACAAAAAACTAAGAATATATTTTTTATTTTTGTAATTTTTAATACTACTGTTTTTTATACATAAATAACATTTTGCAAAACTGTCTTAGAAATTCTATTTCGAAACGCGTAGTGACGACCTGTCGAGAGCTTAAAAAATATGGTCCTTAAATTTTTTTATCACGTCAGAGGTATTATCCATACTAGGGATTTATTATAGTAATGAGAGATTCGAAAGGATTTTAACCTGGTTCCAAGCAGAATGGATGTAAGCCCAATGGCATAATTTTGATATTCATGCGGCTTTTGTCTATCTGACCTATAAAGGGGTTATTTTCTCTGTAATAAATATGGGGAGTCAGTTTGATTTGAATTTAAAATAGCCAGCAAAATAGTAATTTTTACTCGACCGTGGCAAAGCCCAGAATGAGCGCATTATGTAACACTAAAAAAATATGAGCATTTGACAATGAAGATAACTCGTTGTTGTGTAAAAAAATGGAAGTTATAGAGATATTTCTTAACCTAAGAGTACACAGACAATCAGACAGTGGTATTTATTAATGATTCGCGATACTCATACATAGTTATATACACAGAACAATTAAATCAATAGAAGAAACGATGGTCACGTGACAGCGTACACGCCTAATTGTCAAAACGATATCCTGATGCCCTGAGTAAGAGTCCAAATTAAGATGGTATTGTAACTTACAATAGTGGCAACATTCTGAATGTTTTCAAATTTAGTCGAGTTATCGCAAGTGTAAAATCTGTGAAAACGTCGTCGGATTATTTTAGAAAATTTAAATAAATGCACAATGAGGTGAAAAGTGCGTGGTGGCTGCAGGTCTTAAAAGAAACAAAGAAAACGCTGTTTTTAATATGAACTTCCAAAGGTGAGTACCTAAAACCTATGTTTTCTCGCGTAAAAGGACCGAGGGAAGAAATATCACTCTGAAAATATACTTCCTAACGACTCGGTAACCAAAATTACCGTAATTGTAGCTTGTGGAACCCTTCTACGCCCAAAAATTAGGAAAATAAACCAATCTATTTGTAGGTTGTACTAGTGATGGCAAAAGCATGGTCGATGAATATTCGCTTTAGTAGTAGTATAGTCGATATTTGTTCATTACACCTTCTTAGTACTTAATCCATTGTTTATTCTTGTTCAAGTTTTGTCAAATTTATATATGGACGCAATAGCATGCTATGAAATGAAATGAAATGAAAAGGTTTTATTCAAAGTAGCACAGAAACTGCGGCTTAATGAACGTTACAATTCAAACTAGGTGTCCATTTCAAAATCAAGATCATTTAGGAGAAAAAATGGACAAAAAAACTCCTAACTTAGTCTTTTCAAAAGTCCTTAATTAACATTGTTTACATAATTATTTTGAACATAGAACTCATACATTGTACTGGCTTTTATTCCAGACCTCATTGTCATCTAAATAATCCTTTATGTTATAGTAGCCCTTTTGGCACAAAGTGTGCTTAACATATTTTTTGAACCGCGATTCAGGCAAGCTTAATATATCTTCAGGGATTTTATTATAGAAGCGTATACAATGCCCCATGAAGGATGTATTAACCTTTGCCAGCCTAAATAGTGGGAACAAAAGTTTATGTTTATTTCTAGTATTTACATTGTGTTGGCTACCTAAAGTTTTAAAGTTACTGATATTTTTCCTAACGTACATAATGTTTTCATATATATACTGACTGGCAACTGTCAGGATGTTAGTTTCTTTAAAGAAATCTCTTAACGAATCTCTACTACCCAGTCTATAAATGAATCTGATCGCTCTCTTCTGCAAGACGAAGATGGTCTCAATGTCTGCTGCCCGTCCCCACAGTAGTATGCCATAGGACATAAGACTATGGAAGTAACTAAAATAAACAAGCCTAGCAGTTGCGACGTCAGTTAGTTCCCTAATTCTTTTGACTGCATATGCTGCTGAACTAAGCCTATTTGCTAATTTTTCTATATGAGGACCCCATTGAAGCTTTGCATCAATTGTGATACCTAGGAATACAGTTTCATTCACAAGGTCTAATTTGTCATTCCCCAGTAAAACATTGCTGTCTACCGTTTTGACATTTGGAAGAGTGAACTTTATACATTTCGTCTTTTTTGAATTTAACAATAAGTTATTAGAAGTAAACCAATTTAGTACGCGAGAGAGAGCATTATTTGTATTGTCAAGGTCATTATCTTGTCTCTTAATTTTAAAAATAAGAGACGTGTCATCTGCAAATAATACTATCTCTGACATATTTTGAACCATGAACGGCAAATCATTTACATATACGAGGAAGAGGAACGGCCCCAAAATCGATCCCTGTGGCACTCCTATCCTGACCTCTGACCCTGAAGATTTAGTTCTATTTATATCAGCTCTTTGAACTCTCCCTTCTAAATATGATGTCATAAGTTTTAGGCTATTCCCGTTTATACCATAGTGCTTTAATTTTAAAAGAAGTGTTTTATGGTGAACGCAATCAAATGCTTTTTCAAAACTACCTGAAACAACTTTGAATAAATCTCAATAATGAGCATTTGCATTAAGGGTCTTATTATTTTGTGTAGGTAAGCTACTTTGTATGTAATTTCTAAATAATTCCATCTTTTTTGCTGTAATGGGCCGATAAATTATATCTTGCTCCTTTTTTTTAAAATCTGCTTCAAAGTGGACAATTTGACCATTGTGGTCTGACTTTAAGCAAGTTACTGTAGAACAATGCGAAAATTCACAGTCGCAGAATACATTGTCAAGACAGGTGGCTGTGTTTTCGGTAATCCTAGAAGGCTCTAAGAAAATATTAACTAAATTAAAAGACTTGAAAATAAGTTTTAATTTGTTATTTAAAACGGAGTCTACCAGCAAGTCTATATTAAAATCTCCACATACTATAACTGTCTTGCTACTACTTGAAGCTACCTTTAAAACATCCTCTAGTACGGATTCAAATAAACTGTAGTCACTGGCGGGGGGCATGTATACGCTTTTACAGAAAAATTCATTTGGGACTCTAGTAGCCAGTGCTCAGTGACACAGAGTACATCTACTTTATGTTGTTCTAGAAATAACTCTAATTCTAGTAATTTACCAGAAAAACCGCCCTGTAAATTTTGATTAGCTAAGATAAGTTTTTTAAGGGGGGCTTTTCTGTTGTCTGCGCTGATAGTTTAAATCAGCAGTCAAGCTTAACCTACTTATACTAGGTTTTTTTAAAACCTCTAGACCTTTTTTAGGTCTCTAGGTTTTTTTAAAACCTGCTAAAACGCAGAAATAAGAAGCAGGACAGAAACGACTGTAAACTGCGCACAAGGCACTTTAGACCCGAGTGATTTGGACGAAGAAACTTATTGTGAACACGCCTGAAGGAAGATGTGGTGCCCACCTTACACCAGTAAAAATTTAAGTAATGGTAAGAAAGTTTGTTACAGAATATTTATCGCTACCTTTTCATATACACTTATGACATGTTTTTACAAAATAGGATGCTCCCAGGAGTTTATTTTGTATTCGAGCATAACGAGAATAACTACGAAAGTTTACAAAATATTTTTTTTACCATACTTCCTTAGTAGTCTTCTACATCCAGACAGTGTACCAGGCACTACAGCGTCCGAGTGGTGCCTTCATCCATTAATTAATTTATCTTTTTTTCAGTATTTCTAAATCATAATCAATAAACAGTGTGATGTGAGAATTGATAATATAAAAAAACAGGCCCTAAATTCCCACATCACGATGTTGCTTAAATAAAGACTTCTACGAGTAAACAATTGGTTTTTTAAACCCCATCAGCTGCATCAGCCATAGACTTTCCCACAAAAAAACCATCTCTCCTACAGTGTAAATCATCATTTCATATGTATAGTAATTTATATGGTATTCCTTGTCTCTTACAGTGTGCACATATCATATGTATTTTATAATGATATTTATATATATATATACTATTATTTTAATATATATGTTTAGTGTATTATACGTGTAAGTATATAATTAATGTGTAAGGTTTCCTTTTTCCTTTTTTTTGCACGCCTGCCAAGTTTTCGTTATACCTCCTGCGGTTGACTGGTAGAACATGCTTATGGCATTAAGTTCGCCGCAATGTACAATTTTATGGTGCAATAAAGTAATAATAATAATAATAATAATAATAATAATAATAATAATAATAATAATAATAATAATAATAATAATAATAATAATAATAATAATAATAATAATAATAATAATAATAATAATAATAATAATAATAATAATAATAATAATAATAATAATAATAATAATAATAATAATAATAATAATAATAATAATAATAATAATAATAAGCTGTTAGTTTCACAATTAATAAATTGTGTGGTTGATATTTTTTGCAATAAGGCAAACCTTATTGCAAAAAATATCTGACTATATAGATGCAAATTGTATTATCTTACTTCAAAGTATGTATAATTACTTATCAGGATCAGTCAATAATGGATGTAGCTTGTAACCCAAATAGCTTTTATAAAGAGATCTAAAACGAAAGTGTTTAAAAGTGGAATATTTTATTATTTAAGTAGCTCTCTTTTGTAGGTGCGCCTTAATTAAAAATTTCTTTTTGTTTTCAGGTCAGTACTGAACATGGGAATTGAGCAAAGTTTGACAGAGAGCATGTACGCACCTTGAAATCGGTGCATTGATAAACGTAGTGCCATCTCTTTTTTTCTTATGGCAGGTTGGTTAGCGAAAGCCGGACAGCATTACTGTTGAAGGTTTCTGCTATGTTACTGCTACCCCTTGGTTATATATTAAACGACCTTAACAGTCTGTACAGAGAATAGTGTAAAGAGGTTCGAAATTTCACTGATGCCGGTGAGTCGCCCATTGGCTCAATTGGTAGAGCGCTGGCATGGATAGCCAGAGGTTGCGGGTTCGAATCCCGGCATGGGTGAAATTTTTAGCCTCTAAATAGGTTTTTAAATAGGTTTTTAAGTCATTAAACAGTCTACCTAAGACCACGGCAACTGTAACGCTGCCGAAACGTCGGGAAATACGTTAATTATGTTATACCTAATAAATAATGTCAATAAAACCCGTTTAATATGTAGCTATGAATTAGACAGTGTACAGGAAACTAATTTTTTTTGACAATCGTGCGACTCATACTATGTAGCATAACGGTGTTGAATAGCTGGTTATAAATACCATTGTATTTATAACAAGCAATGCAACAATATTTTCGACGAGGCTCGAAATCGTAAGCCGCTTGAGTACACTACAAATCGTTGCATCGCTACACATCCAGCCCAACATTACGGACCCAAAAATATTCCGCGCACGGCGGGCAATATAAAAATGTGGGCAGAGACCGCGGATCAGTTGCGTTGCCTCGCCGACACCCCGCCTCTTATGAAACATGACATGATTCGCTACAAATTGTGATGTGGTGACATAGATGTATTTACTTGAAGAAGAAAATAACAGGAGAAAGATAAGAATATTCTTCATTGTACACGAGGAAAAAACAAACATAAAATAATTAAAACGGTACGGTACAATTTGGAGCCTCATTAAAATTTTATGGTTTCGAACGAAAACTTTCGTAAGATCTACATTAAATCCGGAACTTCGTTATAAAAATAAAACTTGAACATATTACAATTGATTTGAAAATGTGCGTTAAGGAGTAGATTTTAACACAGTCCTATTCACCAAGAAAGATCCTTATAAAATTTTTCACAGGCAGTTCAAAAGTCTGTGATAAAGGAAAATATAATTTAAACTGAACCTAGATTGCGTTTTAGAGGAATCGTGTTATTATAAATTTGAATATTACGACAACTTACGTAATAAAAAGATTACGTCAGTAGTCTTTACTAAACTATAACTTGGTTATAAAGCTAGTAACGTCGGTAATGCTACTCAGGGAGTGTCGTCGTCAGTAAGTCGGTACCTTATTTTATTATTGCTGCTTATAACCATCTAATTTTGGAGTAGTGATAGCAAGTACGGATGTTTATATAGGTATTATTGTGTTGGATACAATTCATAGACTCCATATCATCATCATCAGCCATCTGACCCACTGCAGGACATAAGGTCTCCCTGATGGTTTTTCAAGCTTCAGGGTCTTGTCCGTCCGTGACTTCCCGCCAAAGTAACCGAGTCATCACTTCTTATTATGATTATATTAGACTCCTTACATATAATAATTACTAGGATATTAATCTGGTTAGTTATGTATGTTGCCTAATTCAGAAGTTAGCTTTTTTTTTGATTGGCTCTCCTTTCTTTTTCTCTAATTCGTGGTAAGCGATGCTGGTTGTACAATTACTTAATACTTTAATGATACTTAAGATGCTGTTACCACTTATTGTACAATTGTTTGTACAACTTTTTAATGCACTTAGCTGTGCTAAGGACAACTTTAAAAACCTATTTAGAGGCTAAAAATTCCACCCATAAAATCGTAATGTGGACCCTCAGAGCTTCGATTTTATTATTATTATCAAAAAACGACTCCATCTATTTCTGATTCCTTTTCTCGCATTCAAGTGAGCTTTAGTTTTATATTCACCCCACACAGCGATACGCATTCAGTGTTGTCGCGGGCTAGAGCCACGTAAACCTCTAGGGTAATACAGAAAATTAAAATAATATATATCGCCTTTTTTTCTACACTGCAGTGTAACGGTGGATTCGGTGAATGATATGAGATCGGAAAGTTACAATGTTGGCGGGAGAATCATATTTTTTAACATATTACCCGAACACTAAAAATTGGATTTCACGATGTGAGTTTAATACGTTGAAAATACATTATTCGTGAGTGAATGGAATTTCACAAAGTTAGTAGCATTTTTCGTTGTTTGAAAGTTGCTCGCTAGACAAATAGTCCTGACAGTAGATTTCTGTTAGCAATAAGATCACCAATGGTACCTCTTCTTTTGCAATATTAAAAAATCATATTCTTATTTTATCTTACTCTGCAATGGTACAGTTCTACAGTTTTTAATTTTACCCTCGACACACCTTAGTAATGATCTAGTGTTACTGAGTTATTTGAAATAAATAACGCATCGAAGCATTAATAATGCTTCTCCTGATCCCAAACAAATATGATTGCTATATTGTAATTGGATATTTCTTATTATTTTTTTCTAAAATATTCTTATTTATCTGTAGAGTTGTTACGGTGCAAACCTCTTTACACCATTTTTATTTCTTTTCTATCTATCATTTTCAAATATTTAAATTTTGTCACCCATTCTTCGATTTCCCTCATTTTCACCACTACTACTTTACCCTTTGACCAGATCTGACTTTTTACCTGCTTCTCCGTTTTTATCCAGTTTTCTGTTTTAAAGTTACTATAAATCTACAAATAAAATCACACCTGAAGTCGTTCCAGAGTTTATTTATTAATTATAAAAGTTATAAAACGTTCCAGAGTAACGGTCGTCTAGTGGGTAGATAAATGGACTCTGTAGCGAAAGACCCACGTTCAAGTGCGGGCATGTGTATTATAATATGACTTTGTTTTCTTTATGTATGTGTATCTGTTAGCAACAACAGGCGCGGTCAGGTGCAGGATGGGTAACCGTGCCGTGACAAACGTAAGTGGCATTTTTTCCGAGCGCTTCCGTGCTTTGCTAGACACGCTAAGCCGTTGGTGCCGGCTGTCATGTAATGTCAGTCGTTAAGCCATGTCAGAGGCCTTAGGGGCGGCTTGATAACTTCTGACAGTAAGACCTGCCACTGTCTTACAATCCTCCACCAACCCGGGCTTGGCCCCCGTGGTGGAGTATGGCCTAACCTTCCTGAGATGCAGGAAGAGACCCGTGCCCCAGCAGTGGGAACATAAAAGGGTTAATATCGATCTCTCCGAGATAAGACCGGTGCCCTGCAGTAGGTCATTTATAGGCTGCATAAAAAAAACAATTTTCTTTTACATACAATTTTCAAAGTAGAAGTTCTTTCTTGTGACCGTTAGAAACCTGTTACCCAGAAACATCCTTTGACTCCGGTTTAAAATTCGCATTGAAAGTGCTGCAACGATTCAATTTAGCATTCTCAAACCTGTATTTCCATGCCATAAGGGCCATTTTCCCGCACGGATAAACTCGTTGACATTTTAAGCAGCTTACAGCGGGTCTGAAGTTGAGTTCATCCGGAGCAAAGCTAACTACAAGTCTATAGTATCAACACTTCTTTTAACATGGAATACACGCTACGGGCTCTCTAGTGATGGACACTACTCGATAAAAATACTTATCTGTCATACCAATGGCAATGAAAGCGCTCGTGGCCTAGTGCAACCGAGTGATTGGAATCAATCAAGGCTTAAGCAACAACAGGCACAGTCAGGTGCTAGACCAACTTGGACTGCCGCTAGTGACTTTTTTCCGAGCTCTTGCATGCTTTGCAAGATAAGTTAAGGCCTTGGTTCCGGCTGTCATGTAATGGCAGTCGTTAAGCCATGTCAGAAGCCCTATGAGCGGCTTGGTAACTTCTGACAGTAAGGTTCGCTACTACCTTACAATCCTCAACCAACCCACATTGTCATACGAATGGTTGATATAACATATAACCAGCTAATCTATATACAATTACATAACATAACCTCATGCCTGTATCCCAGATGGGTAGGCAGAGAATAGGGAATGCCACTTGAAACGATCCAGACAGATCACCTTCGCCTCATCAACAATCAAAGTTTAATTGACATTGTCATTTTTTGTACAAAACCCTTTCAAATAAAGATTATTAAAAAAAATTGATGTACAAAAAGCTATTATAATCCCGTCGGTTAAATATGACTTGATGGAAAAAAAACAGAAATTCTGATAGACTGTCTGATAGTGTTTCTAACAAAGTGGCGGCTGAGAACCGGACGGCCAGTCAGTGAGTAGACCAATAGCCTGTTGGTCTGACGATGTGACCGAGTCGTCACAAGGGCTGTGGATGTAAATGGTGGGAGTCCACGATATATGGCGCGATGAGAAAAAGGCCCAACATTGGGAAATGGTAGGCCGCTGCAAAATATACATAAGCTCTGTCACTTCAGTTTGCTAATCCGTGGTCGATCACTTTAGTTTTCTTGTGAATTACTTCGTTTCGGATTCGTACTTGTAGTCGGGTAGAATTATAACCAATATAGTCACATTTCTATGCAGCGAAATAAAATAGTTTGGCTTTAAGGATTCCAACCTTTTTGCAACTTTAAATTAAAAAACCATAGTTTTATTAAAAACCCAGGAATATGATATCGATATCAACCGATGAATGTCCCCATGCTCGGGTACGGGTCTCTTTCTGCATCGTAGGAAGGTTAGGCCATATTCCACCACGGGGGCCAAGTCCGGGTTGGTGGAGGATTGTAAGACAGTGGCGGACCTTACTGTTAGAAGTTATCAAGCCGCCCATACGGCATCTGACACGGCTTAACTACTGTCATTAAATTACAGCCAGCACCAACGGTTTAACGTGCCTTGCGAAGCACGGAAGCGCTCGGAAAAATGCCACTAGCGGTAGTCACGGGTCGGTCATCCATCTTGCACCCGACCGCGCCTGTTGTTGCTTAACCCAAGTGATTGATTCCAATCACTCGGTTCGACTAGGCCACGAGCGCTTCCTCGTGGCCTAGTCGAAAAATCCAGGAATGCAGTTATGATCAATTGCAACTCCTATACTAGGCACAGCCTGGGTCGTGGAAGTCGCTTAGGATACGTAAAATCATAATTAGTACCGGTTTTTTAAAAACCTATTTAGAGGCTAAAAATTCCACCCATGCCGGGATTCAAACCCGCGAAACTGGTTAGCACCGGTTGACAGCACGAAACAATATCGAGTAGCAGTGCTACTCGCGGGCTGCCGCACTAGGCCGAGCCTGTGACGCGGACAACCATGTTGTAACTCGTAACTTTAATTTATTATTATACAAGTTAAAATTTTCTGTTATGCCCAATGTGTAACCCATTTTAACTAACGCACTATTGAAAATTTCTAATATTTTCTTTTATGTCGACATCTTTACCCCCTCACTAGGGGTCTGTCAGTATAAGGAGTTAGCGCTGGTCAGGTGAATGCCTCAAGCTATCGGCACGATGCATCAAACGCTGTTAAGCTGTCTTTGATATAGAAATACAAAACATTTACTTGAATTCTCATTTAAAAACAGATTTTATCGAGTTTTCTATTTTTATTGGGCAGTGTTTGGTTTCGACTCTGTCACGCCCAGTGCGCCAGTCATCTACTGAATAATTGCATGTTATGTATGTATGTATGTATGTATGTATGTATGTATGTATGTATGTATGTATGTATGTATGTATGTATGTATGTATGTATGTATGTATGTATGTATGTATGTATGTATGTATGTATGTATGTATGTATGTATGTATGTATGTATGTATGTATGTATGTATGTATGTATGTATGTATGTATGTATGTATGTATGTATGTATGTATGTATGTATGTATGTTTGTAGGTATGTATGTATTGTACTAGTTTTTGAGATTGTTTACTGTTGTAGACTTTTAGTCCGGATTTACTTACGGGTGTTGTTATATCGGAAAAGTCCGACCAGGTTTCGCTCCGATTCGCAGATTCGATTTCCGATATACGAGTTACAACACCCGTAAGTAAATCCGGACTAAAAGTCTACAATGTGTTGTGCTTACGAAAGTTTTAATTCAAAAATTGTTTACTGTTCTGTATAATATCATTCTGAACTAAGCCAACTACTAAACCCAAAGTCCCGTTGAAATGAAATGCCATAAAAACACTCAATTTAATCCATAATCCATCAGCATGATAGATGACATTATAATTACATTTTTCACAATCAAATTACGAGTTATGATCGAATTACAAATTAAATTGTGTGCCCATTTTCTTGTGATATTTTTGCTATTCCATCTGTCTTCTTATTTAAACAGACAACTCCGTAACACTCTCTGAGAGGCTCGTGCCTTGCATTTACAGGCTACATAAAAAGTCGGTAGATACGTAATGCAAAAAGTAATGTAATTAGGTTCGAAATTTCACTGATGCCGGTGAGTCACCCATTAGCTCAGTTGGAGAGTTAGTCAGAGGTCGCGAGTTCGAGAGAGGCTAAAAATTCCACCCATGCCGGGAATGGTTGGAATTTTTAGCCTCTTTAGGTTTTTGAAAAAGTCGGTAGCTGCTCAATGCATGTTCATTTTGAGTAAGTCAAGTTTTCTGCCGGCCATTAGTCATTTTACCTATGTTAGTTACATCATAATATAATGGAGATATATCTATGTGTATTTCAAAGAGCAACCTAGCTGCAACCATTTGAACAGTGATAAGCGTCCGGCCTCAGTTTCATTGAAAGAGCGTTCTAGATTCGATCACAGTACACACATACACAATAACGCAAAAGTAACGAAAACCTATGAATGAAACAGTTCTGCCATGAACCAGTTCTAAATGTTATTCTGCTTTGAATGTATGAGGAGAATATACTGGGGTAAAGTGTTACATCATAATCAACCCGTTTATTTCCCAACTGCTGGGGCATCGGGCACGGGTCTCTTCCTGCATCGCAGGAAGGTTAGGCCATACTCCACCAGGAAGGCCAAATCCGGGTTGGTGAAGGATTGTAAGACAGTGGTGGGCCTTTTTGTCAGAAGTTATCAAGCCGCCCATAAGGCCTCTGTCACTTTCTTAGAATCCTCCACCAATTCGGACTTGCCCCCCGTGGTGGAGTATGACCTATCCTTCCTTTGATGCAGGAAGAGACCCGTGTCCCAGCAGTGGGGACATACAAGGGGTTTATATTATAGTTTATTTTTGACTGCAACTGGATGACGACCTCTGTGGCGTAGCGGTAGCGCGTCTGCCTACCATGCAAGAGGTCCCGGGTTCGAATCCCGGCTGGGAACAAAAAAAAACCCAGGTCTTGGATGTTTACATGTTTGTGATGACGTTGTTTCTGGTTCCCACGACACAGGGTATCCTAGTGTGGGGCCAGAATCAATGTATGTGCCAGTATGTAAATGTTATTTTTATTTTTAATGCACTAACCCGTGCTAAGGACAAATTTAAAAACCTTTTTAGAGGCTAAAAATTTCACCCATGCCGGGATTCGAACCCGCAACCTCTGGCTTTCCGTGCCAGGCACCGTATCTGTATCTAGCACGGATAGCCAGAGGTTGCGGGTTCGAATCCCGGCATGGGTGAAATTTTTAGCCTCTAAATAGGTTTCTAAATGTTATGTTATGTTACAAACTTTATTTTTTTCGAAAGAGTCCACATGTTCTGTGGTGCTTAAATGTCAGAATTTGACAGTTTGTAGTGTTGTAAAACTTTTGTAAATAATAAAACTGGAACGACTTAACTTTGTGCTGTATATGTTTTATTTATTTCATATTTATAATAAAAAAAAACAGAAAGCTGGATAAAAACAGAATAGCAGATAAAAATAGTCAGATCTGGTCAAGATGTAAGGAGGTAATGATGATAAATGAGGGAAATCTCGAAATGTGTGACATAATTTTAAATATTTGAAAATGATAGATAGAAAAAAAATATATAAAAATGGTGTAAAGAGGTTTGCACCGTTACAAATTAATGTAGGTACTGGAAAGTCTCGACTTTTGACATTTAAAACGCGCAACTAGCGTCGTGGTACAGGCAGTACCCAGGCAGGTTCGGAGGGTAATCGGAGACCAATCAATGACGCGAGCTCCGTCTCCACTCACCATGATTAAGCTCGTTGAAATGTGGGTGTTCGAGAGCCGTGATTAAAAATTAGTAATTAAAAATTCCATCTAGACTTTCAGGTTGAGACTTTCAGAGGACGTAAATTAAAAATAAACGACTTCACTCTCTCCGTCTCTTATTTCCTTCAGCAACTTTCCGTCGTAAGGTTGTCTGGAAGAAATTGCTTTTAGCAATAAGGCCGCCAATTGTACTTTGTATCTTTACATGTTTTATATAATGTGCTCTGGTGTACAATAAAGAATATTCTTATCTAATCTTCACTCCGGATTCACTTACTTCATTATACAGAAAAAGATGCATTTATCGGATACATGTAATTTTTATTTGACCAAACGATTATTTTCACCGAAAATTGTACCAAATTAATTCCCATAGGAAACCTTCATCAAATCATCACATCCAGCCTGACTAGCACTTTACGGACTTTTTTTCAAAGTTTGAATACAGAAAATAGTTTTGCTTTTATTGGATATTATGTAACTTTTATTTCACCAAACGATTGTGTTCACCGAAAAGTGCACTAAATTAATTCCCTTAGGAATTCTTTACATATCAAGTCTGACTAGCGCTTCGATAGCAACCCTCGTAAATCCCCACTGCTGGGGCACTGGTCTTTTTCTGCATCACAGGAAGGTTAGGCCATACTCCACCACAGGGGCCAAATCCTGGTTACAGGAGGATTGAAAACAGTGTTGGGTCTTATTGTCAGAAGTTATCAAGCCACCCTTAAGGCCTCTGACTGGGCTCAACGACTGCCATCATAATGACAGCCGGCACCAACGGCTTAACGTGCCTTGCGGAGCTCGTACTAGCCCTTAACTGGCATTTATTCAAAGTGTGATTACAGAAAGTAATTACGCATCAGAACGTTGGCACCCACACAGCATACTTATCATTTAAACGGCGTACGATCAGCTCACAGTCAATTTGTCATGTTATTTACGAGTGAATCTGGCTTTTTAATTCAGCGCGCCTTCCACTTCAAAAAGTTGGTGAAAATGGCTGTACTTACTAACTGGACCTAATTACCTATTTGAAGCGCTGAAGCGCTTGTAGCCTAGTGGAACCGAGTGATTAGAATCAATCACTGATGTTAAGCAACAATGGGAGCGGTCATTTGCTGGATGGTTGACCATGTTTTTGATATTTTTTTCATTCTGTCCTAACATTTTTAAATAAAAAAAATCAAATTACTTCACACATTCCAGTTTTCTTTTGGATTTTCCGTGCTTGCTACTTTACCTTCTGACGACACACCGATGCTTGGAAATAATCTCCTTTTCCCGTTTGTTAATAATAGCAGTTGTAACGCTATCTCGCTTTATGCGGTGAAATACAGCCTAGCCGATCGTGGGATAAAGCTTCTATCGTGACGTTGTGCTCCCCTTGTAGATCATTTTTCTTACAATCCTCCACCAACCTGAACTTGGCCCCCGTGGTGGAATATGGCCTTACCTTCCTGCGATGCAGAAAGAGACCCGTTCCCTAGCAGGGACCAGTGGGGGCATACAAGCGTTGATATCAATTTACCTGTCAATCAGCTAATTTATAAAGGTTACAAACTGGCAAAAAGAGAAAACGTATAAGTAGCGTTTTTTTTGTGAGAGTTGGTCCGCTTCATGAGTATTGATAGAATATTTTAGACTGGTAGACGCCGGCTCGTTATAATGCAGATAGACCCTACGTTCGTTAAAAAACGTTCGGTTTCAGACAGATGGCCTTTCAGGAACATTTAACTTTATTTTGATAGTTCGCATTCGTTCGCCACTAGAGTCCCAAAGCGTGAAAACGCTATTTGTACAGGGGCAACGTTGCACTGCGTCTAGTTATTTATTGCAGCTGGCAACAATGCATTTTATACGTTTTACAGCGATGGCGGATATTAATGCTCGCATTTGCCGCGGCAAATATTTATTTGTTTACTTTTGTCTTAATGAAAATATTACTTTAACCCGTAACAACACTTGTTAACGCGAATTCACGTGTTTGCTAAAGGCCGTTACGGAGGCGTAATGACTTTATGAGCCGTTACTCATTTGTGAGCGCGAACGTTTTTAAATTATTGCCCTCTATTCGGACATGTAGGGGTTTAATTTAATTAATTAAACCCTAACATGTGATGATGGACGCTGTGTTTAATAATTAGGTTCGTTTGCAAGCGTTTTAATTAATTCGAACCAGGGAAATGTATAAAGTTATCGATTGTTTAACAAATACTTGCTGCCAGTTTTTTTGTGTATTGAATTTTACTAAATACATGTCTTCTCTTTCTAAGGTGAAAGTGGAAACCATTAGGCATATCTATCAATTTAAAGTTGTTTAGTATTTATAAGTATCGTATCGTTCAGTTAATTCGGCTTCTATTTATTTTATATAGCCCTTACAGGTCTTCTGTCTGAGAGAGAGAAAGAGAAAGAGAGACTATGTGCTTAATTACCACGCTTGTCACTGCGTATTGAGAAAATCAAGTGGTAAGGTAAATAACACGACACGACACGACATGACACGACACGAAACGACACGACACGAGACTACATGACACAACGACACGACACTACACGACACGACACGACACAACACGACACAACGTTACGAAACATAACGCAACGCAACGCAACGCAACGTAACGTAACGTGACGTAACGTAACGTAACGTAACGTAACGTAACGTAACGTAAAGTAACGTAACGTAATGTAACGTAACGTAACGTAAAGTAACGTAACGTAACGTAAAGTAACGTAACGTAACGTGACGTAAAGTAACATAACATAAATACAGGCACATACAATGCTTCTGGCCCCACACTAGGATTCCTTAAACTGTGAACGACCGATATTGCTCCGATAGCTTTTCATAATCCATACTTATTATTTTCAAATTAACATAGCTTAAATGATTAATTTAATAGAAAACGTTGAACTCGTGCGTTAAACACCTTCCAATTTCAGACATGTCTGTCATCGTATGATGATATCTCTATTAAATAGAAAATAAAAATAACAATAATTTTACAAAATAATCCTTTTCACGTAAAAAACCTAACAAAGAAATTAATTCGCAAAAAGCTTTGTCAAACATAAAAAGGAAAAATAACGTAAAAATACAAAACACGCACAAAATAACGCTCGCTATGTCATTTAAACTTGTTCAATTTTATAATAGGCCATTTCGCACACGTGTGCTTAGTACTTTTATGCGTCGTCATGCATGAACCATGTTTTTTTTTGTTGTGCAATAAATTTTTCTCTTATCTATCTATGAACCTAGAAAATAATACACTAATAGGCTTAATTATTTATAAAAAAGACTATGCACTAAAATACTCTTAGGACTATGTTATGACTATGGCATTAAGGTTGTCTGGAAGAGATTGCTTTAAGCAATAAGGCTGCGAATTGTACTTTGTATCTTTACATGTTTTATAATATGTGCTCTGGTGTACAATAAAGAATATTCTTATTTTATCTTAAATCACCTTTGTACGTATAATTTGTTTTAATTTTAATATAGTGCAACAAAGAAGTTTAATAATAATAATAATAATAATAAATTTTGAAGGGGAGATAATGAAATCAAAGTATTTTACTCAAAATAGCACAGAAACTCTGTCTTAGTGAACGTCAAACGTTAAATTAGGTGTATATTTCAAACACTGAGATAATTTTGTAGATAAATGTACAAAAAACTCCAAAGGGACTGCGTTTGGAGTTTTTTGTACTCTGCTTTTCTGAGTATTTTAATACTTATTTCACAAAATTTACATATTGTAAGACTTAGCACTCCTGCATTGAACTCGTTGTAACTTCGGACATCTTTGTTAACTAAATAATCTCTTATGATGTCATAATAGCTAGCCAGTGTCGGCTAGATCTATTTCACGATGGGCTGGTTGAGAGAGCGGAATAGGAGGTGAAGTGAATGGACTTACTTGGTGATGGTGGATGATGGCTCGCTTTAGCTGTTGGGCAGATGATGAGCGGTGATGGATGAGCTGATGCGTCCAGCGCACGGAGAACACTCCTGCACTGTTCACTTATAGTCTAATATTGTTCTTTGAGCTGATAAAGTTAATTAGTCACCAAATGTCTATCACTTCACGAGAATTCGAGCACTTATCACGCGCGTATGTCACAGTGCGAATGTGTGTGCAGATGGATGGATAAATTTGTAGCGAGCGACGGCACCGGAACGACTGTTTGGTGAATGAATGACCACAGATTCATGATTACGTCGCGCGATCGATTCTCGCGCGAACAATAGCCCTCATGGCAATGTTTGCTTTACATTTTTTTTAAATGCTTTTCTGAGAACATAGAAATTACGACCACTGTAAGTTGTACATCATCATTATCAGCCTATCATGTCCCTACCGCGGGGCGCGGGTCTCTTCCCTAAGGAAGGTTAGGCCATACTCCATCACGGGGGCCAAGTCCGGGTTGGTGAAGGACAGAGGCGGGCCTTACTGTCAGAAGTAATCAATCCGCCCATAAGGCCTCTAACATGGTTTGACGCCTGCCTTTACATGAAAGCCGGCGCCAACGGCTTAACGTGCCTTGCGAAGCACGGAAGCGCTCGGAAAAACGCCACTAGCGGTAGTCACAGGACGGTCACTGTTTGTTGCTTAACACAAGTGATTGATTTCAAACACTCGTTTCGAGCCACGAGCGTTTCAAAAAATTTACAAACCACTATTGTACATAGAAATATAAATTACACAGAGAAGTTTCTATTACGAGCCACGTCTTAAGAGCGTGTTAGTTAAATCGATTTTCTATAAACAAAACGTACATTTACATCGCGAGTCTAGACTCGACCTACTTTAGACTATCCGACCTCTAAATAGCTGCCAATATAACCTTCGAGTACACAAATCCCCTCAATATAATCTCTTAGAAGTTACAAAACTGGCGCCCTCTTGCTAATCGATAATGCAAATTTTATGTAGAGATCGGAGCGGACCAATTTTGAGGGTATCTAGATGGTTGGCTAACCAAACACAGCGCCGTGGATAGGGTAGGTATATCGAATGTTTGCTCACCGTCAACCCTAACCGATATCCTAGTGAATTAATTATTTCCACGTGATTTCCTTTCCTTACTTTTTCACTGAAGCGCTCGTGGCCTAGCCGAACCGAGTGATGGGAATCATTCACTAGAGCCAAGGAACAACAGGCTTGATCAAGTGCAGCATGGGTAACCGTCCCGTGACTGCCGCTAGTGGCATTTTTCCCGAGCGCTTCTGTGCTTCGCAGGGCACGTTAAGCCTTCGGCGCTAGCTGTCATGTAATGGCAGTCGTTAAGCCATGTCAGAGGTCTTATGGGCTTAGTTACTGCGCGTGCCCACCGCGGACTAGCAATTTAAAGTGAGAAATTATGTGAATACTTTCTCACTTTAAATTGCTAATCCGTAGTGTCAGAGGCACTCAGGTTTCCTCACGGCGTTTTCCTTCACAGTTCGTGAGTAGTATTGCTACCATAACTTTACAATTAAGAGGAATAATATGGGCGTGCACATTAAAAATATAACTATAATATTGTAAGGATTCTCTTTCGCAAACCATATATTATGATGTTAATTGTTGTGAGTTCGTTGGTACACTGATATCAACCCTTCATATGTCCCCATTGCAAGGGCACGAGTCTCTTCCCGCATCCCAGGAAGGTAAGGCCATACTCCACCACGGGGGCCAAGTCCGGGTTGGTGGAGGATTGTAAGACTGTGGCGGGGCTTACTGTCAGAAGTTGTCATGCCAACCATAAAGCGTCTGGCATGACTTAAAGACTGCCATTAATTAAATGACAGCCCGCAACAACATTGGTCGATACATTGTTTAGTACAAAATCCATTTTTTCTTCAATATGATCTAGATTTTGAAATAGACACCTGATTTGAATTGTAACATTCACTAAGCCGCAGTTTCAGTTTTGATATCTAGTGTCAGCACGTTCACTAACACTAGATATAGAAGGCCACTCGGACGCTGTAGAGTCTAGGCGTCCGTGTCCCTTTTTAGATGTAGATCTGCTCCGCACTTATACCATCCTGACAGCTTAGCATTAAAGACATATTAATACGTGGGCAGCCACGGGTTTCCTCACGACGGTTTCTTTTATAGGCAGCGTGTGGTATTGCCACTACAAATTTGATGGATAACAAATTGTTTATCCTAGCTCTAATTTACCACTGAGGGCAAGTTATTATTTTGCCCGGACTATTCCTCAACTATTCCCTGTTCAAGTGGTTTTTAGTACCGCTTAACGTCTTTGCAGAGTTAAAATACGCCGACGGAACAGTCTAGAAACAATTCGCTCACCGCAGAGCTCTAAGCCTCTACAATCAAAGTGGAAAACCCAATCCTTAAAGCTAGCAAAGTTGAAAATTTCCACCGCTTATCATCTATCGGGAATTCATCTAATCTCGGCCCTATTTCTTAGCGGCTAAGGTCCACAGCAAACGCACTATTATTGAGCTGTTAAATGTGAGTGAATACGACTAAAGTTTATTTCGTAAACGACAATTGCCAAGTTGGTTTCGGAAACTAATTGTTGGGCGGAAAGTTTCGCGTGCTCAGTACTATTACGGTTTAGGATTTGAATCTCAACGGATTTGGAAACTATGGCTTTCTATTCCCGGTAACTACTCGGCTTAATCGTGGCTATCTAGTTCAAGAGTTACAATAGGCAGTCGGTTCTCTAGGTATTCATCCAGCTGATGCAATGGTTGTCTGGAAAGAACGTTAGCAAAACTATCTGGGTATATAAAATATATCTACCTTTACAGTAATAACCGATGTTCGAAGCGCTTTAGCGGACTAGAGTTAAATAACCCCAAGCGCGGTCAGGTGCAGTATGGGCAACCGTTTCGTGACTATCGCTAGTGGCACTTTATCCGAGCGCTTCCGTGCTTCGCAAGGCACTTTGAGCCATTCGTGCCGGCTGTCATGTAATGGCAGTCGTTAAGTCATGTCAGATGCCGTATGGGCGGCTTGATAACTTCTGACAGTAAGGCTCGCCACAGTCTTACAATCCTCATCAACCCGGATTTGACCCCCATGGTGGAGTATGGCCTAACCTTTTTGAGATGCAGGACGAGATCCTGCTCCAGCAGTGGGGACATATCAGGGTTGATATCGATTGAATTGAATATACAAAACACCCTCACTGAAACCTGTATAGGTATATCTGTGAGCGACAGAGTTAATGAACGTCAGAGTTGCTATAATATGTATTTCGTGCACTGGACAGACAGAACCTGAACACCGTTACAGTACCTATATATAAACGATTGTTTAAGGGCAAAAAAGCCTTTTAATGTCGTATGACAAATAAGACCCGCCACTGTCTTGCAATCCTTCACCAGCCCGGACTTGGCCCCCGTGATGGAGTATAGCCTAACCCTCCTGCGACCCGTGCCCCAGCAGTGGGGACATACAATGATGATATCGATGTATTTCGTGTATGTAAAAATTCAACACATTTCACTGATAAAAAAGAGATCAGACAATAGAGCTCACCATATCCACTCAGACAAATTCTCATAGAGAACTTCGCTTGAAAGGTCTGCTGGTAATGATCAGATATTCTTTTTACTACTGTATGTGAGATACAAAGTGATGCGCAACTTACTGAAGCGATACTTTGTAACTCGACATAAACAACATAGCAAACACACAATACAAAAAGGGAAACAGATACCTAGTTGTGTGCGTTTAGACTTACAGAGCTTTAGCGACTAAACTGAATACCTATTGAAACGAAAAATTCCAACTAGAATTTTCTTAAGCACCAACCACCATTAACTATGTTCTAGCGCCTTGATTATGTGACTTTTCTGGTATCAAGATGTATGTGAAAGCAGAACGCTTACTTAGCTTTGCCATATAGGCAGGAAGCGTAATATGTATCACGTGTAATAAATGCCATAATTTAGAGAACATCTGATACGTGAAAGTGATATTGAGCCACATTTGTACGTTAAAGTTCAGTAAATATTTTATATTTGCTCAAGATGTATACGTGAAAAGTTACATAATCACTGCGCTAGAACATATTAACCCTAGACACCTAACCTTCGTCGTTTCGACGAATACGCGACAGAAAAATTGTTGTATCTTTTTGGTGCGTGTGCGGATAACCGTGGTGTCTCTTGTCAACTCGGTGTTCGTCGCGGGTTGGCGAGAGGCAATAAATTCCGGCTGCTAAGTACCATGTTTTTTCGAAATTTTACAAAAATACGTACAAAGTCGCAATTTGTCGCGAATATAAATTTTATTTTTGTACTAAATGGGCGTAAAAAAGAACATTTTTCTTTTTCTAATGTCTACAGTTTAAGTTTTCCCTTAAAATAAACAACTACTTTTTTAAATTTCGGTTGTAATTAATTTTTTCATAAAAATGTCGGGTTTTATCTGTAGAAACGCGTGCCATTTTAAACAGAAAGGAAAATAAGTAAGAGTATGTGATAAAAAACAACAAATTATTTTATTAAACAATATAAAGTATGCTTGAAATCTCAGTGCAATAAACGTACCAAAAACAACAATTTTTTATTTAAAACTTAACACTTCAAAAAATGGTCGTCGAATTGCCGAATGGTTAGGTATAATGAGCTATGTGAGAAGGTTAGGTGTCTAGGGTTAAGTTAATAATGAAAAAAAGATACATCATATAACTATTTAAAAAAAACCTATTAGAATTTTATTTAGAGGCTTAAAATTCCGTTCATGCCCGGACTCGAACCCGCGACTTCTAGCTAACCGTACCAGCGCTCTCCCAACTGAGCCAATGGGCAAGTGCCGGCATCAGCGTCAAACCCCTTTACAATATTCTCTGTATTATTACAGATAGTGACATCTGGTTGAAGTAATTTGCATCACTTGCATCCCCGAGTACCTACTTTGCAGTTAGGTTTTACATCGGAGTGATATCGCTGTAACCACGTGATTATATTATTTTTGTTGCACTATTATATAACTATGTTTACATAGCCCTCACTGTAACAAAAAATTCGAAAACAATCGTAAATTCTTCATAAGCCCTGCTCTTTCAGTGTAAACGCGGCACAACACACGGCATGAAACCGGCACCATCTGCTACATTGTCCGAGAGAGCAAAGGTATTGATTATACGATAAATTATTGAGTTTATCTCGTCCACTCTTTGCGGCACATGGGGCTTCTGACCGGAGGATTGTGCTGTGTTTTTACTCGCCGCGTTATATTGTCTTCTTTTTCGTTCAATGGTTTTCGCTACTGGAGGTTGGCTTTCGGCTCGGCATAGTCCTATTTTCTCTTTGCCAAGTGAATTAGATGGGCAACTTCAATCGATTCCTGGATTTTACGGGGACATGATTTTCTTTTTCTACCAGTGCGCCTCTTCCCTCTAATTTTGTACACCATGATAAACTGAAGAAGAAGTCCATTCGCTTCAAAGCATGTCCTAAGTTCTTAGCGCACTACTAATTAAAACGCTGAACTTAGCAATAATACTTTCTTTTTATTGTCTTTTTTTATCACCAAAACCTAGCCTGGCTGAGAGTCTCAACACGACTGCCACCTACATAAACAAAACGTAACGATATTCTTCTAATAATTTAAATTAAGCTAAAATTAGGCAGCTACGCCGGCCAGCTACTATACAGAAGTATATCGTTACAGTACCAATAATGTCGCCAATTGTACTTTGTATCTATATAATATATGCTCTGGTGTATAATAAAGAATATTCTTATCTGATATTCCTTATCTTTACATTTGTGGACTTAAATTAGGTAAGATTAGATTAATTAAAACTGTTTTTATACGGATTTATGCTCGTTTATTACATTTTTACAATTTTCCAACGTTTCGGCACTTTTTCAGGTGCCGTGGTCCCGGATGACTAGATTTCTCAGATAAGATCAAAATATTTTTTACTGTACACTTTGAAATTACATAGATACTTCAACAGCTTAATAAATTTGTAAGCTTTAAGTCGCTACAAACCGATAAAGAAGTATTTAGCATAAAACAGAAACAATAGTTTGCTACTTTTTACACTAGATGGCGTTGACGACATTCTCTATTGTACCCGTAATACCGTACAGATTACTTTGCAAACTGACTATAATTTCCACATGCATCCCGTCAACAGATCTTAACCATATATGAAGCCACTTCTAAAGTGTTAGAAGTGGGCTTAAATCGATAATATTTTACAACATGGTACGGGGTTATCGCTGGACATTAATATACCTAAAATATTGTATAGAATCAGGCGTTACTTTGCGGAAATCCATAATAGCATTAAAAAGTTCAAATTACTTTGCTGAATTCCGCCAAAAATCCCACAAGCACCATGCGGCTAGCTAATGCACCGTCCTCCCTCCCACACACATTTGGGAGCCTGAGGATGCCTCGTGTTAGAGGCGAAACGCGTCGCGTGTTTTCTCACACAAGTATTGGTGTTGGTGGTGTGTTCGTGTCTTGCTTCTGCTTGAAAAAGTGGGAGGGAGGGCGGTGCATTAGCTAGCCGCATGGTGCTTGTGGGATTTTTGGCGGAATTCAGCAAAGTAATTTTAACTTTTTAATGCTATACCTAAAATATTTATCACCTTAGTGCCAGCGTGGGCAGGCTCTCCAGTAGCGGAGGGTAGCTGCGGCCGGCACAAGACCGTGAGGCTTGGAAAACCACGAGGAAGGCCTATGTAATGCAGTGGGCCTCGAATGGCTGATGATGAGTGACTTCTTTTTTAAGTCTGTTAAAAATAAATCGAATTTAGACGACCCAATATTTCACCATCTGTCTAGAGTAACACTCTAGGCAGATAGTTAAATATTGATTTACTAGTTAAAGTCATATTTGACATAATACCTACTTCTTTCTCCAAACTTTTTTTTTCATACGTATAAATCACATCACAAAATTTATAACATTAAGAAATAATACAATATACCTAACAATATTATTTCCACAATAACTACGAAAAAAACGAAGACTACCAAATACCACAAAAATGGATACTCAAATAAGTTCATGAATCCACCTTGAAACATACCTGCCACAAAAGTTAAAATTTATTAGGTTTCTGAACAACTAATTCATACATACTATTATTATTATTAAATGTGATAATATATTTCTCTGACAAGCAATCACGAAAAGCTGAACGGTTTTTAATTAACTCCCGCATACAAGTTAACCCGTAAACAATTTGCAAATATTCCTATCTGTCACTGAAGTTCCAACTTCAAATTATTGTTCTATGATAAAGTTTATTTAAATGCCACACAAATGCTTACTTACTTGCATACTGTCTTTGAGAAAACACGCCGTTTCCTCAATGTCTTTCCTCCTGCTTATAGATAGTCGTCGTCGTCAGGCTATACTAGTTTACTGCTGGACATAGCCCTCCCTTATAGAGCGCCACGTTGTGCTATCATAGGGGGTAATGCCCATAATCCCCACGCTGGGCATGCGGGTTGCGGATCGCAGTTCGGTGGAATTGTATTGTTGTGGGCGCTGCTGGCCACCCCCCTGTTTGTGTCCCTTAGTCGCCTTTTACGACACCCGCGGGAAGAATTGGGTTGGTGCTATTCTCTAGGCTGACACCATACAGCACATAGATAGTAATAGATTATTTTATTTATATATTTATTCACTGTAAACAATGCACGATTACAATATCAATAGTTTGCCAAACTACTAATGCAGTTTATCGGCAAGCTCTTTTTATCCTTTTCTTTCAGTTCTTTTTATCTTACTAAATTAACATTGTCTTCTACACAACTAAAATTATCCATAATAATATTTAGATAGTAACGTTGTTGAAATTACTCCACATGCAGACTGATTGCAGATGCAGGCAAAAAAGTACAAAGTCAGCGGGAAATCTCAGAAATGTTTTAATACTTACAGTAACATTGTAAAACGGTTGATTTTGGTAGATGTTTTAATATCTTAACACATCAGAAAGACTTTTTAAAAAAACAGTGTTAAATATATTTAATGTCGTCGTCGTCAGGCTATACTAGTCCACTGCTGGACATAGCCCTCTCCTAAAGAGCGCCACGTTGTGCTATCATAGGGGGTAATGCCCATAATCCCCACGCTGGGCATGCGGGATGGGGATCGCAGTTCGGCGGAATTTTACTGCTTTAATGTCACTGGCTTTAAAATAGTTACAGGGACTTGTTTATGTAGCCTATAAACGTGCCACTGCAGGGTACATGCTTTCTTTCAGAGAGAGAAAATGTCGGCTCAATTACGACGCGTGCCCACCGCTGATTGGCAATTTCGATACTATCTCTCTAAGACCTGTGCCCTACAGTGAAACGGTTATAGGTTACATAAAAAAATCCTCAAAAACACTCTTTAAATGCCATGCCATTATTAGTCTGTGATGAAATCTTTCCCTTTACCACAGACTATTAAAACTACAAAAGTGGCAAAAGAAGCAAGAAAGTAATATTATTCAGTAGAAATTAGGTCCTTGAGAAGTATGTGTAGTGGTACTTTAAATGACAGGATACGCAATAGTCTGATTAGAGAACGTTGTGGACTGAAAGAGGATGTAGTGACTAGAATCGAAACAGGAATGTTGCGTTGGTTTGGACATGTGGAGAGGATGAATGAAGAAAAATTTAGATCATGTCACCCGCATACAACGACTTATGAACGTTGATGCGACTTATGTGCGAAGGTGATCTGTCAGGATCGTGGCAAGTGGCAGTCCCTGGTCTCTGCTACCCCTCTGGGATGCAGGCGTGAGGTTATGTATGTATGTATGTATGTATGTATGTATGTATGTATGTATGTATGTAACATTTGAGAAGCATTATAAAGAAACGTGTTTTTTTTTTAAATTACACCATTTGACGGCAACTTTAAACTAAAATATAGGTGAAAGATTCGCAGGAGATAAGTCTTAATACGATTTGACCTCTTTATCTATTCAAATATGACAGCTGCATGAATCCAGAAGCGACTTGGCAGCGCGGGGCGGCACCTGTATTTGGCTAGTTCAACTTGGAATATTTCCATTCCCACCGAGGGATAAAGCTTCCTTGCTAATTATGGTAAGCTGGATCCTGTTTCATAATAGATAGAGAACACTTTATTGCACAAATGCACAACCAGAAAGAAAACATTACAAACACCTTTTGAATCTACGTAATATGACGATTTATACAGCGTCCATTGGTATCTTCAATCGCACTAGATGGGTGAAAGGACCACTTGCCTGGGATATGGTTTTATCCTGACGATTCTAGATGCTAGGGCTAGGCTGACTAAGCTCGGCCTAGCCCGAGCATTTAGAAAGACTAGTGATTACAAAAGGTTTCTTATATCTAAATACTATATACGTATTTTAGATAATAATGATATTATTATATACGTATGTATATATTATATATAAATATATATATGTATACATACTAGTTTTTGCCCGCGATTCCGTCCGCGTGGACTTTTTTTGCAACCCCGTTCACTCCCTTAAGGGTTAAATTTAGAAAAACGGCGAAACTCGTGTGCAATCAATTGTGTTGAAGAGTATTTGTTTTAAGTTTAAAAAAAATTAGACAACATTCTTTATACCTCCTATACAAATTGTGGCAACCCTTTTCGCCCCCTTAGGAGTTGAATTTCAAAAAATCCAGGTCTTATTCCATGCCTACATTATATATAGACCCTCTGTGCAAAATTTCAGCTTCCTAGGTCCAACGGCTTGTCTGGGCGTTGATGAGTGAGTCAGTCAGTCAGGACTTTGAATTTTATTTATATAGATTATGTATGCATATATACTTAAGTGGCACATGTATAACGAGTGTATTATAACGTCACAAATATATATATCTTATGTACTACAAAATGTACATAACGTATAGTAATACGCTATGTATTATTATTAATGGCAATCATGGAATCTTATGCGTATAGGTGGTATCTAATGTATTAGATTTAAGAGGACTTGAGAAAAGATGGTCAGAGTGGAGTTTTTTTTTTCCCGCTGCCTTTTTCTCCACTACATTACGGCCCGAAGGCGGCGGCTTTTACTTTCACGTTACATTGTACTTTGACATTCAGCAAACAGAATGTAAATTCTTTACGTTGAAATAAATTGAATTGAATTGAATTGTGCATTTGTAACGTTATTATAACAATACCACCCCCCAAAAGTGAAGTAAAATATCGTGAGGAAACCTGAGTGCCAGAAGTCTTCAAATAGTTCAGCGCCACCCGTCTCCAGATCTCCAGAGTAGCACTTTTACGCCCCATCTTTTTTTTAGTCTGCATATATGGCCTACTCACTAAGCGATCGCTAAAAAGATGGCCTGCCATTTCCACTTCTTCTTACGAGCAATTACCATGGCTATTTTTCGGTCAAATTCATTCTTCTTCGGTTTTTCCACTGAGCTACCACCGCTTAATATAGAGGCAGTATAACATTTTCTCCGACGACCCAGCAGTCGCATGACTGCAATAAATCTCGAAAGGCGAGCAAGGCTTACCAAATGGCCTTTAACAAATCTGCACAGTCGCGGTCCCAATGTCACCACACGCCCTGTTGACTACGTTAAATCACACTCTAATCCTGGTTTTAGACGTCGTTAAGCCCGGAACAGTACAAAGCTGTAAGCGGCTCCAGGTGATATAAATTTCCGGATAATCCGCGACTGGCTAACTTACAGTCAGCGTACATTGGTCGTATAACTTATGTTGTTACAATATTATGAGCTCTATTTTGAGTACCTACTTAACTACCTATTAGCAATAAGGCCGCCAATTGCACATTGTATCTTTACATTATTTTTATCATGTGCTCTGGTATACCATAAAGAATATTCTTATATTATCTTAAGCCCATGAGTGATAGCCTTGAAATGAAACAGAAGCTTTTTGTCCGATAGGCTAAGCAATAAGGATGTCAATTGTACCCTGTATCTTTACACGTTTTATATCATATGAGCTGGTGTACAGTAAAGAATATTCTAATCTTATCTTATCTTAACTAATTCTTAGCAAATTTTCTGTCTATCATTTTTCATACTAAGGTACTGTCGCCTATAGATCAACCTTCACGTTTTTGTTGCTAAGTAGTCCTTAAAATATCTGATTAGAGTTCACATACCATAAAACTTTCTGTGCTGTCAACTAAACATGCGTTATAAAACGTAAAATCTAAAGGGATTTCTTAAGCACGAAACGAAGAAACGAAAAAGCTCTCCATTTTGATTGCCCATAGTGCTGAAGAAGTGCAGGCAGAAAGCAGCTACTTATTTTTAAGAAAAATCTCGTTTGCCCTAAAAACCAGCCAGTTACCAACACCTGGTAATGAGGCCGCCATAAAAAAATAAGCAAAGAAAAAAGAAACAGACTTTTTTTAATTTGAAACAGCCACTCGTCATTCCATTTTACGCGTTGCATAAAACGGGAGAAGGGGGCAAATGGGCTGCCCTTGACCCTAATAAAGCTTGACGAGTATTGCCAGCCTAAATAATACGCCTTACATCGCAAGCCCTTTGAATCTTCATTGACCTATAAACCCTCAGGGTAAAAGCATTGCATTTTAACAACTATTTCGATTACGCTGTAATTTGGGCGTGGGTTAACCTTTACTCTATTCTGGTCTTATAATTGCGGGTCCCAAAGTTCATTTTAGTTTACCTGTGTGTCTGTAAGGATTTGTTGGGGTAGTTAGTTAATTAACCGTCAGTGATAGTGGACCGAATGTAATCTAGTCCGGGGATATCCTTTTAAGATTTACGTTGTAGAGATGTAGCATTTCGACGGGGATTTGTGGGTTTTCATTACTTGAGCGTTTGAATCAAAGGAAACTGGTTCTTATCTCTATTTAAATTGGTGTCGTTAAACTCTAAGGCAAGCTTTTGCACTAGAAGTGGCCCAGAAGGCTGACTCATGCTGCAAGGCAGTGCTAGAATACTATTGTCTTCTATAATATAAAAATGAATCACTGAATGTGTTGGTAAGCGCAAATCTCGAGAGCAGCTGAACTGATTTCGCTATTTTTTTTTAGATCATGCCTTGAAGTACGAAATTGGTTCTTACAGAAGGGAAAAAAAAATAATAAAGAATTGACTGAATTGATTGCGGTACGAAGTTCGCTGGGTCAGCTAGTTATTAATATTTATTGCACGTAAGTTTTAACAATAAAATCGTACGATGCGGCGAACTTAATGTAATATGCATTTTCTACAAGCCAGCCGCAGGAGGTAGACGAAAAAGTTGGTAGGGGTACAGAAAAAAAACAAGATATTAATATGGCCATGGATCAGAAGAGATTAGATTATGTGGAATTAGTTAATAACTCTATAAAGTAATATGCACGAGCGAGCTTTTTGGCCATTAGTATTCGACTTCAGTTTTAATTCCTTAAACATTATTGTTTTCTGTTTTTTTTTTCATAAGCAAAATTAATGTTTTTTCATACATACATACTTACATAAATTCACGTCTATAACCTAAAGGGAAATACATTAATCATTTAATGTATTTCTATTTTCTCTTGGACTTATTGAAGAATACTTTTTACCTTATAATAACTTTTTACATATGAGAAAATATTTAGTTACTTAATCGCGCTCGAGCGCTCGTGGCCTAGGCGAACCGAGTGATTGGAACCAATCACTTGGTTAAGCAACAACAGGCGCGGTCAGGTACGGGATGGGTGAGCGTCCCGTTACTACCGCTAGTGGCATTTTTTCCGAGCGCTTCCGTGCTTCGCAAGGCACGTTAAGCCGTTGGTGCCGGCTGTCATATAATGGCAGTCGTTAAGCCATGTCATAGGCCTTATGGGCGGCTTGATGACTTCTGACAGTAAGGCCCGCCACTGTCTTACAATCCTCCACCAACCCGGACTTGGCCCCCGTGGTGGAGTATGGCCTAACCTTCCTGCGATGCAGGAAGAGACTCGTGCCCCAGCAGTGGGGACATACAAGGTTTGATAACGATAACTTACTTAATAATACATCTTCTTCTTCAGGCTATATTATGTAGTCCACTGCTGGACATAGCCCTCCCATAATGAGCGCCAAAGCGCCTTGTATGCAGCTTGCCGCATTCAGCACCTGCCTGTAGTTTTTCGCAGATCGTCATCCCACCTAGTTGGAGGGCGTGATACACTAGCAATAAAACATATATTTTTTTTACGTAGCCTCGATTGTGTCCCACTGCTGGGCAAAGGCCTCCCCCAACTCAGACCAGAATAATACATATTAAGTAATTAATAATAAAACTAAAGAGACGAGCAATCGACGACGTGAGTTCTGTATTCACCATGATTATAATATATTATGATGCTCCTCGCATAACAGCAAAACCTGGTCGGGCTCTTCCACCAAAAACTCAAGTGATTCCGGAATTTAGTTAAAAAACGAAACGAAACAGATTTTTAGCCTCCAGAACAAGAAAACTTTTGTATACTTTTTTTTTCTATGAAATAAACAGTTAAAATTTTTTTTTAAGTGTCAGGATCGTAGTCTTTCACTCTCTGAGACACAGGCGTAACTTTTTGTGTGTAAGACATAAAAAAAATATGTTATACTTGTTTAATGCTTGAAGGCCCACGTTCGATTCTCAGAGTGGGCATGTACCAATGAAATTATTTTCTAAGTTATGTACATTTGTGAAATTATAGTACGAGTAGCAATACCACTCGCCACCAGTGAAGGAAAACCTTGCGAAGAACCTGACTGTCTGAGGTGTCAAATACCAATCCGCGGTGGGCACGTGTGGTTATAAAGCCCATACTGGCTCTCTTTGAAAAGGCATGTGCCCTCCAGTGGGACGTTATAAGCGACATGAAGAAATGCTTGTACATCTCGAAGCTAATTTTTATGCGACAAGTTCACATATCTCCAGTACAAGATAAGTGGGGAAAATCATTGTGTGGAAATAAAAGCGTCTAAGGTGTCAAATACCTCAGCGATTGAAATTGCCAATCCGCGGTGGGCACGCATGGTGATTAAGCCCGTACTCTCTTTCAGAGAGGCCTGTGCCCTCCAGTGGGACGTTTATAGCTACATAAAAAATGCTCGACCTCTGTGGCGTAACGGTAGTGCATCTACCTGCCATGCAGGAGGTCCCGGGTTCGAATCCCGGCTGGGAACAAAAAAAAAACCCAGGTCTTGGATGTTTACATGTTTGTGATGTCGTTGTTTCTGGTTCCCACGACACAGGGTATCCTAGTGTGGGGCCAGAAGCAATGTATGTGCCTGTATGTAAATGTTATGTTATGTTTCTTTTACCTACGTTTCGAATGTAAATTGTATGCGACAATTCTCCATATCTTCCGTTAAATGTAATACTTATTTGTATATATCTAATTGGGGGAATACATTGTGAGGAAACCTGTCTGTCTGAGGTGTCAAATACCTCAGCGCTTGAAATTGCCAATCCGCGATGGGCTCGCGTGGTAACTAAGCCCATTTTCGCTCTCTGAGAGAACGCCTGTGCCCTCCAGTGGGACGTTACAACCTATTTAAAAATAATGCTTGTACGTTTCGAGGCAATTTGTATGCGACTAGTCCCTATATGTCCCGTTAAATAATTATCTAAGTGTGGGAAAACATTGTGACAAAACCTGACTGTCTGAGGTATCGAATACCTCAGCGCTTAGAATTGTCAATCCGCGGTGGACACGCATGGTAATTAATCACATAATCACCCTCGAAGAGAAGGCCTGTGCCCTCGGGTGGCACGTTTACAACCCACATAAAAATAATGCTTGTACGTTTCGAAGGCAACTTCTATGGGACAAGTCCCAATATCTCTTGTTAAATATTATACTTATGTACCTAAGTGGGGGAATACATTGTGAGGAAACCTGTCTGTCTGAGGTGGTCGAATACCTCAGCGCTTAGAATTGTCAATCGGCGGTGGGCACGCGTGGCGCAAATGTATACTTATGTACCTAAGTAAGGGAAAACATTGTGAGGAAACCCGAGTGTCTGAGGTGACAAATACCACAGCGCTTGAAATTGCCAATCCGCGGTGGGCACGCGTGATGATTAAGCCCATACTTTCTTAGAGAAGGCCTGTGCCCTCGGGTGGGACGTTTATAAGCTACATACAAATAATGCTTGTACGTTTCAAAGGAAATTTCTATGGGACAAGTCCCCGTATCTCCCGTTAAATGTAATACTTATGTACCTTGGTGGGTTGGATACGTGTGTAGTCCCAAGTGTTTCAAACTATACCGATTAAGGTACGAAATTAGTTGTCGTTGCCTTTGGAAGTATTTGCGTAGCTTGGAGTGTCAATATTGGCATAAATACGACGTAATGAGCGTGTGATAGAGTTTCACGTTCACTTTGCCAAGTTCACCGAGCAATTTCCTCATGTTGGCATTTGCCCGACTAGACTTATTATAGCTATTATCAACATCGTCTCAGGAATTGTCAGAGTTTTCTCAAATGAGAAATTTTGAGTTTTAAGGTACTTCGAACATTCGCCCATATTTACTACTTCTTTTTCTTCTTCAGGCTATATTAGTCCACTGCTGGACATAGCGCCCACCCCTAATGAGCGCCATAGCGCAAGGTTGTGCTGTCATTGGGGGGTAATGCCCATAATCCCCCCGCTGGGCATGCGGGTTGGGGATCGCAGCTCGGTGGAATTGTACTGCAGGGGGCGCTGCTGCCCACCCGCCAGTTTGTGTCCCTTAATAGTCACCTTTACGACACCCGCTACTACTTCTTTTACAACTAAGGGGGAAATATTTCCAAAAACACGAATAAAAATAACTTTTGTTTGGGAACAAAATTCTAAACTCCAATCTATATTCTGATTTAAGAAATCTTGGTTGTAAAATGTTGTCTATTTACCTATTTATCTATCTATTGTTCAGTCTCCATCCATTTTTCAATGTTTTTCATTCTTATCTTATACCAATATGGTTTACCGTATCGCATAAAAGGTTGAGTTATGTGACTATCATTGATATATTTACGAAGTGATCGTGGCCAAGTGAAACCGCGTGATTGAAATCAATTACTAGCAACCACAGACCCTGTCAGGTGCTGGATGGGTAACCATCCCGTGACTACCCCTAGTGGCATGTTTTTCAGTGCACTTTTGTGCTTTGAAAGGCACGTTAAGTCTTTGGTGCCGGTTGTCATGTAAAGAGTCGTTAAAACATGTCAGCGGCCGTAGGACCGGCTTGACAACTTTTGACGATTTCCGGACTCGGCCCTCGAGTTGAAGAGTGGCTTCCTGCGATGCAGGAACAGACCTGTATTTTTTGAAACTACAGCCTATATACTCGTGCATGGGAATCTCGCGAGGCGTCTTCTTAAACAGTGGTTTTAAAAACCTGTATAGAGAGTGCCACATTTATTACGAGTCAATATCACCCCTGGTATGTCCCCACTCTAGGGGCACGGGTCTCTTTCTGCATCGCAGGAAGGTTAGGTTATACTCTACCACGGCTGCCAATTCCGAGCCTTACTGTCAGAAGTTATCAAGCCGCCCATAAGGCCTCTGATATGGCTTTACAACCGTGCTTTGCGAAGCACGGAAGCGCTCGGAAAAATGCTACTAGCGGTAGCACAGAACATGACGGTCTCCCTTCCAGTGCATGGCCGCACCTGTTGTTGCTCGATATCAACCCTTGTATGTCCCCACTGCTGGGGCACGGGTCTCTTCCTGCATCACATGAACGTGAGGCCATACTCCGCTACGGGGGCCAAGTCCGGGTTGGCGGAGGGGTTGACGAGTGTTTGGAATTAATCCATTAGGCCACGAGCGCTTCTTCGAGTTAATACGAGTGGTACTAGTTACTACGAGTGTCATTAGTGAATTTCTCAAATCTGAAATGGGGTAAGTGCGCTTACTCATTCATTGCGCGATGAACCAGCACCGTTACCAATAACCTACGACACCCGCGCAAGGATGTCGAATCGAATGACACCTTATTTAACGAAATCTGACTAGTTAAGGAGTTATGAGGGAACATAGAATCAGACATACTTACATACATACATAGATACACACATACATACATACATACATACATACATACATACATACATACATACATACATACATACATACATACATACATACATACATACATACATACATACATACATACATACATACATACATACATACATACATACATACATACATACATACATACATACATACATACATACGAACTAAACACATTACCCTCCTTTTGGGCTTCGCCGCAGTCGTGTAAAAAGGGCGCCGATGGCACGGCTTTGTGTTCTCTTATTTTCCCTGTAAACAGTGCAATACCACACTAGTTAGCACTATGATTATTGTAAAACACTGACCCCTGAGACACAGGGCTAAAACCTAGTGCAGGAGCCAGGGCCCAGTACTATTTTATAAGTGTGTAATATCGAAATTGTTTTTATGGTATAGTTTTGTTTTTTTTATTGTTTTCTTGTATTGCTTTTTATAGAATAAAACTCATTATTATTATTATTTACGTTATTTCCCGACGTTTCGGCAGTGTTACAGTTGCCGTGGTCTCGGGTAGACTGAAGTGGCGAGTTCAGTCAATTATTGTGGGTAGTCACTATTGTTTTGATATATAACTATGTATGGCACGTTATAACTGCATTTTCAGACTCACCTGTTTCATGTTCATTTTTTGTTTATTTTTTTTATACGTCTCAGCAACTGTGTTAAGTAAAACAGTCGAGGACAACTATTATTGGTTATACTGTATGTAAAAAAACAATTGTATAATTATATTATAAGAAGCTGTTGTTTTCCCTAATAAAAATAAATTATCGCTATAACCATAGAGGACTGAAATTGTGATCCGGTAGGAATAGTATTTTTTTTTATTTTAATAGTCCTTAGCACGGGTTAGTGCATTGAAAATAATATATAATTGTAAATTAATGTCAAACTACTTTCGCAAGGAAATCTCCTCACAAAGCTCCTTTTTAAACTGCTTTTTAGACCTACATAGAGCGAACCACAATTCACAAGAATTACTAGTATTATAAAAGATATATAGATAAACAATTTATTCATAGTCACGAAGATATACAAAGCGAACCTTTAGACCCACTTGCATCAAACCGGGTTAGCTCATTTAATTCGAATTAACCGGTTAAATGGAAAATGTTAAATGCGGTATGATCGATTTAGTCGGCCAACTCAAGGTTAATGAGCTAACCCGGGCTGACGCAAGTGTGCCTTAGAAATATAATCTAAAAATTTCATTAGTAATGTGGTGAAATCTGAAACGGGTGAGCTGTGTTTCATCGCATTGATCGCGGGTAAGTGCGCGTACTCATTGCGCGATGAACCAGCACTCTTACAGTGCTACACAAGAAATAAGTCTCGCGGATGTACCTGCGCAGACAAATTTTGGATGTGCGGCAAATTGATCGACCAATCAGATAGTTCCATTTTATGGCAGGCCGCGCGCCTTTGTTGCAATTGGTTGATTCAACGTCATCGATGCAGGTGACTATTAGCGTGAGTGAAATTGGTAGAGAAAGTTTCTTGTTTAAATCACCAGATTTAAACAAGAAACCCGTGTTTAAATCTGGTGATAGTGAAGATGCAAATAATTTCAGACCTAAAGCAATACTGCCGGTGCTAAGTAAAGTTTTTGAGAAAGTAATAGTACATCAATTGCAAACTCATTTTAGTATAAATAAGCTCTTCCATAAGAAACAGTTCGGGTTTACAAAAAGCCGCTCAACGACGGTAGCAGGCATAGCGTTAGTAAAGCAAATCTTTGAGGCGTGGGAGGAGTCGCAGGATGCCATTGGGGTTTTCTGTGACCTGTCTAAGGCGTTTGACTGCGTTGACCACGAAACACTTCTCATAAAATTGCACCGATATATGGTTTAAATAATAAATCACTAAGTCTTCTTCGATCTTACTTAACAGACAGAACTGTAAAGGTTGATATTAATAGAGTTAAATCCTGCGGTTCTGATGTAAAAGTAGGAGTTCTATATTGGGTCCGTTCCTTTTTTTGGTATATATAAATGATTTGCCCTACCTAGTTGAAAAGCTTTCGCAGATAGTGTTGTTTGCAGATGATACTTCCTTAATTTTTAAAGTAAATAGAGGTATAAGTAATGTAGACGATGTAAACAATGCTTTATCTACTATTCTAAACTGGTTCACTATAAAAAATCTGATGTTAAATGCAAAAATGACAAAATGCATCAAATTCTCACTACCCAATGTTAAAAATGTTGACACGAGTTTAAAAATATCTGGTGAGAGGCTAGAGCTGGTAGAGTCCACGCTTTTTTTAGGCATAACGATAGACTCAAAACTGCAATGGGGTCAGCATATTGGAAAACTGTCGGGTCGGTTGAGTTCAGCAGCGTTTGCAGTCAGAAAAATTAGACAACTTACAGACGTGTCGACGGCGAGGCTGGTCTATTTTAGTTATTTTCACAGTGTCATGTCGTATGGTTTGTTATTATGGGGACGGGCAGCAGATATAGAAACCATATTTGTCTTGCAAAAAAGAGCAATAAGAGCTATTTACAACTTAAACAGTAGAGAATCGCTAAGGGAGCGCTTTAAAGAAATCGGCATTCTTACACTGGCTTGCCAATATATATTCGATAGTATAATGTATATCCGAAAAAATATAACAATGTTTAAATTAAATAGGGACGTTCATAACGTAAACACAAGGAATAGAAACAAGGTTGCTTGTACTAAATCCCGATTAGCCAAGGTAGGCACATTATTTGTAAGTTACTGCGTTCGTTTTTACAACAAAATTCCAGAACGTGTTCTATGCTTGTCTGAAAATAAATTTAAAACTTTCATTAAAAATTCGCTATGTAAAAAGGCATATTATAGAATAGACGACTATATAAACGATCCTAATCCGTGGTAGTAAACCAATTCCACCGCGATTTTATTGTTAAGTATAACTAAGTAAAACATATTTTATAATACAAGTGTGTACAGACGACGTGATTGCATATTAATAACTATATGATACCTTATATAACTGACAAAAACTTAACTGCAAGTTTGCTAAAGGTCATTCGAATGGTAGCGTGGTGTTCGGGTCATCTATCTCCCTCCAAAATGGTTGAGACTGATGATGGCTGAGCACTGCGTTATGCTCGTGAACGAGTGCTGTTCGTGTGTCTGGCCGCAGCTTATGTTTTCCCCTACTATTGTGAGACATTTGACTAATGCTTTGGCATTTAGGGTTATTAATGGCAATCATGAAATCTTATAAGGTTAACATATGGCAACTGATGTATTTGGTTTTAAGATGATTTGAGAAAAGATGGTCAGAGTGGAGTTTTTTTTTCCGCTGCTTTTTTCTCCTCTACAATACGGCCCGAAGGCGGCGGCTTACATTTTACATTGTACATCTGTTTGCTGAATGTCAATTCAGCAAACAGAATGTAAATTCTTTACGTTGAAATAAAATTATTTGAATTTGTAGCGCTACTCCAGCAATCAATTCTGCACCTTAACCGTATGGGTTAAAGATCATGTTAAATGTACTTATAGCTTCGGGTACTTTCATTACACTTCTTCCTAGTCTGCGCGAACGAAGATTCCCGAAGGAACTTTTATGATGTGTAGTACTGTACCAAAAGGGGTGCCGATAGATTTCGAACTGTCAATTTAAATTCAATTCCAGGTTTAATGGACTTTATTGTAATGACAGATCGGTTAGTGGCGCCGAGCGGTGACACAGTTCTTTTGTCGAAATATACCTCGTTCGATGAACGTTGAGAGGGCGTTCCTATTCATGAAAATTTCGTATAAATATGAAATGCATTTTAAAACTACTTCAGAGCATAAAATGATGGAATATTTCCATTGTAAAGTGGGTAATTGCAAAGTAGACCTTAGCGTCACAGAGTAAAGGGCACGTATGTAATGGTTGATGTAATTTCGACTGTGGCTGCACCAGACAACAACGTATTGACAATGGCTTCAAATAAAAAGGTCAAAACTTACTAATCTATGAGATAAAAATGAATCGCTTAATGTGTTGGTAAACGCAAATCTCCAGAGCAGCTGAACCGATTTCGCTTATTCTTTTTTTAGAATATTCCTTGAAGTACGACGATGGTTGTTACGGAGAGAAAAAAAAACGACTGTTAGGCGGTACGAAGTTCGCAGGTAGAGTCAGGTAGTTAAATATAATCATAAAATTACGTGATATTAATCGTTCTGATGTGTTTATTAGATGACCTGTGAAAAAAAATGGCCGACACCACACAGCAGTGTGGTGTCGGCCTAGAAAATAGCACCAACCCAATTCTTCCCGGGGGTGTCGTAAAACGCAACTAAGGGACACAAACCGGGGGGTGGGCCGCGGCACCCCCTACAGTACAATTCCTCCAAACTGCGCCCCCAAATCGGCTGCCGAGCGTGGGGATTATGGGCACTACCCCTGTGATGGCACTCTTTAGGCGAGGGCTATGTTCAGCAGTGGACTAGTATAGCCTGACGATCTGAATAACTGACGTGTTAGCAATGTTTAGCGTGTGAATTCTCAATTCATGGAGATGAAATTCATAATTTCTCTGTAAGATAGCTCGCTGCTGTAGTATGAAATACACGGGGTAGCCATCAAATGGTTGATTACTAAGATGCGTTCGTTGGTCTTCGTTGAAAGAAGCGCTCGTGGCCTGGTCGAATCGAGTGGATGGAATCAATCACTTGAGTTAAGCAGGCGTGGTCAGGTGCAGGATGGGTGACCGTCCCGTGACTACCGCTAGTGGATTTTTTCCGAGCGCTTCCATGCTTCGCAAGGCAGGCTAAGCCGTTGGTTCCGGCTGACATGTATTGGCAGTCTTTAAGCCATGTCGGAGGCCTTATGGGCGGCTTGATCACTTCTGACAGTAAGGCCCGCCCCACTGTCTTACAATTCTTCACCAACCAGGACTTGGCCCCCGTGGCGGAGTAAGGCCTAACCTTCCTGCGATCCAGGAAGATATCTGTGCAGCAGCAGTGGGGACATACTAGGGTTGATGTCGACTAAGATGCGTCAATTTCAGTTTAAAATTAAGAGTTATTTATTGTACAATCCTCCACTTTGTCAAACGGGTCTATCTGATGTACAGTTTGTTGAACAATGTCAAAAATGAACATCGCATACGTCTTTAATATGTTTCAAGAAATATTTTATTCATAATCACTTTGGAGAAAAAGTGGACAAAAAACTCGAAACTTAGTCTTTTCAAAGTTCTCAATTAAGATAAAAGATAAAGATAAAAGATTTTTATTTGTCAAACATGCGTATTAAAAGATGGTACATTTTATGTTGTGTCCTACATGCTTTGCCATTTTAGACATACAAATTTTTCCGGTGAGAGAGCGCCTTGTTCGCGCCCAAGGAATTGACTTGTCTAAAGTTTTCTGAGACACATTATTTACAATAATCTATAAAATTATACATAATCATGTCAAAGAGAATTAAATTAAGTAATTAATATTAATTAAGCTAAAATTATCTGTGTTAAAGTCAGGTTAGATCGTGAGTCAATGTCTTTCAGTCAAAAATTCTGTCACACTATAATAACATTTGTCAAGTAAGATGTTTTTCAAGTTATATTTAAACAAATGTGTGTCAAGTTCTCTTAGATCTCTAGGTATTTTATTATAAATTGTAGCCCCCATGCAGAATATACTTTTTTGGAGTAGAGCAGTATTTGCCCTGCGAACACAAACTCTACTCGTATCACGTTGTACTCTGTTACTTACATTGGAAATCGGTTTAAAAATGTCTGCATTACATTTAACAAATAGTGCTACTTCTAATATGTACAAGGAAGGAAGTGTCAATATATTGTGTTTCTTAAAATATGGCTTACAACTATCGGTTGATTTTAGTCCAAACATGGCTCTTAAGCATCTTTTTTGTGCTTTGAAAGCAGTCTCCTTGTCTGTAGAGTACCCCCAAAATATTAACCCATAGCGCAGTATTGAGGAAACAAGGCCATGGTAAGCCGTAACTACAGCATCAATATTTGTGATAGGAGCTAGCCTGTGTAATAAGTAGGCAGATGAGCTGAGTCTTTTACAAAGTTCTGTGATGTGCGCTTTCCAATTTAGTTTTTGGTCTACAGTTAACCCTAAAAACTAAGTAGCGACTACTTCTGCGATGCGTTTATTTTGATAATGTATATTAAGGTCTGATCGTGTCGGTATTCTCTGGGAAAATTGCATATAACTTGTTTTTGTCAAGTTAACCTGTAAGTTATTATTATCTAACCACTTTATTATAGAATTTAGAGCTTCATTTATGTTATTTTCATAGCTGAACTCCGGTTTGTCTTGTATTATGACCGTACTAAGAGATGTAAGATAAGATAAGAATATTCTTTATTGTACACTGGAAAAACAACAAATACAAAACAATTGCAAATATACATAGTACAATTAGCGGCCTTAGAGGCCATCCATAAATTACGTCACACGAATTTGGTCATTTTTTTACCCCTCCCCCGTCCCAGTCAGTGTGATGTCACATATTTTACAAATTTTAAATTATTGTATTCAGACAGCAGTTCCGAAATTAGATTTATATCAAAAGTTACAAATGTTTTGAGTATTTCGTTAATAGTGCGAAGCTCGTGTTTTAATACGTAGATTTGGAAAAGTGACATCACAAAATTTAGGACATCTCCCACCCCCTGTCACACAATGTCACACTTCGTCAACCCCCTCCCTCCCCCTTAACGTGTGAGGTAATTTATGGACGGTCCCTTATTGCTAAAAGCAATTTCTTCCAGACAACCTTACGATGGAAAGTTGCTGAAGGAATTAACAGAGTCTACAAATTTAAAAAACCTATTTAGAGGCTAAATATTTTACCCATGCCGGGATTCGAACCCGCAACCTCTGGCTATCCGTGGCACGGATAGCCAGAGGTTGCGGGTTCGAATCCCGGCATGGGTGAAATTTTCAGCCTCTAAATAGGTTTTTTAAATTTGTCCTTAGCACGGGTTAGTGCATTAAAAATAAAAATAGTTTAGAGTCTACAAAATTATTATAAGAGATAGAACTCATCCGTTGTACTGGCTTTAGTTACAGACCTCATTTATGATTATTTTAATATTATGATGATAACCACGTCCAGCCACGCGTGACATTTACTAAGCATTTTTGCCAGACCCATCCCAATAGAGTCAACTTGTTAAATAATTGAACGGTCATCGCATCTCTTTCCTCCTCCGCATGACATTACGATTTCTCAGTCACCTCCAAAAGTATGTCTTTCACGAGAATATAACACTTAAAGAAAAGTCAATAACTAAGTTAATTTGGAAAGTTGTAGTGAAGGCTACTGCAACTTCAAAAAATAATTTAACCTCTCGCTATCGCCGAAGGAAAGCATCGTGAGGAAACCTCAGTGTCTGAGGTGTTCACATACGCTTCTGTATTCTCTCCAAGGGAAGGCCTAAGACAAATATAATAATAAATAAGTAATAAATATTCATGGACATATATGGCGAAGCGATCGTGGCCTAGTCGAGCCGAGTGATTGGAATCAATCACTTGAGTTAAGCAACAATAGGCGCGGTCAAGTGCGGGATGGGTGACCGTTCCGTGACTACCGCTAGTGGCATTTTTCCGAGCGCTTCCGTGCTTCGAAAGGCACGCTAAGCCGTTGGTGCCGGCTGTCATGCAATGGCAGTCGTAAAGCCATGTCAGTGGCCTTATGGGCGGCTTGATAACTTCTGACAGTAAGGCCGCTACTGTCTTACAATCCTCCACTAACCCGGACTTGGCCCCCATGGTAGAGTATGGCCAAACCTTCCTGCGATGCAGAAAGAGACCCGCACCCCAGCAGTATGTCCAAGGGTTGATAAAGAACGAACGAATAACGATGGACATATTACACAGATCTCGTTAGCCCTATACTAAGAACAACTGAATGACTGTGTCGTAGGTGCTAACTCGAAGATAGATTTAATACAACAAATACATAGATAACACCCAAGACCCGAGACAAACTAGAAAAGTTCCTTTGCTAGTTTTGACCTGACCTGGGTTCGAACCCGAGACGTTCGGTTTTACAGTCAGCGTGCCAAACCGCTGCACCACCGAGGCCGTAATATAGGCTGTAATATTATAGAAAATCTTCGCCGAAGGAGCTCGATGCTTATACGTGGTGTATCATTTTCATACGATGAAACAATATTTGCGCAGGCAAGTTCGGTCCTAAGTAAATACACGGCGAACAGAGAAACTTTTTCTGCCAATATGATGACTAGCTGGATTTATTTCTGCTTGTTTTCGAAAGACTTCTAGATCTACCTATTCTACTTCTTAATCAATTTGAATCTGTACGGTAACTGAAAAAAAATACCAAGGATTTTATTTAATTCAGCCCTAAACTAAACTTTGCTGTTTGAAGTTTGATAGTTTTGATTCTGCCGATACTGCCCGTTAGAAGTGGGTAATGGGATAATGATAAATACTTACTGGTGAGATAAGAAGAAAAACAATAACATGCAGTTAACTTACAGCCTGTTAGCTTTTAGAATATACCTCGGGCTCTAGAGTAGGCTTTGGTATTCGCCCAAAGCACAAGAGTGTAGTGCTCTGATATAATATTGTAACGATTTGTAGACTTTTAGTCCGGATTTACTTACGGGTGTTGTTATATCGGAAAAGTCCGACCAGGTTTCGCTCCGATTCGCAGAGCTTAATCATGGTGAGCAGAGACGGAGCTCGCGTCGTCGGTTGCTTGTCTCACACTAAAAACATCTACAATGTGTTGTGCTTACGAAAGTTTTTGTTCAAAAATTGTAACGATTTGATTTAATTTTACTGTTATTTTACAATATTCATGTAAATAAATAAATATTCGATTCTATCCGATAGTAGCCCAGGTATATTCTAAAAGCTAACAGACTGTACGTCATTATGAATCGCTCGTAGCCCCAGCTGCCTGAGTGATCTTTAACGGTCACGAAGGTTAAGCAACATAGGGCGCGTTCAGTGCTTGGATGGGTGACCGACCGTCTATGACTAACGCTAGTGGCATTTTTCCGAGCTTTTTCTCTGCTACGCAAGGCACACTAAGCCGTTGTTGTCGGCTATCATGTAAAGACAGTCGTTAAGCCATGACAGAGGCCTTATGGGCGGCTTGATAGTTTTTGATAGTAAGGCCCGCCACTCTTTTACAATCCTCCACCAACCTGGATTTGACCCCCGTGATGGAGTATGGCCTATGCCTCCCTTAGGGAAGAGACCCGTGTCCTCGGTGGGAACATAAGTGGTTAACCTTGATCATGAGGCATAGAGCAGGAACTACCACGATCCTGACAGATGAACTTCAGTTCATCGAATTTATTAAGCTACATTATGATATGATAGATAGACAGTGAAATGGGTATTTTGTACCTTTATAAAAATAAATCCATAGTAACCCACCATTTATCAAATATTTTTGAATGCGTGAAAGAGACGTCAGGGAGCTATGGCGCTCATTAGGAGAGGGCTATGTACAGCAGTGGAATAAGATATAGCCTGAAGAAGAAGAAGCAAGAGATGGAAGAGCAGCCCCAATGTTAAGTCAAAAGTAAAGAAAATTTAAAACATTATTCCAAAACCATTTCCAAGAATCAATCACATTCACAGATCGATGAAATAAAAATCTGAACTACAAACGGCCCATAAAACTGAGGACGGCGAACATATCTGAATATGACGTGATATAAACATTTACGACTCATCGTTACTGAAGACGTGAATAGAGACACTGTATTATTAATGTATGTACAAGTCAAATTCAGTGGAAAAAATACGCCCCAGCTCACAGGACTTGGCACCACAGAAAGGGTGCAGGGCAAGATTCACTTTCATATAAACTCTGGGTATAAAAATCACAGAAGAGACGGGGCGCCCCAACTCTATACACCACGCCCTCGTTCCAAGTCCTTCTTGAGTGTTTCAGGCGATAAAGCTGATTGGAGACCTAATTTTTCACTCCAATCACTCGTTCCACTAGGCCACGAGCACTTTGTTGACGTAATTAAAATAATTATTTCCAGATATTAAAAAAAATCGTCAAATGGAAAACTACACTTTGCGTTTGAATATTCATAAAAAAATGTCCAGAGAGGTACCGCCACACCCTACTGTGAATATAAGAATAGACATAGACATAGACATCATTTATTGGTAATATTCATTAAAGTCAAGGCTCCGTACAAAATAACAATCCAATTTAGAAAACAATCAAATTTACAAATGTCAAAAAGAAAATATTACATGTTAATATCATAATTATGCAATCTGTGAGGTCAGTTATAAATGGTCTATGAATAGGCGTAAAATCTCTGCTTAGTCACTTTTACAGATTAGGAATACGTCATACGAATAAAAACACCGGTCGATAAGCCATTTTTTAAGTTTTTGTTTAAGCACGTACTCACTGCTTGCGCTCGTAATTTCCTCTGGAAGTTTGTTGTATACATCCGGAGCCATAACGTGGATAGTTTTATCTTTCTTGGTCAAGTGGCGAGCCACTCCAGCAATACCCCAATAGAGTAGACTTTTTAAGTAACTGCATCCTCAAATCCTCCTGCTTCAACATAGTCACTTTGGCAGGAGTGTTTGGTAACAAACGAACCTTGTCGCCTGAATTCGTTGTCAATAGTGGAAATACTCTTTTGCTTCCGCACTTTTCTACACACCGATCTTTAAAAATATTATGACAAATATACATTTTAAGAGTACATGTAATATTTGCACAAACTCTGACAGCACAATGTAACTGTTGATAGGCATCAAACATTATAAATCAAATAGATTTACTTATTCACGCTGAGAAGATAGACTCAGATTCAGTGGACACCTAAACCGGTGGTTTTGATCCACGAAGATAGTTGAATGCAAAGGAATATACGATTTAAAAGCTGCTCAAAAAAGGAGTGTATGTGATTGTTAGATGATTTTTAGTGGGTGGCTCGGCTATGCCTCAGGTCAGACAACACCCAAACAGACAGAGGCTATCAGGGTAACCTCCGCGAAAGAGAAAGACGAAGCAGCCCAAATCCACATGACGCCAACCAGAAACATCATCATCAGCCATTTTAAACCTTCTGCAGGACATAGATCTCTCCGTACCACCGAATATTATAATTAAGAAATCTTTTTAGGATTTTTGAATTTAGCTTGTAATGTATTTTTTACTTATTCCTGGAATTAAGGGGTCATCTCACAAATACGAACTATAAGTTTCGAAATTATCATGTTTATTATTTCCTTTGATTCTTTTTCATCAATTATAACATGCACAGATTTTATTTAGTATTTTTTAACGTTTTTTTACGAAATCAGGAAGTCGTTTTAAAGTAACTTTTTATTTATCATTTGTATCATTATGTATTTTAATAGTATCTTTTAAGATTTCACAGATTTTAGAGTTGTTGTAAAAATCATTAAAATACTCGCTTGACACTGGCCTGACACACATAAATCTTTAGAGAAATAGAATACCATCCACATCTACACCGTGACAAATTCAGCAACATTTTTGGGAGAGAAAATGCAAATTCTGTTGACTTAGGGCCGCCACCGACGAGTGTCAACATTCGAGATAAATTCGCCGAAGACTTCGATTATTGATATTTCGCTCCTTCAGCATTAGGTTCCATGGCAACTGTGTAATAGTGAAATGTCGTCAACGGGTTCGTTTGTACGAAAATATTACCACTGAATTATTTTGTGACCAAATCCAAATGCAATTTCTTCATTGAACATGAGTGCGATGCTAAAACATGGCGTACCTACCTTAAGGTTGAGTTCACGTTTTAAAAATTTATAATTGTTAAAATTACTAGAAACAAGTTATTTAAATAATCTTATTAACGCCGGTTTCTCAAACGCTAACAGTTTGTTAATCTACTGTTAAGATCTGACAGTTTTTTTGTATGCAGTTTTGCCAACTGACAGCTGTTAAGATTAGAATAAGAGTTTGTAAGCGTTCGAGAAACTTGGAGTTAGTAGAGAAACTGGGAGTTAGTTTATTGTTAGCACAGGTTACAGGTTTTTGTACAGAACTTGTGTTATAATTGTTATTATAAGCCTAAAGAGTCTCCAACACGTACCAGTATATCCAGCTCTCTTTCTGTAATGGCGATTTGATAATTTGACCGAAAGCATGTGATCTTAGCTCAGCTACGTGATTGAGTGAGATTGGTTTGATATCTCTGGAACATAATAGACACAATCGAAGTGAACTTATACTACTCGTATGTGTCTTAGCATATATCTCGCTCTCGAGTAATGTTAGTTCAGCTGACTGTGTTATCACTTGTTATGGAGTCTTGAGCTCCGTTTTCTTGAGCTCCGTTTTCATGAGTAAGTAGAATAATTAGAATATTTGGAAGATGATTAATATCCCGTCGCCTTTCCGAGTCTACAAAAACAAGCATACATTTAAGGCTTGTAACAAAGCTCATTTGTTGCAGATACAGAAACGAATACAACATTAACGATTGACGTAGATAGGACGCTGTACGGTCCGAATGCACTAGAGTTTTAGACTTATTTATACAAGTGATTTATTTATTTTGTATCAATAATAATAATAATAATAAGAATAATATTATTATTATTATTATTATTGATACAAATATTATTTGTATCAATACATAACGAATATCTATGGAACAATTAACTTTGATCAGTGGAAGAAATTAACATTCAAATTGCGTTTGTTAGCTCTTACATTAAGCTAAAACCTGTACCATAAGAGACGGTAATATCTATTTGTAGAGCAAGACAGGTCAGTACTGAATCGGAATGTTATGAGAGCTTCATCAAAGTAAGTTATAATTTTATACTACTTAACTTACAGTTTCTACCCCAGGATATTGGGATTTGGCGTAGCAGGCTCAACAGGCTTATCAGGCATCAATTTGAGATAAGAAGCAAGATGAACAATCCACCAAAATGGTACTAACTTCATTGTCGTACAAGTAGAGTAAGACGATTTTTTATGTAGCCTATAAAAGTTTCACTGCAGGGCACAGGCCTTCTTTCTGAGAGAGAGTACGGGCTATTTAGTCACGCGTGCCCACCCCGGATTGGCAATTTTAAGCGCTGAGGTATTTAAATACGTATGTCACTCAGGTTATTCACGATGATTTTTTTCACCGTAAGGGAGTGGTATTGCCACAATTTCACGATTTTCTTATTTGACAATTATCCATGGATTAGTCTCATTTTTATCTTCATAGAGACGGCGTTAAAGAATCTTTCCGTGAACGAAGTCAGGGCCGAAATCGCGTCTCCCGTAAAATTACATTGGGATAGGTTTTCTCAAGTGGCGAATGGAGATTGCTTTCGCAGAGTGTTGGCGCTTAGTGATGCAGAACTCTTATCCGATAATTTGATAAACCTTGCAGCGAGCGAGCTCTTTACTCTTCTGTAATCGCATTATCATTATTCTGTTAGACTTTGAGTGTTTTCTCAAGGCTGTTTAAAGAATTTTATTATAAGGTTCCATAAAATTTAGGAATAAGTAAAAAAATTAAGCTTTGAGAGCAAAACTTCGACGTTTATTAAGTAAACATTTTGTTTTTATAGTGAATATTTTTTTTTAATTTGACCGCACTTTCCGATCTTTTTGGTAAAAAATAACTGTTGATTCAATTCAATCTATCAAACCAAAAACGATCACTATCTGACCAATCAGCCCAAAACGTTCACGCTCCATGTAAAGTCCAGCTAGACAAGACAAGAATGAAAACACAATTCTACACAACACAGAGATCCAGATTACATATTATCTTGCACCAGCGTTTCGAACAAAGGAAGGCTTTGTTTCGTACGCCCCAAAGACAGGAGAGCCAAATTGTCCACCAATGTACCGACAGGACACGGCGAATACTGTAGCTTAGCAAAAGCAGTCTATACAGGGTGGAAAACAAATCCTACTTAATATTCATATTGCAAAATGCGCCATGTCAACAAAAACATGTGTACGTTTTTTTACCAAATTTGTAAAAAAAAATTAAAACCTATTCAGAGGCTAAAAATCTGGCACGGATAGCCAGAGGTCGCGGGTTCGAATCCCGACATGGGTGGAATTTTTAGCCTCTGAATAGGTTTTTAAAATTATCCTTAGCACGGATTAGTTCATTAAAAAAATAATATAATAAAAAAATCACAAAAAAATAGCAAGACATAATCTTTACCTACTCAGGCTGACATTATAATGTCTTAAAGTTACATTCAAAATCCAGTTTTCCTTCAATTTAGATGAAAAAGCGAAAATAGTGTTTTTTGACATAGAACATTTTGCAATATGAACGACGTTATGGAATCTTATGATACGTATAGGTGGTAACTGATATATTGCAATTAAGAGAACTTGAGAAAAGATGGTCAGAGTGGAGTTTTTTTCCCCGCTGCGTTTTTCTCTACTACTGACCGAAGGCAGCGGCTTTCACTTTCATGTTTCATTGTATTTACTATGACATTCAGCGAACAGAATGTAATTTTTTTACGTTGAAATAAATTGAATTGAGTTGAATTGTACATATTAATAAGGGGAGATCTACTTGTCACTGTTCGTATTGACGAGAGGAACCATACTGTACCATTTACCATACATTTACCAATATGGTAAAAAAAAACACCCAGTAACCCAGAATTGTATTTTTTTTAGATGAATAAATACCGATACAACACAATACACCGCATATTGCCCTCCCCGTTATCTCCGTGAATGTTTCGTATTTCATTTATTTGAGTATTATAATACTTATTAGAATATAATATATTTTTCGAACTACTTTATGTATCTATGTGTATTTAAATTATATTTGTATTATGTAAGCAATTAATCTGGTTTATCTAATAAATCACTCCTACATGTTTTTACTGCCACTACCCCTTCGATTCTCCGCAACAGTGTGGGTTAGCTGGAATAAAATACTATGTAGTATTAAGCTCGCCTTGATACGAATTTGTTTAAGTGCAATAAATATGTATCACGCATTTATTCAAAATGTATGAGTTGGTCTTGTAAACTGCTACACTACCTTATCAAATTTGAAGGCCATACTCATTTAAATTACATCTCTGTTTGTAGTGGTGTAGTAATATTTTGAATTCGGGTTTATATATTATTTTCTTCCATATTTTTTGTAAATACTACTATGACTCCGCAAATAGTGTTTTGCTGATGCAAATTCACTAGTCACCGTAAAAAACGATCAAAATCGCTTTAACTGAGTCTTTATAATTTGAATTCCTCTCGATTTCTCCAGAATCTCACCATTGCATTATCATTACATGACTTTGAGAGTACCGGTGATGTCCACTTTTTCAAACAACATTTTTACAAATCAGTTCACGCGGAAAATACATGGAAAATAAAAAAATATCTTGACGTACCTCCTTTTTTAAGTCCTTTAAAAAGGTTTTTTGTCGTGGTTTTCCTATATTTCTCAGGAAAATCTTTCATATTCGAACGTGAATGAGGATTTTGTAACAGCCTGTGTATTGCACGTCCCACCCTAACAGATTAAGATAAACTAAAAAACTACAAAAGTTAACTATGCAGCTCGCAATGCACATGCACCTTTTATATTCTTGCTTTAAATTGACTCCTTGCAGTCCCAGTGTGTTTAGAAAAGCCGTTTACAAAAGTTCTAAGAACTTGAGGTCTTTAAGGCAGATTTGCTAAAGGTCATTCGTATGGTGGAGTGGTGGCCGAGTCATGGATCTCTCTCTAAAATGGTTGAGATTGATAATGGCTAACTCCTGCGTTATGCTCGTAACTGAGTGATGTTCCCTACTTTTGTAAGACAATTAACCAATGTTTTGGCAATTAAACTTATTGATGGCAATCATGGAACCTTATCATACGTGTAGGTGGTAACTGATGCATTAGGCATAAGATGACTTGAAAAAAGATGGTCAGAATGGAATTTATTGTATTTTTATTTTTAATGCACTTACCCGTGCTAAGGACAAATTTAAAAACCTGTTTAGAGGCTAAAAATTTCACCCATGCCGGGATTCGTACCCGCAACCTCTGGCTATCCGTGCCAGCGCTCTACCAATTGAGCTCAATTTAATGCACTAACCCGTGCTTGGCACGGGTTAGTGCATTAAAAATAAAAATAGAATAAATTCCATTCCAATTGAGCTCAATTTGTAGAGCGCTGGCACGGATAGCCAGAGGTTGCGGGTTCGAATCCCGGCATGGGTGAAATTTTTAGCCTCTAAATAGGTTTTTAAATTTGTCCTTAGCACGGGTTAGTGCATTAAAAATAAAAATACAATAAACTCCATTCCAATTGAGCTCAATTGGTAGAGCGCTGGCACGGATAGCCAGAGGTTGCGGGTTCGAATCCCGGCATGGGTGAAATTTCCTCTAACCTCTTTTTTTCAGAATGGAATTTTTTTCCTGCTGCTTTTTCTGCACGGCCGGATGCAGCATTTTACATAGACATCCAGAAATCAGAAATATTCGTTACGATGAAATAAAATTATTGCTTTGATTTAGATTCTGATTATTGCACTTTCAAAGCGATAGTACAAATAGGTTCGTACGAAAAGTTGACCATACTCTTAGAGTATATACTACTATACTCTAAGACCCTATTAAACGTTTTATCACGAACTTACGTAGTGTAAGATTGGTCTAAGGTAATACCTCAGAAACTAAGTTTCGTGTACGTCTTAGAAAGATGACAATGAAAGGAAGACGCGTCACATACCTTAATTCAATTTGTTGTTGAGTGTGTTCTGCAGCAAAGGAAAGCTTTTTTGCAAACCTACCCTCTATTAAGCAAATCCAATCTACCGAGACTCGCCCATCCGACTCGCCCCAACTGTTTCAGTACTGGCGTTAAAGTCAGGAGCACTTCCTTATCACATCACTGATGACCTACGCCTTTACGCACATTGCATTGAATAGAGGATCACCAATCGCGATATCACTTCCTGAACTTCTGGCTATTCACCTGAAAATAGTATAATACCTGGTGGCCTAAAGCTGCATATATTTTGTATGAGTTCAAATCCGAATAGTTTCACAATCTACTTCAAGCGTTTTGAAAGCGCAACTTTGTTAGTCATTTCGCAGCTACTCTGGACTGCACAGAAGTCGAGTAATGTTGGTCTTACTGCGCTCGAAGTACAGGTCAGAATGCAAGAGGGGTTGAAACTACAGTGAAACTGAAACGGTCAGTGTTAAAATGCTCTCAGCTAATATTAAAGTGTGGTGAAGTTATGCAGGAGTTCAAGTGAACAATTAGTCGGGACAAAGATGCGGGAACAGCGGTCTGGTCGACTAGTTTCATAGAGTTTCTATGAGAGCCTGAGGCAAAATGTATTAGCAGATAATTCACTACTGATGCTGTTAAGAAACGGCTTTGTGCAAGTTGATGCTATGTTCGCAGAAATCACAGGGACCCAAAATTCTGAGAAGTTATGTACATCGACCATCCCTCAAAATAAAACTGAAGAGACTTACTATAAAACGAGTTTTTTTTCGAATTATAGTTTATTTTTTTATGTAGCCTAGACGTCCATCACAGCACAGGTACCCAAAATTCTGAGAAATCATAAGCATCGACCATCCCTCAAACTAAGATTGAAGGGAAAAACTATAAAACGAGTTTTTTTTTTCGAATTATAGTTAAATTTTTTATGTCGCCTAGACGTCCCACAGCAGGGCACAGGCCTTCTCTTAGAGCTATTTCAAAGAGAGGGCGTAGAAATAAAGCCTATCTGTAAATATTTAAAAAAAATGGACTGTATGTCAAATGGCTGCAAGTGATGCAAATTACTTTAGCCAGATGTCGCTGCCTGTACGTAATACAGAGTATTGTAAAGAGGTTTGAAATTTCACTGATGCTTGTAGTCGCCCATTAGCTGAGTTAGGAGTGCGCTGGCACGGTTAGCCAGAGGTCGCGGGTTCGAGTCCCAGCTTGGGTGAAATTTTTAGCCTCTAAATAGGTTTCTAAAATTGTCCTTAGCACGGGTTAGTGCATTAAAAAATATATATATAATGTATGTCAAATGTCATCTCTAACGGAACTTCTGCAGCCCCAGACTTTGCGTCTTATTGGTTAGGAAAACAAGATGAATTAGATAATAGAGCTGTTACAACTGAAGCTGATTAGCGATTTAGCTTCATTGAAGAGATGTCATAAATAAGTTTTTGTTCATCAAATTATTTGCGACTAGAAGCTTAAATTATGTTAAGGTAATATTTTAAAACCAAAATTATTGACTAAAGAACGTAATTTTCATTACATTATATATAGAAAGGAACACTTTGAAGTCGATCAATATTTTATTTGTAAGTAGATCCTGACTAAAAGTCTATAATGTGTTGTGCTTACGAAAGTTTTAGTTCAAAAATTTTATTTGTTGCTTGATTTGTATTAACCGGCTTTACGACTTTACGGATTACACCCAGTTTTAATTGATCCGGATAATGCGAGTTCTACAGTATACTTTGTATTTATTCAATTTGTTAATAAATATGAGTTCCGTGTTTCTACTGTAGCAGTATTTTGATATCGGGTTTTTTTTTAATTCGTAGATAAAACGAACATTATAGAAAGCAAAGTTTGTACGTTTAATTATTTTTTCATTAATAGTTAAATACAGTGACAAAATACAATAATATATCAATATTAAAATACAATTTGGAACACATCTCGGATCATGGACTAAAACAATTATTAAATTGTACATAATCGAATTCTAAATAATTAAACACTAAAATGCTCTACGAACACTGTTGTACCTACTTTAATTACTCTTTATAAACTCTCTAACTCCTCATCAAAACTGTTCTTGGAGTATAATTTACAGTGCTACCGGGGCAGCTACAATGTGTCATTGAAATAAGACAGAACCTGAACACCGTTCCTGCAGTACCCATACAAAGGAATTCCATTAAGCAAAAAAAAAACGTTTACATTTAGTATGACAAATAAAATGGAGTAAATTAGGTACAGTTAGATGTACTTCTGCAAGTTTATCTGTAAATTTGTACAAGAAACTGAAAACAAATTCTACTACGGTTTAGGGATAACCCTATCATAGGAGCACCCGGAGCTAGCATCGCGAATATAAAACAAAAACGTTTTGCAAAAACTTATTACACTATTTTTATTTTTAATGCACTAACCCGTGCTAAGGAACAAATTTAAAAACCTATTTAGAGGCTAAAAATTTCACCCATGCCGGGATTTAGCCTCTTTTAGCCTCTAAATAGGTTTTTAAATTTGTTCCTTAGCACGGGTTAGTGCATTAAAAATAAAAATAGTGTAATCATGTGGGTACAGTGATATCGTTCCGATGTTAAACCTAACTGCAAAGTAGGTAGTCGGGGTTGTAAGTAATGCAATTTGCTTAAGTCAGATGTCGCTGCCTGTACGTAATACAGAGAATATTGTAAAGAGATTCGAAATTTCACTGATGTCGTGAGTCGCCCATTGGCTCAATTGGTAGAGCGCTGGTACGGATAGCCAGAGGTTGCGGGTTCGAATCCCGGCATGGGTGAAATTTTTAGCCTCTAAATAGGTTTTTAAAAACTTATTATAAAAAAAAACGTGACGTTTCCCATAGGTGACGCTAGTGAGCTTACAAAAGGTGCTGAATCAAGACCATTTTAGTGGCTTAATACTTTAACATTGTTAGAATATTTTCGGGGTTAATAATCGCATAGTAATTTATTGCTATTTTACCTCGATATTTCGACGACGTTACAGTCAGTTTTAATACTTTAAGCCTGATACTTTATTTTGATACGTTTTGGTTGTCTGTTTTTAAATAAAAAAAAATTATCCATGTACAATGCGTCCTGTTCTGTGTAATAAACTATCTAAACTTCATGTTATTTAATATTTTAAGCTTTCGCAACTTGATGTTATTTTATGTTGATTTAAACTTATGTTCTATTTTTATTACTGTGCCGTTAAATAAATCGTGTTATCTATCTCACTAGTTATCAGTGGGTTGCCCTCTATAAGCTGGTGTGGCAGCCATAGCCTATCACGGTAGCAGTGTATCCTATGCCAGGCCGCAGTCAGTCCGCCAACTTGCGAGCTATCTGCCCGAGCGTGTAGTGGAGTTATACCGGGTATTGGGGCTTTAGAGGAACTGTACTAATCGACTGTCTTCATCTATCTGCGATTTTTCTTTGTTTTTGCTATTACTCAATACCAATGCACTCCCTCAATGAGCGATTCCTGTACAAACGCAGTTTGTATAGGAAACGTAGTTGGTTCTCAATTATTTAAAACGTCATGTCGGATCGCAATCGAACTTTGTACATACGTTAAAAGGGCACAAATTGCGGTTTGATAGTGCTTAGAATTAGATATACTCTTGTTGAAAAGAAAATATGACCTTTAATAGAGCTTCTATGACGATTTCTAAGGCTATAATTTAGAACATTTAGTCTTTCCTGTGGGCTAGGCCGACTAAGCTGTCAGGATGGTATAGGTGCTGGGCAAGCCTACACCATCTATAAAACCATGACCCAGGCACTACAGCGTCGGATTGGTCCCTTCACCCATCTAGTGTGAGTGAAGATACCACTGGACGCTGTATAAATCATCTCATTGAGTAGATGCAAAAAGGCCAATATTATTATTATTAATTTAGAACATTATTCTCTCTTTTAATAATTTTTATTATTATCTTTGTTTAAAATTTTTACGTAATATAATGGTTTGCTTTCATTTAAGGGGGTATTACTTTCAATATTTGAGGCAAAGCTGCATCACACACAATTATATTTTATGACTGAACAAGATTCTAAAACTATATCTCAGACGACAGTGCTAATCAACATTCAATACAGCATGTATGTAGAATAGACATGTGGAAGTTAAAAACAGTAGAATACCTAAGTTAAAAAAAGGAGATTTCAGTATTCTTTTTAAGAGATGTAAATTATCATAATAGTATCTCCTAGTAACTCCTTGAATTCATTTAATGATTTTATATTGTTTTCGTAAACCTGTACCATAAAAAAATATATTCTATGACCGAACCAGGTTCTAAAACTATATCTCAGGCGATAGTGCTAAACGACTTTCAATACAGCAGGTATGTTGACGGCCTTGTTGGCGCAGCGGTTTGGCACGCTGCTGTAAAACCGAAGGTCTCGGGTTCGGTCCCCGGCCGGGTCAAACTGGGAAAGGAACTTTTCTAGTTTGTCTCGGGTCTTGGATGTTATCTATGTATTTATTGTATTAAATATATCGTCGAGTTAGCACCTATAACACGAGTCATTTTTCGTTCGTTCGTTCCGGGGCATACCTGATGCAAAGGATCCTGGCGGTGCAACGAGGTAATGCTGCTAGCGTCATGGGAACTTTTGGGTCGGGTGTGCCCCGGCGCGATAATTTTGACAAATTTAGTTTAGTTTTATACTGTTCGTTTTCGTCATTTAGTTGTACTTAGTATGGAGCTAACGAGATCTGTGTATATATGTCCATGAATATTTATTATTATTAATGTAGAATAAACATGTGTAAGCTAAAAACATTAGAACAACTAAGTTAAATAATAGGAGATTGGAGTATGTTTATTAAGATATATAAATTATGTTAATAGAGTTGTTGATCTCCTTCAATTCATATTAGAATTTTGTACTGTTTTCGTTTTATTGTCTTTTAACTTTCATGTCACTCATGCTGTAATAATTTGTGCTGATATTTTGGTGTTACAATTAAACTTACCCTTTTTCCATTAGTTTTCTTGTTAATGCAGTCCTTTCCGTAACAAGTGTTAACTTAATAAATATAACAATGTTAATAATTAAGACTATAGTGTTGTGGATTTATTAGTTGTAGACTTTTAGTCCGGATTTACTTACGGGTGTTGTTATATCGGAAAAGTCCGACCAGGTTTCGCTCCGATATAACAACACCCGTAAGTAAATCCGGACTAAAAGTCTACAATGTGTTGTGCTTACGAAAGTTTTAGTTCAAAGATTTATTAGTTTATGATATTTTTTTGATAAAAGAGCTACTATAACATAAAGGATTATTTAGATGATAATGATGTCTGGAATTAATATTTCATGTTTTATAGTAATTATCTACACGGGTTAAGGACTTCGAAAAGACTAAATTTGGAGATTTTTGTAATTTTTTTTTCTCCGGAATGATGTTGATTTTGTAATCGACAGCTAGTTTGACTTTCAACGTTAATTTAGGCACAGTTTCTGTGCAACTTTGAAAAAAAAAACCTTTTCCTTTCATTTCATTCTTCAATTAATAAACTCATCTTTTTACTTTACTAGGTTATAGTTGGAAACTGCTATTACAATTAACAAACTACAAAAGTTTGAACGAGAAGAAAAATTTACGCTTCGGTAGAAAATACGATTAATTCAATGGGTCTTAAAATGCCGTGACGAAATCCCGTTGTAGTTATTTTGCGGTAGAATGGCGGAGGTGAGCGGAGCACGAGCAAAAAAGGAAAAGCAGAACTGTTTTAAAAACCACAAAGCTGCGAAATTTCCTGTGAAAAGCCTACACACCCAACGGTGTTAGATTTTTTTTGTTAGTTTTTTATCACCTCTACTCTACTCTACCTCTACTCTTGTCGTCAATATTTCAGTATTGTGTTTCAATTATATTGTTGTAATATTATTTTAATAATGTAGGACGCCCTCCGACCAGGTGAGATGACAGAAAACCAAAGTTATCGACATAGCTTATAGAATTAGCGTGCTGAAGTATCAGTGGGCTGGCCATATCTCGCGAAGAACCGAAAACCGTTGGAGTAAACGTGTTCTTGAGTGGAGACCGCGACTCGGCAAACGTAGTGTGGGACGCCCTCCGACCAGGTGGGAACGATCTGCGAAAAACTGCCGGCAGATTCTGCATGCGGCAATCTGAAGACAGGGCGCTATGGCGCTCATGAGGCTAAGTCCAGCAGTGGACTAATATAGCCTGAAGAAGAAGAAGAAAAAGAAGAAGATTTTTTTTATTTATTTATTTACAGACAACAAGAATTAAATCTAGCATGGCGTTTAGAATACAGATTTTGACTGACTCGACTTTTTATGTAGAATTCCAAGTCATAAGCCTTAGAGTTGTATACGATTTCTTTTTTATAAATTATTTGCTTATGAAGTGAGAATTGGCTCCTATTCCGACGAAGAACTCTTGGCTGCAAAAGTCGCCTGAATTGCTTTTTACAGGCACCATTAATTTGAACCGAGCCGCCACATCACGGGTTACAGTGGCCACAGTGATAGCTGACTTACGATAGGAGATGGCATCACAAGAAGACGATGTGAGGTTGCTGGGTTATTTTTATTTTATATTTTTATAACAATATAAATTAGACTACCGACACGATGGTCAGACAACATCGTGAGGGTTGCGGGTCAGAAATGGATCAGATTAACACAGGATCGTGAGGAATGGCGAAGTAAAAAGGAGGACTATTCCAAGCTCCAAGTGGGTTAATGTGGGCCGATTAAGATAGATAAATTAAGTTCGGAGAAAAGTCTATCATAAAAACTGTAACACATTTATCTTTACCACACCTTTATCTTTACTTAAACTTTTGCTTGTATAGTCAATGTAACATAAAGATAATGCTGCGTTTTTGTGGTTGAAATAAACATTTTGTGTTCTTTGTACATTGACTCCGGGAGTTAGCGCACTGTAGCCGACTGTGACATAAAGATTGATTTAATAGTGCTCGCCTCAATGTTTGTCTGTCTGTGCAACTCTATGCCAGCTTGATGGATTTATTTGGTCAAATGACTCAACAGTATTAAATAAATAGTCTGTGTAGAGTTTTCTTTGGAAATTTGGCACCGATTGTGGTGTGAGTCTACTTGTGACACTGAACAAAAGGGGCTTGATTTCAGTAAATACGTAATTTTTCAAATATAATTATTTAGGTTATTGTTACTTATTTAGCTAGATTATGTAGTTTATTTTGTACACGTTTAGACCCATTTTTTGAACTCCGACTCTTCAAGGTTAGCTGAAAGAAATCTCTTAAAGACATAAGTTCGCCTTTGTACATGTTATTTCGTATGTAATTTCCTATTTAATGTTTCTTGACCAATTCTTTAAATAGGACAAAGATAAGATAAGAATATCTTATCTTATCTTTGCCAAATATCACCTCTCTCACCAATCGTTTTTGAGCTAAGCCACGGACAGACGGACGGACCCACATGCCGAATCAATAGGGGGTCCTCGTTGTCAACGGAACTCTAAAAATATACTAGATCTGCTGCCGTTCACTGAACCAAAGGCGGGCAAAAGTATAAAATGTGTGCCAAATTTCTTAAGTGTACCTCCCCCGAAGAGATTTTGGCATTAAGGGCTCGCGCCATAAAACAATGCTCCGCCTCTCGTCAATAGAGTGGGATGGGGAAATACGCACTGTACAGGAAACTCGGCGATAATTTCAAGTATTTTAATATCAAGTTTTTTAATATACAATTTCAAGTATTTTAATATGAGTTGCCGGAGTCAGAGCGTCATCCGTGTAGAAATAGACACACCTAAAAATTTCTAGCAGTGACTTGCATTTCGGAACTAATCGTAAAGTTATTTATTGCACCAAGTAAATATCGTACAACAGGCATATCAACCCTTGTATGCCCCCACTGCTGGGGTACGGGTCTCTTCCTGCATCGCAGGAAGGTTAGGCCATACTCCACTACGGGGGCCAAGTCTGGGTTGGTGGAGGATTGTTTGACAGTGGCGGGTCTTACTGTCAGAAGTTATCAAGCCGCCCATAAGGCCTCTGACATGGCTTAACGACTGCCATTACATGACAGCCGGCACCAACGGCTTTACGTGCCTTGCGAAGCACGGAAGAACACTTTATTGGACCTTAAATAGGAAATTAGATATTTCGTAACCTACAGAGTTACACTATTTTTATTTTTAATGCACTAACCCGTGCTAAGGAACAAATTTAAAAACCTATTTAGAGGTTAAAAATTTCACCCATGCCGGGATTCGAACCCGCAACCTCTGGCTATCCGTACCAGCGCTCTACCAATTGATCATGTGGGTACAGTGATATCGTTCCGATGTTAAACCTAACTGCAAAGTAGGTAGTCGGGGCTGTAAGTAATGCAATTTGCTTAAGTCAGATGTCGCTGCCTGTACGTAATACAGAGAATATTGTAAAGAGGTTTGAAATTTCACTGATGCCGTGAGTCGCCCATTTGCTCAATTGGTAGAGCGCTGGTACGGATAGCCAGAGGTTGCGGGTTCGAATCCCGGCATGGGTGAAATTTTTAACCTCTAAATAGGTTTTTAAACCTACAGAGTACAGAGTACAGAGTACAGACAGCGGCCTTATCATAAAAGTGATCACTTCCAGAGAACTTTTGGATGGACTGGAGCAATATATTGGAGAAGGAAGTAGATGTACAAATAAATCAAATTATTTCAGATCCATAATATAAATAATATACGCTTTATTAACAAAATTATTATACTAACTGTAAATAGATACATACAAATAATATACTTAAATAGAAAGTGATATAAAAATATTTTTTTTATATGAATACATAATAATATATTTAAAGGCTTGACAATATATGGACAAGACATAAATGGTGAAAAGGTAGTAAATATTCAAATATTTAGCTACTTATAATGCATCAAAAAAAACCCTACAACCGCGGCGCTTCTGGCGCCCAGTGCGTAGAAGGATAATAGATATTCCGGGCGCTCTCTGCCGAAGTGTGAAATTCCCCATATCATCATAAAGTCTCGACTGTAGCAATTTTTACGACAGCTCTTTAGGGAGCGCGGAGACGTGTGCTGACTTCTAGGTTGATTGCAAACATGCCGATTTTGGTTAGGAAACAACGTTTCGAATCTACCTTCTAAGACAATTGATTTTTTATAGAGTTTCTATACGTCCCACTGCAGGGCACAGGTCTACTCTCAGAAAGAGAGTATGAACTTAATAACCACGCGTGCCAACCGCGGATTGGCAATTTCAAGCGCTTTGAACCAGATGCTCAGGTTTCGTCACACTGTTTTTCTTTACAGTTAGCGAGTGGTGCCGCAACTATAACTACACAAATATATAATATAACTGAAAAAGCCCGCACTGGGAATCGAACCTGGTAGTCTCGCCTCCGCCGAGTCCATTGTTTCAGCCAAAACCTACCGCTTCGTTCTTTTTGCGTTTTTTTTGTACAGCGTTACAAAACGTTGCGACAACAATGAGACAACGTTGAGTCAATTCGCAGGTGCTCCGCCGCCCTAGCAGTTTTACACCCACCTTATTTTATTGCTAAGACCTGCAATGATAATGTTTTTAGGTCGTTTTGTTGCAATGTTTAATGCAGTAAGGTGGAAAGTTACGAGTTGTAGTGTTGACAAGGTATTGAATGGTATCGAATGCTACGTCAGTGTAGATTATTGGACGTTGTATTGTATTTTATAGTTTGATGAGGTATTTGTACAGTTTAGTAAGTTAAAATTCTACTTAGCCTAGTGAGTTCTCATATAAAAAAGTTTTTCTATATTTCAGGGCTAAAAATATATATTTTTACAGTCGTACAAAAAGACAAGTGATCACTTTTAATGATAAAGCCGCTGACTGTTCTCTTGGTTCAAGAAATATCTGTGTAATTTGCTTTTTTAAGTATTATTAGGTAAACGGCTAAACGCTCTTTGTTCTCCGACGTGACAGGCCTTGCCTAGTGTGAAGGTTAGCTTATAAGTAAAACTGTACAGTGTTACACAAGAAATAAGTCTCACGGATGTACCTGCGCACATGACCAAATTTTGGATGTGCGACAAGTTGATCGACCAATCAGTTAGGTAGTTTTATTTTATGGCAGGCCGCGCGCCTTTGTTGCTGTTGATGGATTCAACGTCATCGATGCAGGTGACTAGTAGTTTGGCAATATTAGCGTGAGCGAAATAGGTAGCGCTACTGCGGCAATCAATTCTGCACCTTAACCGTATCGATTAAAGATCATGTTGAATGTACTTATAGCTTCGGGTACATTCGTCACACTTCTTCCTTGTCTGCGCGAACGTAGATTCCTGAAGGTTCTTTTATGATGTATAGTACTGTACCTTTTTGTGGCAATAAATCTTTTAAATCTTTTTGTACCTTTTTTTAATAAAGGATTCTTTGTCTATAAATTCTTGGCAAATAAAATTATTAACATAAGCGAAGCCCTTATGTAAACTTTGGTTATCTATAATATAAAAATGAATACCCGAATGTGTTAGTAAGCGGAAATCTCGGGAACAGCTTAGCCGATTTCGCTGATTCGTTTTTAGAATATTCCTTGAAGTACGAGGATGGTTCTTACGGAGAGCAAAATGCAAAATAAAAAGAAACTTAAAGAATCGACTGTTAGGCGGTACGAAGTTCGCTGGGTCAGCTAGTGGTCAATTAAACTTTTTTTTTAGTATAAAAAATAGTTTCAAAAGTCGCAGAATAAAGTTTTTGTTCATGTCAAAGCCTCAATGTGTTTTTTTCAGGAACTTGCGCTTATTTTAAAATAAATAAATATTCATAGACATATTACACAGATCTCATTAGCCCTATACTTAGTACAACTGACTTGTGTTATAGGTGCTAACTCGACGATAGATTTAGTACAATAAATACATAGATAACACCCAAGACCCGAGACAAACCAGAAAAGTTCGTATCCTAGTTTGACCCGGCCGGAGATCTAACTCGAGACCTTCGGTTTTACAGTCAGCGTCCTAAGCCGCTGCGCCACCCTATATAATGCGCTCAACTTTTTTCTCCTGTATATTTGCCGCATTATATAAACGAGGAAAGAATTTTATCCCGTTTCATTAAAATTTAATTTGAAATTCGAGTCGCTTCTGTTCGCAAAGAAAAACAAATAAAATCTTACGAATTCTAAAATAGCTGTTTGAAATTATGATAAAGGTTTTTTTAACCTTATAATTGTATTTAGGAATAATATCTCTAAGTTCCACTCGATATCATAATAAATGAAACTTTAGTACAAGTGTCTCTAGCCGTGAAACTGTTTTAGATAATTTCTGATTTGAGAATTTTATTGAATAGAGGCCATATAATTTTACATATACACATACATAACCTCACGCCTGTATCCCAGAGGGGTAGGCAGAGACCAGGGACTGCCACTTGCCACGATCCTGACAGAGCACCTTCGCTTCATCAACGTTCATAAGTCGTTGCATGTAGGCACGCCGGTTCCGGGTACTTTTTATTATTAATATTAATACTTTATTGCACCATAAAATTGTACAATGCGGCGAACTTAATTCCATAAGCACTTTCTACCAGTCAACCGCAGGGGTTTCCATTTGCTAATACATCCGATGATCGATGTAACTCCATCTGGGACGTCGCTTACCCGCCCTTCTACTCAAATTCGCAATATATATTTGTTTCGTCGGTCTTTCTTCCTTCATCCTCTCCACATTTCTAAACCAACGCAACATTCCTTTCTCAAATAAAATTTTATTTAGGACAACTAATTGGCAAATACAACAGTACATTTTCATGTAGCTTATAAACACCCACTCCAAAAAAGAAGTTTTCTCTCAGAGAAAGAGTATGGGCTTAACGGTGGGATGACGATCTGCGAAAACTGCAGACAGATGCTGGATGCGGCAAGCTGGGGACACCGCGCTATGGCGCTCATTCATAAGGGGAGGGCTATGTCCAGGAGTGGACTACATAATATGGCCAGAAGAAGAAACGGATTACCTATCTAACCCTATTATTTATTAGATTAAACGTAAGGTGACATCACCTTAATTCCCGATTTCCCGGTCACGATTAGATCCGTTTAATATATAACTTTGAGCATCGCCGGTCATTAAAAAATACAATTACACTCTACAGTCTATTTATTCTTACTTGTCCAATTTAGTAAACAAGATTCTAACCTTAAAATTGAGATTAGATGCCTAAACTAGACATTTTCTCGCAAAATCATGAACTGTCATGAACTATGTTTATAAAATTGGCAGCGTGTTATCTACAAGAGTGTTCTAGGTTACTTCATTTATGGAAATATGGCAATTTTGGACTAAAAAGTCACAGTTTAAGGGTAGAATCTTGTTTACTAAATTGGACAAGTAAGAATAAATAGACTGTACTTATATATTCTTATAATACTTTATATATTGCGACTGCAAGTGGAAGGGCTGGTAAGGGACGTCCTAGGCGGACATGCACCGACCAAATAGGGGTTTTATTAGCAAAGGGGAAGATAAAAAGGATCCAAAACTGAGTGACTGAATGCTCCGCTTGGTGGGTAGTTAGCCGCCGCCTCCACCGTAAATCGCCAATCCTCTTTATATACCTAGGTAGTGCTCTTGTTAACCAAACATGACAACCAAACAGTCCTAATGTTCCTAGGGTTTTTAATGTCCGACAACACACCAAACACAGTTTTTCATAATAAAGAATAAAAACTAGAAGCGCACACGCCAATCATGACATATTTTTAGGCCGCCCCCGCAAGACGAGTAATTGTTCCAAACTTTGCCACTCAAATTATGTCCCATTGAAAGAGTAACATGATTGGACACGTAGAGAAATTCCCGTCAAGCGGACCTCCTTAGCCAATGTCTATTCATTAGATCACACATGACATACAAAACCGCCCTTCAAAAGTAAGACATTGTAGCGTATAGATGCAGTACTTAATAGAGCCTCGCCAGCACCAATTGGATACAGTAACCTAAAAATCATCTTCATCAATCCGACATCATCCACCCGTGGGTCCCACGCGTTACAAACGAACATAAAGCAAAACGTTCTGTTATACGTGCCTAATAGAAATTCCAGACGCGGAGGGCCAATGTGAGAAGATCCCAATTTCATCATAAAAGGGTACCCGGCTATTGTAAAGGTTTGGTGTCGGTCGTCAGTAATCTTGCGTCATAGTGTACCACGATAATCTTAGTAGGCGTCTTCAAAAGGCGTGTTCTAACTATTCTGTTTTGTAAAAAGGTGTGTCCCAAATAGGGGATGTATTAGCAAAGGGGAAGATAAAAAGTACCCGGAACCGGCGTGCGTACAACGACTTATGAACGTTGATGAAACGAAGGTGATCTGTCAAGATCGTGGCGAGTGGCAGTCCCTGGTCTCTGCCTACCCCTCTGGGATACAGGCGTGAGGTTAGGTATGTATGTATGAGTGTCCCGGATTTGGAAGTTCTTGTACCGTGAGCAAAAAAAGAACTAAACTACGTATTTAAAAACAAATTAAAGTTACTGCTGATCGAAAAATGCTACTATAAAATCGAAGACTTCCTTAATGATAAATTACAATAAATAGTACAGACAGAATTAATAAAAAAAATATCATATAATAAAAAAAAATATCATATAATATAATATAAGCAATACCTACTGTCTAGTTCCTAGAGAAGTTCCAAAGAACAGTAATGTAAGTGTTGAAATGTCAAATGTATAAGTAATGTTTGGTACTTTACGTACATTATGTTTGTCTGAATAAAATTTTATGTTATCTTATCTTAAGCTATATAAATAAGTTTATCTTAGCAATGCCTTGACCAGGGCCCATAATGTGAGACTTAAAACATGTGTAACATCATTGTATTATACCATTATGATCGCTAATAAATGAATATGAATATATAATGTCATGATAATTACGACAAATATGGCATCATCTATCCATGTTTCTCAGCTGACAAAGGGCCAATTCCTGAATTGAGAATGTTAATAGGTAAGTAGTTAACTGTAATGCTGTCTCTTCGAATTTCTCAGAAAAGAGCGTGACAAAACGTTACTTAACTATTTACTTGGAATTCTTAGTTCAGATACTGAAACAAAGATACCTTCCAGATTTAAGGTCGGCGACAAGGTTTTTTTTGTTAGTGGGCTATTTCAGGTATCACTTGGTCTTCATTTTTGCTTACCGTCAAAGACCTAAAGATCTTCCAAGGGTAAGTCTGGTAATCCTGTTTATTAATCCACGTACTATATATTTATTTATTTATTTATTTAATTAACTTTTATTCACTTAACTTCAATGGCCCAATTATGAACGAACAGTAAAAGAAAATCCAATAAAAAATAAAGTTCAAAACCCATAGAGTACTGCACTGGAAGATAAATTATTGAATTTCCTTTCCAGTGCTGCAGCATAGGATTTCAAATTTTTCCTGCCTACGCGTATTCGCAGCTTACTAACATATGACGTAGGGATACCAACGTCCGGCCCACGGCCTAACATACTTGGCCTCTTTTGGAAGATAACCTTTTTAGTATTGGAATATTGTAGCCCAGTTATGCGGGGTGTATCCCTTAGCCTTATGTAGGCGATCAAGCGAGGATTCCCAGGGGGAATGAATGCGTGCGTTGCGTGTCGACATCGTGTTTCAGCAATGATGATTATGGTTGCATCAGCAACGTTTCGTTCATCTCGTTTAATATCAACCTTCTTTGTTTCCCAATAGCTTTGGACGCGGTTTTTCTTAACACACGAGGGGGCATCTATAATTCCTTGTAGTTCACTCAACTTTTAACTGATATATTACTTCTTATTGACTCGCGATACGCGCGATTGCCGTGGTCTCGGGTAGACTGAAATGGCGAGTACAGTCAATTATTGTGGGTAGTAACTTTTAATTTTTCGCTGCTGGCAACTGTAACGCTGCCGAAACGTCGGTAAATAAGGTAATTACGTTTTACCTAATAAATAATCGCGATTATACCCGTTTCTATATAACTATTTAAATTACATTATTATAGATTAGATTGACTTAGATGAAACCTGTGCCCCAGCATTGGGGTCATACATAGGGTTGATATCATTCAAAGGCAACGACCTCTGTGGCGCAACGCTAGCGCACTCCCTACCATACAAGAGATGCCGGGTTTGAACCCCGGCTGGGGTTAAAAAACAACCCAGTTCTTGGATATTTACATGTTTCTAACGTCGTCGTTTCTGGTTTCCACGACACAGGGTACCGGTAGTGTGGGGCCAGAAGCAATGTATGTGCCTGTATGTAAATGTTATGTTATTTTATATTATATATATTACTTTATTATAGATAAGATTAACTTAGATTAGACCTGTGCCCCAACTGCGATGCTCAACCCGCATGCCCAGCGTGGGGATTATGGGCATTACCCCCTATGATAGCACAACGTGGCGCTCTTTAGGGGAGGGCTATGTCCAGCAGTGGACTAGTATAGCCTGACGACGACGACGACGAAGACCTGTGCTCCAGCTTTGAGGACATACATATGATTGATATCATTCATAGGTAGGTATTCAAAATCATATTCTCGCTAAATCGACGTATTAGCAATTTCAAGTGCTGAGGTTTGTGAAAACTTCAGACACTGTACGTTACTTAGAAAACAAAGTCACACAAAGTAAATGCTGGTATTCGAACCAACGACCTCCCTATTGTGAGGCCGGCGTTCAACCTCTGTGCTGTAACCACGGAGAGAATAGGTTATAATATCAATAAGTGTTCGTCCTAAAAAAGCAAATTCTAACTTCCATATATCACTTCCCACACGATAGCTGTATTACAGGGCTGTCAGTGTAGAGGATTCCAATTTAAATGGGAACCGCTCTAGATTTATTTCTGGCAACCCTAATATTAGGTTATCTACATGGTGTAATTATTATTAATGTTAGGGTCTCATTAACTTTAGGTATTTTATGGTTTCTGTAATATAAAAATAGTTGCATTTGAGAGAAACAGGCCGTCAAACTATAATCCCATGCCGGGTGTGCGACATTTGATCAATTCTTTATTCTCAGCCGGAAAGGGGAAAATGTTAAAGATACTTTTTTAAAAACCTATTTAGAGGCTAAAAATTTCACCCATGCCGGGATTCGAACCCGCAACCTCTGGCTATCCGTACCAGCGCTCTACCAATTGAGCCAATGGGCGACTCACGGCATCAGTGAAATTTCGAACCTCTTTACAATATTCTCTGTATTACGTACAGGCAGCGACATCTGACTTAAGCAAATTGCATTACTTACAGCCCCGACCACCTACTTTGCAGTTAGGTTTTAACATCGGAACGATATCACTGTACCCACATGATTACACTATTTTTATTTTTAATGCACTAACCCGTGCTAAGGAACAAATTTAAAAACCTATTTAATTCAACCTTATACTTTTTTAATTCAACCGATGGGATGATGGTTTTACATTTGCCAATTGGTACCCTTGCTTGATGGAGAATTTTTATTATATTCTTTTTAATGCACTAACCCGTGCTTAGAACATTTTAAACACCTATTCAGAGGCTAAAAATTCCACCCATGCCGGGACTCGAACCCGCGTCTTCTGGCTAACCGTGCCAGCACTCTCCAAACTGATTCAATACTAAGATTAATGGTGCTATCCGAATGGAAAAAATCGAATCAAAAATGTAGTCCATTCGGATCACAATTTCATGATCCGAGTGGAATATTTTGCTTGGTTTGATGTGATCCCTTGCGAATGTGATCCGCTTCTGTGATCGGAACGTATCCAAATAATATGGCAGGACAAAGTTTTTGAGGTCAGCTATATCTGCTGATCTTGATCAGCTATATCAGCTGTCACGCAATGGCGATCGTTAGGACATGTCAGAGGCCTTATGGACGGCTTGATAACTTCTGACAGGCCCGCCACTGTCTTACAATCCTCCACTAACCTGGTCGTGGCCCCTATGGTGGAATAAGGCCTAAGCTTTCACGCAGCACAAAGACCCGTGAACCAGCAGTAGGAACATACATGGGTTGAAATCAGACCCGAACCGAACCTAATTATGTAGTTTTTATAGAAGTTATTCGTATTTGCAAATAGTTACATATAATTTGTTACACCCTATATACTAATGTAATCAGCTATGGACCCTTGTTCCGCAGACGCTTGCGTCTGACAGTAGTGGGAATGCTAAAATCACATTGTAAGTGATATTCCATCGCTATAGTCATATTCAAATGAAGAAGGAAGCGCGCGCTTCGAACCGGCTAAGTACAATATAATTTTGAATTATTTTATTCAACTTGAAAAGCTTTTTCAACTTCCTGTAAAAACAAATTGTACCAATAATAAACTCTTAGTAGGTACTTTGAAAGAAAGAAAAGACATTTAGCATAATAACATGACTTATTTGACGCACAAAAGTGATTATATCCTTTTTAATGCACTAACCTGATCTAAGGACTATTTTAAAAACCTAACTGCAAACTAGGTACTCGGGGCTGCAAGTCATGCAAATTACTTCAGCCAGATGTCGCTGCATGTGCGTAATACAGAAAATATTGTAAAGAGGTTCAAAATTTCATTGATGCCGGTGAGTCACCTATTAGCTCAGTTAGAAACAGCGCTGGCACGGATAGCCAGAGGTGGCGGGTTAGAATTCCGGCATGGGTGGAATTTTTTGTCTCTAAATAGGTTTTTTACACAAAATTGACACTTAAATAACATAATGAAATCGTTGGTCTACCCGTTAAGGTGCTTGGCTACCAAGACTGAGGTCGTGGGTTCGATTATCTTTGGGGGCCGTCGTACATTTGTAAAAGTGACTTCATTATGGGTGTATTTTCAAGTTTGTGACGTCCTTGCCTGGTTGCCATTGTACAGGGTATGCAATTTTCGGAGCAGATTGTTGAAATATTATAGAAGTAATTATAATATATACAACAGCCACAAAAATTAATATAAAACAAAAACAAAAATTAATCGAAGTTGTAGACTGTCTTTGCTAAATAGAATTAAAGGAGATTAAATTAAAACTTAAAAGCTCTACTAGATAATTATTATTGAGTCATTAAATCTAAAGAAGTATTCAACATAGATCGCTAATGAAATTATTGAAGTAGGTATTCCATAGATTTCACAAAAGAAATTATTGAAGGATTCCACAGATTTCGCTAAACAAAATAATGGAAATATTATTTTGTTTAGCTAAAAAAAATATATCCCGTTTAAGCTAACAAGGTTTTTCAGAACAACCCCAAAAAAGTCCTTGCACAGCAAAACGCGCGACAAAATTGATTCGCCTTCACGCGGAAAGGCCCCGGTGCTATGTAAAAGGAACAAAGTAATTCATCCACATCAAAATTTAATTGAATTCACTATTTAAAAACCTATTAAGAGGCTAAAAATTCTACCCATGCCGGGATTCGAACCCGCGACCTCTGGCTATCCCTGCCAGCGCTCTTTCCGACTGAGCTAATGAGCGACTCACTATGAATTCACTAAGTCCACTTATATACTAAAACGGCACCAATACTCAGCTCAAAAAAAAAAAGTCCATAAATTAAATTCGATAAAATTCTACAAATTAAAAAGGCTATCTTTGAAATTGATGAATTTTATTGAATTGACGACCTCTGTGGCGTAGCGGTAGCGCGTCTGCCTACCATGCAAGAGGTTCCGGGTTCGAATCCCGGCTGGAAACAAAAAAAAAAACCCCAGGTCTTGGATGTTTACATGTTTGTGATGTCGTTGTTTCTGGTTCCCACGACACAGGTTATCCTAGTGTGGGGCCAGAAGCAATGTATGTGCCAGTATGTAAATGTTATGTTATGTTATGAATTTACCATTTTGCAGAAACATAAGGTATTTTTATTTTGTAACAATTTAAAGGTCAGTTTTACAGACAAGCATGTAAAGTTTCTCTTAGAATTTCGGATGTTGGTCTCTCATTAACCAATTCACCCACTGCTTTTACATATTAAACACAGCGCTAGAGTAGCATATCTCTTCAGCATGATAAGCATATTATTCTGCGTCAGAGTCCTTTTGGATTTGCCACACCCGACCCGCTTTCTTTTTATATTGTCTACTAGTATTAGGTTTTTTTATTGTCTACTAGTATTAGGTATCAGCTGATCTGTTTTTTGCTATACAATTTTTTGTTGTTTTACTTATACTATTTTTAATTGATTTAAATTTGTAAGTGTGTGAAGATACAAACAAATGTTTTTATATATTTTTACTATGATTCAGGGAAAGTCTGGTTGTAAATCCAGGGTATTTTCAAGACTTACTCATAGAGATACTTAGATAAATAGAGAACACTTTATTGCACCAGAAAAAAATATTACAACCATGATTCTTAAATCTAAGTAATGTTATACAATTGGCGGTCTTATCGCTAAGAGCGATCTCTAGAGTATACTATATGTGTTACATTACAAGGAATACTTTAACGTTGCACTTATAAATGAATTTCAGGAGTTTTTTTTAATGTATTTGTGTGTAATACTTTGAAAGTTTTCTCGAAAAAATCAATAAATAAAATTATTTAATCGCATTTTTTATTAGAATCAATTTATGAAAAGATACAGTGACTGAACACCAAGTGACCCTATGATCCGCAAATCTATAGGAGTAGGTATTTATAACTATATAACTCTGGGACCTATCACGAAAAGACCCCAAGCAGCTAGTTGTCGTCATCGTCAGGCTATAAGTCCACTGCTGGACATAGCCCTCCCATAATGAGCGCCACGTTGTGCTATCATAAGGAGTAATCCCCACGCTGGGCATGTGGGTTGGGGATCGCAATTCGAGGGCATTGTACTGCAGGGGGCGCTGCTGCCCACCCCCCGGTTTGTGTTTGTGTCCCTCAGTCGCCTTTTAGGACACCGGCACAGATTCGGCGGGAAGAATTGGGTTGGTGCTATTCTCTAGGCCGACCCCACACAGCAGCTAGTATAACTACCTATTTAGTTTTATCAAGCTGGAACGGAGCAACGGGGGGCATAGAGACAAATGCACCTATTACGTAGACAAATCCGCCGCGATCCGCAGCAGAGCGATTCCGCATCGTTCCCAAATTAGCCGTAATGAGGATAGTTTGCGGACGGTGACTGATTAGAAGTGGTTTGCACCGGTTTGCTGGAAAGTGATTTGTCTGATAGTTTTGGTTGCGATCGATTATTGACATTGACTAGCTTGGCTTGGTGAATTTAAGAGAGTTAACGGTCAAATTTTAACTACGCGATGAGAAATATGATGATGACCACTCTATAACAGAATAATAGCGTGGTGTATTATACATAGTGTATTGTCAATAAATAATATTATTTTTATTGGGAGTCATTCGTATGCCCCGGCTGCCTGAGTGATCTTAAACGATCACGAAGGTTAAGCAACGCTGGGCACGTTCAGTGCATGGGTGGGTAAACCATCTATGACTAACGCTAGTGGCATTTTTCCGAGCGGTTCCATGCTTCGCAAGGCACGCTAAGCAGTTGGTGCGGGCTGCCGTCGATAAATGGCAGTCGTTAAGTCAAGTCAGAGACATAAGGGCGGCTTGAGAACTTCTGACACTAAAACCAGCCACTTGTCTTGCAAGCCTCCACCAATCCAGACTTGGTGGAGTATGGCCTATACCTTCCTCGGGGCAGAGATCCGTGCCTTTTGGTGGGGACATAATGGGTTGATGAATACACTGGGAAATTACAGAACCTAAATTGAAACCTCCATAATAGGTATGTTGTGTTTTTCCCACTTTTATAATAAAAATAATAAAAATAAATTGAAGCTATATAGGTGACTTCAAAGTCGAATTTGAAGTCGCAATACCACACGCTAATGGTGAAGGAAAACATCGTGAGGAAACCCGCGGCTTGGTTGTCTCCGCACGTATTGACTAGTCTTTCCTGTGGGCTAGGCCGACGAAGCTGTCAGGATGGTGTAGGTGCTGGGCAAGCCTACACCATCTATAAAACCATGTCCCAGGCACTACAGTGTCGGAGTGGTCCCTTCACCTATCTAGTGTGAGTGAAGATACCACTGAACGCTGTATAAATCATCTCATTAAGTAGATGCAAAAAAAGGCCATTATAATAATATAGGTGAATAATATACGTACAATACTAACGATACTAAATAAACCTTGAACCCTTTCAATATGTTCGTAATGCAGTTTATAACGATAGCCTCGAGAGAATATTATATGTCACAAGAGTTGACAGACCAAATAGTAAATACAAGGGGCAATTCAGTAAATGTTATGCAGAGTTAGCCGGCGGTCACACAGAAGGGGCGTGGGTTGTGGGGACGCGGAAAAGACGCGCCCTCGCGCCCCATGTGGGCTTTAGCCGTCCCCTTCACACTTTGTATGAAAAGTGTGTCTGGCTACCGTGGCTCTAATGTTTCCGTACTTTTGCAACATTAACAAATATTTCGACATTTCATGTTATTGAAAGATAGATAATAGATTTATTAGGTTTGAGATGATTTAAGAAAAGATGGTGTGAATGGAGTTCTATGGGTCTAACCACCGGTTTCTGGTACACTAACAAGTCGTTAATCCAGTGTTAACAGCTGTTAGTTGTTCAAAGTTTATACAAAAGAAACATTGAACAGTTGTTAACAATAGATTAACATATTGTTAGTGTACGAGAAACTGGGGGTTAGTGGGGTCAGTTTTTTCCGCTGCCTTTTTACCCACTGCACTGTGGCGCGAAGTCAGTGGCTTATACGTTGTACATTGACATTCAGCAAAAAAAAATGTAGAAATACTTTAAGTTGATTTTTTTTATTTTGATTTAGAGCTACGTTAGCCCAGTGGGTAAAACAATGAACTCAAAAGCGAGAAGCCCATGTTCGATTCCCAGCGCGAGCATGTACCAGTGACTCTGTTTCCTAACATTACGTATCTATTTGTGAAGTAATGATAGCAATACCACTCGCTAACCATGAAGGAGAACATCGTAAGGAAACCTGAAAATTCAAATACCCCAGTGCATGAAATTGCCAATCTGCGGTAGGCACGCGTGGTAACTCTGAGAGAGAAGATAAAAAAGATTTTGAGTCTTCTGTGTGGCCGCGGGCTTATGCATATCTGTCCATATTTAAGCAAGCATTGAGCCAACCTCTCTTGAAACTGGAGTTATAAAGAGACTTTGACAATACACTGCTTTAGTGTAACAGAACAACATAAACGCTGAGCGCTGCGGCAAATAGGAGAGTGGAAATAATATATTCGCAGTTCCGAGAAGTGGAATATTGTCATGTTATGAATATGCAAAGCCATCTGTAATTACCTCTTCATAACGGACGGAAGGTGTATTGCTCGTATATAGTATTGCTTAGTGAACAGAGAGGATGGTTTCAAGCTTTCAAGTACGTGGAATCCAGTGCTAAGTATTACAAGTCACACGCCACCGCACCGGTCCGTTGACGTTAATAGCGACTACCTACAATAATTGACTGTACTCGCCACTTCAGTCTACCCGAGACCACGGCAACTGTAACGCTGCCGAAACGTCGGAAAATAAGGTAATTACGTTTTACCTAATAAATAATCGCGATTTGACCCGTTTAATAAATAACTTTTTTTTTTATTTATTTAATGCACATAAGTGTAATGAAATTAAACAAACCAAAATCACAAAAACCTGTGAGGTTTTGCGTGATTTTCGGAGTACACTCTATGCAATACACAACAGTTTGTATTATATAATATAGTAATAAACATTAAGTTGATTAACTTAATCCCGGATTCACTTACCTGCTTAAGTAAGTGAATCCGGAATCAAGCTGATAATATGTGGTGCTTAAGAAGGTAAGTTCGAACATTAGTTTTAGCTTAAGAGGTACATTTTCAATATAAATCTACTCTTTTCGGTTTATATTCCAAATCACATACTAACTCGTAACTATGCTCAACTATGCTCGTAATATAAACTTTGTTCAGGAGATCCGATCAGCACCGTATTTGGGAACGCAATGGCTCCCCGCTGCTAGCGTGCGACGTGAAGCCACTTTCAAACCCCACTCTATTTCCCTTTTCTTTTTTAAAACTATCCTCCAATATTTTTACTATGTTTTTGCTTGTCAATTTAATGTGTACCCACAATCAATAATTCTTCAATGACATGTTGGCTGATGCAACTATAATTATGAATTTACCTACTTTATTCGATAACACTTACGCATAAAATTAGATAAATAATGCAAAATCACGACACTCGTATATAGTTTTCAGCTGCTAGCTGCGACTCTGCGAAGCGTCTTAGACTCACAGTCTGTTGTTATGATAAAACTTTATAAATTAAAAGGTTCTTGTGGCAATCTCGTCGCAGTTTATGCGGTTATTCATATAGTTTTAGAAAAGACCGTTTAAAATAGTTTGGTTGTCAAGTAGTTAGCTTTTCTGCCCATGTGCTTAGATCATTCTTCTTCAGGCTATATGTTAGTCCACTGCTGGACATAGCCCTCTCCTAATGAGCGCCATAGCGCCCTGTCTTCAGCTTACCGCATCCAGCATCTGCCAACAGTTTTTCGCAGATCGTCATCCCACCTAGTCGAAGGGCGTCCTACACTGCTTTTGCTGAGTCGCGGTCTCCACTCAAGAACACGTTTACTCCAACGTTTGTCGGTTCTTCGAGAGATATGACCAGCCCACTGCCACTTCAGCTCACTAATCCTCTGAGCTATGTCGATAACTTTGGTCATTAAAATAATAATATTATGAAGATTTCTACGCTTTTATTATCAATCATATAGCATTCGTACAGTCCATTAGGTTCTGTCGTTTTCAGTTCTTATATGGTCTCGTAGCACTATTATCTTTTCATTTTCTTGCGAAGCTAACTACGAATACTTGGTGCCGGCTGTCATGTAATGGCAGTCATTAGGCCATGTCATAGGCCGTATGGGCGGCTTGATAACTTCGGACAGTAAGGCCCGCCACTGTCTTACAATCCTCCACCAACCCGGACTTGGCCCCCGTGGTGGGGTATGGCCTAGCCTTCCTGCCATGCAGGAAGAGATCTGTGCCCCAGCAGTGGGGACACATAAGGTTTGATATTGAGTAAGAAAGGAGGGAAAAGAGGGGCAACAAGTCACAAACGTTATTATTATTATTATTATTATTATTATTATTATTATTATTATTATTATTATTATTATTATTATTATTATTATTATTATTATTATTATTATTATTATTATTATTATTATTATTATTATTATTATTATTATTATTATTATTATTATTATTATTATTATTATTATTATTATTATTATTATTATTATTTGATACACTAGCAGCTTAGAGCTGATACGTGTATGTCTTATCACTGCACTTGATTGTTTTTGGTTTTTACATGATTATCCAGTCTATTTTTAAAACAGTTCACTGAGTCTGCACTAACAATAGAGTCAGGAAGTTTGTTCCACTCTCGCACGACACGGTTTGGGAGGAAATGCTTTCGAGGGTTACTTGCACACAGAGAGTTGCTTATTTTAAGGTGGTGGCCTCTTAGGTGTTTATTTTCGTTCATAATGTAGATGTTATGTAGGTCTTGCACGTCATAGTAACCTGTGAGGATTTTGAATGTTTCTATGAGGTCTCCACGTTGTCGTCGTTGCTCGAGCGATAGAATAAGATAGAATATTTCCCCTTGCAAAGTCAGCAAGAACCACTGCCGCTGGCGATGTCAACCGATTCTATCAATATTTTAAACTAGCAACATTTTTAAAACAGCCAAATAAATTTTATTTACGCTCGGGCAGGACTTTAGTTTCCTATCTACCTGAGATATAGCGGTTTCAGCCCAAAATATACTGCTTTGAAACCCGCCCCTTTGGAAAGAATATAGGGTTCTACTCAGGTTGGAAAGTCTGTGAAACGTAAATTCATTTTATATATACATTGGTTTTAGTCTTTTCATCTTCGTTATGAGGTCATTTATACAGTGTCCAGTGGCACCTTCACTCACACAGGTGAAGAGAAAACTCGGACACTGCTGCAGTGCCTGGAACATTCGTTTTTAAGATTGTGTAGATACTAAGTTCACGTAATTTTTTATCACATTAGAAACCCAAGTAGGTATATACTGTACTATGATTTCTAACATCCCCCTTCGGTTATCGTCAAGTCAAAAAATTTATACAGCGTCCAGTGGCACCTTCCTGATGGATAAAGATGCCTGATGGGTAAAGAGACCACTCAGTCGTTAGTGCCTGGGACATAGTTGTTTAGATGTTGTAAGCTTGCCAAGCACCTATTCCATCCTGACAGCTTAGTCGGCCTAGCCCACAGGAAGACTAGTGACTACGAGCGGTGCTAACGAAGCCGCGGGTTTCCTCACAATGTTACCGTGGTTGTGTAATTGGTAATTTAAAATGCTATCCAATTACAATGTCTTTTTTTAGTAGAGACGTGAAATAAAAATAAAAGGTTGAGATCTTCAAAGAGTTTCATTGAAACTCTCGTGGCCCAGCCGAACTGAGTGATTGGAATCAATCATTCGAGTTAAACAACACCAGACGTGGAGACCAGACAGCAGACCGCTAGTGGCATAATCCGAGCGCTTCCATGCTTCGCAAGCCACGTTAGGCCGTTGGTGCCGGCTGTCATGTTATGGCAGTCGTTAAACCATGTCAAAGGGCTGTTTTAGATGGCTAAAAACCAATGTCTCAGTCACTCAAACGACCAAGCGGTCTCTTTACCCATCTAGTGAATCTGAAGTAGCCACTGGACGCTGTACCACATTTTTGGACTTAAAGATAACTAAATGGGGGCGTTAGAAGCCATAGTGAAGGACCTAACTAGTTTGGTTTGAAATGTAATAAAAAATTACGTATACTTAGTATCTAAGTCAACCTGTAAATTACCATAACTTTTGCACCAACGGAGGAGCAATGTGATTGTGGAGGCTCATCGCAATCTATGGTACACCAGTTCCAATGCCCATTGTGCCCTCACACCTGCACTCTGGAGGATCTAACAGAGGCCAACGCTGCTGCAATTGCAGTGGCCATATACTGGACAGGAAGAATATAAACTATTTAAATCGCTGACGCGAAAGGAGCATAACTTTACACCGATTTTTGTTGCTCAATAAATATTCTTAAATATCTTTATCTTATAAATCATTGTTGCTCAATAAATATCAGTATCTCTAAATGTCTTTATGTTATAAATCATCTCATTATCGATTGATCGATATCAAGCCTTGTATGTCCCCGATGCTGGGGCATGGGTCTCGTCCTGCATCGCAGGAAGGTTTGGCCATACTCCACCACGGAGGCCAAGTCCGGGTTGGTAGGGGATGATCTCATCAAGTAGATGCAAATCCCATCCGCTTTTTTTTTAAGTAGGACAGGTTACACTTGACCCCAGTCACGCATGATGGCAAGCGAAGACGGGGTCTACGATATTATGTGCTTACGAGTACCTGTTAAATTCCGGTTAACGTCCTCGAACATGCCGGAGGCGCTACAGTGGCGAGGCAGCCCCATAAGCGCCCTGAACGCATTATTGTACTGAACTCGTTGTTGTACTTTTTGAACGGAGTGGTATGTAATGTTCACACCCCGTAGTGTCAAAGCGTCATGCAAGGGAGGGGAGTTGTCAATTGAGTACACAGCCGATATGTATGACGGTCTATAATGCACTAATTAAAATATGTACAGAGTTTGGAATGGTTCAGGTAAAATTATTAAGGTCGCGCGTGTAAGCGCTGTCAGCGGAAAATATAACAATGTGTGAGTGGCTCATACACTTTTAGACACCCAGATTTTAGCGTAGAGGTAGATGAATGGCGACGAAAGTAGAAGCCCAAAACCTATTGAGCAAAGGCCAAGAATCGTGGCCAATAAACGCATGGCGAAAATATCTCGCTGGAAAAAAGTGTCTTGAGCATTGAGCCGCGCAAGATTTAAGGCTCGGAACGCAATAAAACACGCGGTTTGCGAATAAACTTGGAATAAACTGGGAATAAACGGCTGCGGTCGGTGAAGGATAGTGCTGCTTACTTTTTTGTGTTGAAAAGTGTTAGTTTCGCGAAAGGGGAGGTTAAAATAATAGCAACGTGCGTCGGGTGACAGCGATCTAATTCGACTGGCTCAAACAAAAGAATCTTAACCTACCTTACATACTAACATCCCTCCACCAATATTTTGCACTTAATACTAGAAATCAAAAAAACTGTTTGTAATCAACGGGCTTGTGAACGCGATGAGAACGACGCGGGCCTTCAGAATCTTGAGGTCGCGGCTGCGGTGGCGGTGGCGGCGGCGGTAGCGGCGACGACGACGGCGGCGACAGCGGCGGTGGCAGTGCCGGCGTCCGCGCTGGCGCTGGCGGCGGCGCACTCTCCGCGTCATGGCAATCAAGCCATTCATCGGACTCTGGCACTTCTGTAGGAGCAGTTACTGGCTGAACTGGACTCGGTGGTGACTTCCAAGAGTGTGTTACCGCTAACTCTAGCTGAACGTCGGACGCGACTGGCGCGCTTAATAATGCTGAAGGTTTTATTACAACTGGTGGCCTTGATTCCTCCACCGTGTCCTGGGATGACCTTGGCTTTTGTAAAAGCTCTGAGCAGCTCGCAAACTCTCGCTCCCTCTCCTCCTTAGACTCGTAAATCTGATTGTTGTGCCTTTTCACGATGCGATCCAAATCTGGCAAATAAACTAAGTAGGCAGACCTACCGAGTTTCTTCTTAATTACACCTTTTGTCCACTCGCTTTTATTATGATGGTAAATTTTTACTATTACGGCATCGCCGACTTTAAAGTCTATACTTCTTTTTCCTCCATAATATTTACCCTGTAAGGACTGGCATATTCTTACGTTTTCTGACAGTGCTGCATCGGATGCTGGGAGAGGATTTATATTCAACAAATCTAAACGACATCTCAGTTTTCTACCGAAAAGAACCTCAGCAGGAGACTTATTTGTTGACGAATGTATTGAATTACGATAATTAAAAAGAAATTCATTCAACTTGCTATTTAAATCCGCATTATTCTCTAAATCGCCAATAATTATTGATTTAATAGCTTTTTTAATTATTTTAACGTAGCTTTCGGCCTGGCCATTACTGGCCGGATGGTAAGCTGGTGATGTCAGGTGATTGATACCGTTCTGTAAGCAAAAGCTTTCGAACTCCGATGAAATAAACGAAGTTCCATTATCCGTGCATAGGGTATGAATTAACCCGAATCTCGCCATTAATTCAATCAATTTTTGTATCACTACTTTTGACCCGTACCCCTTGCTGACGTCGTAAACTTCGACCCACTTAGAGTAGGCATCTACCACGACTAAGTACATTTTATTATTCATCGGACCTAGAAAATCTAAATGCACACGATGCCATGGCTCTGGAGGGAAAGGCCAGGGGGTAAGCGGCGCGCGAGGCGGGCTAGGCCGCAGCTGAGTGCAAATCTCGCAATTACTGATCGTAGCTTCGACATCCGCCGCCATACCGGGCCACCAGAACCGTGCGCGGGCATCGGCTTTCATTTTATTCACTCCCATATGACCATTATGCAATTCTTTCAGAACCGCCCGTCTGCAGCCTTCCGGGATAACAAGTTTTGTGCCTCTCATTAAACAATCTTTCTCAACTGACAGTTCAAGCCTACAACCGAAGTAAGGTCGTAAGTTTTTATCTACGACTTTATTTGGCCAACCTAATTTTGTGTACTCTATTACTTGTGCAATAATAGCATCTAATTTTGATGCAAGTATTACGTCGCACAATGTAATAAACTCAAGGTTTGGCCCTAAAACGAAGTTTACATAACAAGTCTCGTCTAAAAAGTCCTCTGATAAGGGAACCGGTTTTGAGCTGGATTGAGGGGCAAGCATGTATTGTTTACGTGAATCTGCGCACAGTGGAACAATGGAGCGGCTTAAATAATCTGCACAATTGGATGCGCTATTGACGTATTCAATAACGTAGTTGTACGAGGTTAAAAACAAAGCGTATCTCTGAAGCCTATTGGCTGAAACTTCGGGGATACCCTTTTCAGGGTGGAAAATTGATATTAGTGGTTTATGGTCCGTTCTGAGTGTAAAAGGTACAGCCCGGCCATACAAATATTGGTGATATTTACGTATTCCAAATATAATGGCGGTTGCCTCCTTCTGAATTTGGCTGTATTGTCTTTCTGCAGAGTTTAGTGATCTTGACGCATAAGACACGGGTTTCTCTGTACCATCTGGCCCAATTTGTGACAGCACTGCTCCTAAACCCCACGGTGACGCATCTACCGTCAAAATTATTCGCGCATCCGGGTTAAAATGAGCGAGAGCGGTATCAGACGCCAAGATATTTTTTGCGGAGGTGAATGCTTGTTCGTGAATATCCCTCCAATCCCATTTTACATTTTTTTGCAAAAGTTCATGCAAAGGAGACAAAATACTCGACGCGTCTTTAAAAAAAATCCTATAATAATTCACTAGACCTAGAAAGGATTTTAATTCTGTCACATTGCTAGGCCGTTTTGCATTTAAAATGCTAGCGACTTTATCGGGTGATTTATGAATACCGTATCTGTCGATAATAAAACCTAAGTATGACACGGAATCTTGGAAAAAGTGACATTTAGATTGTTTTAAAACCAAACCGGCTTTTTCCAGTCTTCTAAAAACCTCGTTTAGTCTGGCTAAGTGTTCTTCTCTAGTTTTTCCTGTTATCAAAATGTCATCGAGAAATTGCAAAACTCCCTCATTCAAAATTGATTGATTTCCGTGTTCATCCGGACCCGTTAAAATGTTTTCTAGTGTACGCTGGAATATTGCCGGTGCACTAGAAAGACCAAACACTAACCTCGTAAATTTATATAGCCCCCTGTGTGTATTGATGCATGTCAGGAGCTGTGAGTCACTATGTAAAAGCAGCTGATTATATGCGCCCGATAAATCTAGCTTAGTAAAATGAATTCCGCCGTGCAGTTTTGAGAATAGTTCCTCAATTCGAGGAAGGGGGTATTTTTCTACTATAACTTGCTTGTTTAAAGTGGCAGAATAATCTGCACAGAGGCGGATCTTCCCATCTTTTCGCAAAACAGGAACAATTGGGCTGGCATAGTCAGAAAAAGTGACAGGCTCAATGATTCCTAGGCTAACTAACCTATCTATTTCTTCCTCTAGCTTAGCCCTCAGAGCGAATGGCACTGGCCGTGGATTATTATAAAAACCCGTGGAGTTAGGTTTTAGGTTTAATTTAACTTCCAACCCTTTGCAACGGCCCAAGGCGTCTGAAAATAGATGCGGGTATTGTTTTTTTATGTTTTCCATATTCACAACTTCACAACTGTTTACTTGACAGATTTGCAGATTGAACTTTACTATAAAATCACGTCCCAATAACGGGGGCCCCCCATTTTTCACTATAAACACTTCCAGGGTTTCTGTTTGGTTACGAAAACTAACAGGCAAGGTAATGCTGCCTAAGGTTTGTATGGCAGTGCCGTTATAGCTCTGTAAAACCTTGTTTGTTTTGCGTAACTGGTAGCCTGGAAAATGTTTGAAATAAATGTCATCTGATATCACGGTCACTGCCGAACCCGTGTCGACTTCAAAACTTAAAGGAATTTTATTTATTGTAACCGATTCCTGCATGGGTTCTCCTCGGTAGCAGCGAATATTAAAAAGCAACTGCTTACCATCATCGTCACCATCATCCGAGCAGCACTGCAAGAAATGTTGATTAACATTTATTGCTTTGTTCCTCGTAATACGAGTACACACACGGTTTAAATGCCCTTTTTGGCCACACTTGGAACAAAATGCATTTTTGAATCGACACTTTTTATTATCATGCCCGAAATAACCGCACACTGAACACCGCTCTGAAGTACGTGACGCCTCTCGTGGTGGCAGCGACGGCGGCGCGCGAGACGATGACGCAACGCAATTAGCAGAAGACATCTTGTGAACTTCGAGCGCTGGGATCTTAGATGAATCAGCTCCCTGCCGGGCTCCTTGCCTAGCGCAGCGTACGCTCTCAGATAACTGCAGCGCTTTTTGCAATGTCAAACCCTCCATAGGCTCTGTGAACAGGCGATCTCTTTCTGGACCCACACTCAAACCTATCACGAACCGGTCGCGTAGCGTTTCCTCCAATGAGCTCAACGGGAAATCACAATCCTTGGCTAGACTGCGTATACGTGCTGACCACTCCGCCAAGCTTTCCGACGGTGACTGAACAGCACTGTGGAACTTGAACCGTTCCGCAAAACTACACTTTTTAATTTTGAAGTGTCTGTCCAATATTTCCGTAACTTCTTCATAAGATAGGGTTCCGACGTCTTTGGGCGATGATAAATCTCTGACGAGTCTGAAGGTAGTTTCTGCTAAACTACTGAGCAATATGGCTCGGCGCTTTGAACCCAACTTGTCCACGTTGTTGTCGATGTCGTTAGCTTGAAACCATTGTTCTAAACGACCTTTGTACGAACCCCAGTCGTTAATTTCGTGATTAAACACTGCTAACACTCCAATCGATATGTTAGCCATTATATAGCGTAAGATTCAGGCTGCGCCACTGTTAGTTTCGCGAAAGGGGAGGTTAAAATAATAGCAACGTGCGTCGGGTGACAGCGATCTAATTCGACTGGCTCAAACAAAAGAATCTTAACCTACCTTACATACTAACAAAAAGTTTAAAATACGGTGCCTGCTACTCTAGGATAGTAAAGGTGTTTCTTAGCGAGAAATCGTCGATGAAATTTTAAAGAAAAATACAAATGTAATACTTTTATTGCCGTTATTTATTTATTAAATGCACTTCAAATAGCAATAGCTAATAACTTGACTAAAGTCTGACTAAATCACACCCTGCGACCCAGGACAGTAAGACCGGAAATATGTCCAAATAAAGACAAAGTAGCGTAGACTTGTTTAAATTTTTTGTCGGGCATTATATCAGTAGAAACTCAGGCTACTGGTATAATTGCATTACAAATAAGTATCCACTAAAGAAATTACGACATGGCTTAACGACTGCCATTACATGACAGCCGGCACCAACGGCTTAATGTGCCTTGCGAAGCACGGAAGCACTCGAAAAAATTCCACTAGCGGTAGTCACGGAACGGTCACCCATCCTGCACCTGACCGCGCCTGTTATTGCCTAACTCAATCGTGATTACAATCACTCGGATCGGCTAGGCCACGAGTGCTTCCGGACAGCATTAACAATTAACAACTGGTTGTTGCAACAGAACCTTAGCATTCGGGAAACCGAGAGTAAGTTAATCTGGAAGAAGAACAAATTTTTGTTATGGAGTTTAGATGTTCTTAAAATCCACAACAAAAATTTCAAAAATTTGGCAATTTATGGTTGTCCTTTTGGTAAAAAAAGCTGACTTTCCGTATCATCCGGTGCTAGCATGACAGTAACATAACCGAATGAAATATCCGCCATTACGTGCATCCGCCATATTGTTACAAACAACTATTTCCGTACCAAAAAACAAACTGGAGAGCACGCACTTGAAACCCGTTCATCAAAAAATACATCGTGTCCCGGCAAAAATCTGTCCTCGCGCGGACCATCCAGGCACGAAACTAAGTTTCAATTGCGCGCCATTCACGCCACTTTGACCTCTATAACCATGGCGATAGAGCCTCCTGGAGCAGTTTAAAAAGACTCGTTCGGCTTGCACGTACACTCTGTAAATCGTGGAGTGACATTTCCGTAGACTTGCGGTCCTAACTGGAGAGAGTCAAGGCCTTCCGACTGCAGTTTAAATTTTTGTTTAATTTATTTTATGTAAGGTGAAGAAACAGATACAAGTGCAGGTAAAAATTAAAAATCGGAGGTAAACAGACATAAAGTAGGTACTGCATCCTTAGATCTTCACACTGAGAAGTAATATTATATTAATAATAAAAAAGTGACTCTAAAACAATAGATACTGTAAATTAGTGTTATCTAGCAAAGGGTTCCTCTAAAACTTAGTTTGAAAACTGATACGGATAGCCAGAGGTTGCGGGTTCGAATCCCGGCATGGGTGAAATTTTTAGCCTCTAAATAGGTTTTTAAACTTAGTTTGAACTTAAGTGGGCTTACAAATTCCTTATAGATGATTTATACACAATAAAAAAGTCGAAACAAAAGATACTTGAGGTATATAAGCAAAGCAGTTATCAAGATTTACGCAAAAATTCAAATTGAAAAGTGTATTTCCAGGTAAAGAATAATATACATTATGTTCAATGAATGTCTGTCTTCGGGTCGAAATGAAGTATAGAAAAAGTGGAAATAAACTCCACTTTCACCATATTTTGTTAAATCGTCTTAGTATAATGCATTAGTAGGTTTGCTACCTATCTAACAAGATTCCAAGAGAGCAATCAACAACATGCAAAAATAACCAAAAGTTTACTCTTACATAAATAGGAAAACACTAAAACTGCAGCCAGGCATACGGTCAGCACCATACCTACGTAAATCCTTACACATGGAGCGTTCTCGCGGTAAATAAAATTACAATTTATACTCAACAACTCTGGCTCTAAGAATGACTCAGTTGAAGTGGCAGTGGGCGGGGCACATATCTCACAGAACTGATGGCCGTTGGGGCTAAAAAGTTCTGACTTGGAGACCACGGACCGGGCGACGCAGCGTCTGTAGGCCCACCACTAGATGGTCCGACGACCTGTTTAAGGTGGCGGGAAGTCTCTGGCGGACAGCATGAGACCGGGTAGCTTGCAAAATCATGAGGTGGGCCTATGTCCTGCAGATGGCCTCAAATGGCTGATGATGATGACGCAACAACTCTATATATTTTTGAACTAAAACTTTCGTAAGCACAACACATTGTAGACTTTTAGTCCGGATCTACATACGGGTGTTGTTGTATCGGAAGAGTCCGACCAGGTTTCGCTCCGATTCGCAGAGCAGAGGTAGAAATAAGGAGTTGTATATACCTATCGGAAGAGTCCGACCAGGTTTCGCTCCGATTCGCAGAGCGAAACCTGGTCGGACTCTTCCGATATAACAACACCCGTAAGTAGATCCGGACTAAAAGTCTACAACTCTATATAGGTAGGTATATACAACTCCTTATTTCTACCTCATGCAGTTGACCGGTAGAAAATCCTTATGGCATGAAATCCGTCGCATTGGCAATAAGCAGGAAAAATAGATAGCTCTCATGGTAAAGCATTTCATGTAACCGTATGTACGAGTAACTTAACTACGTAGGTACAGTTTGATCTCCATTCTACTTAGGACGACCACCCAGGGGATGTAACCTATTGCCATGAAATACGGTTTCTGACTACGTTCCCACTACATTATTGATTTCATAAAACTGTCGAAAGGGATTTCATTGAAGTTGTTTCATGACACTGCCCTGCAATATATTTCTGTGGACATTTAAAAAAAATGACATTAAGGCTGACTTGCATCAATCTCTTAAATGCAATTTCTTTTTTTCCTTGGTATTTTTTTGTAATGCTTAATTTGAAAGCAATATCTCTTATGTCTCTTATGAAGCGCTCGTGGCCTAGGCGAGCTGAGTGATTGGAATCAATCACTTGGTTAAGCAACAACAGGCGCGGTCAGCTACGGGATGGGTGAGCGTCCTGTGACTACCGCTAGTGGCATTTTTCCGAGCGCTTCCGTGCTTCGCAAGGCACGTTAAGCCGTTGGTGCCGGCTGTCATAAAATGGCAGTCGTTAAGCCATGTCAGAGGTCTTATGGGCCGCTTGATAACTTCTGACAGTAAGGCCCGCCACTGTCTTACAATCCTTCACCGACCCGGACTTGGCCCCCGTGGTGGAGTATGGCCTAACCTTCCTGAGATGCAGGAAGAGACCCGTGCCCCAGCAGTGGGGACACAAGTGTTGATATAGATCTCTTATGTCGACTTTATATTAGTGAGCATGACTGAGTAAAATTTTGTACAAGAAGAAATTATTTATTAAAAAAAAAAATTGTATTTCGTAATTACACAATGTTTTTATAAGATGAATAATCCTTATTGTTCACTGGCAAAAACCAAAAATACTAAATATTTATTTGCAACGATACATAGTAGGTACAATTAGCGGCCTTATTGCTAAAAGCAATTCTTCCAGACCACCTCACGATGGAAAGTTTCTGAAGAACACGAGAAAGATTCGAAAATTGGGACATTTAAAATGTTACTCCTAAAATTGGCAAAAATATTTTTTTCTTAGAATATTTTAATAACGCTTTATGAGACGTTCTGCTTAGGTTGATGCACATCGTAATAATAACGTTATAACTCTCAGGGAACTTAGCAATAAGGAAAGTTTGAGGTCTTCGTCAGGTTGTGAAGTAGAGTTTATTTTATGATTAAATAATTTACAATGTAGGTTGAACTCATATGTCCGGAATAATCTTCTAAATCCAGAATAACTTTTCTGTATTTAATGGGACTTCATAAGGATTTTTTTGTACAACTTGCATTCCTGAGGTTAAACAGGTATTCATAAAGCTTTACCTCTCTGCAGCTGTTTTACCTATCTTGTAACTTTAATTTGAATCGCTCGTGGCCTAGCCGAACCGAATGATTAGAATCAATCACTTAAGTTAAGCAACAAAAGGCGCGGTCAGGTGCAGGATGGGTGACCGTCCCGTGACTACCACTTGTAGCACTTTCTCCGAGCGCTTCCGTGCTTTGCAAGGCACGGTAAAGCCGGGTACTCACTAGGGAACCGTAACTGTAACATGCGTGATACAGTAACGAGGTTCTAGTGTGTACGCGTTTTATAATTACTGCTCACGACGACGCCAGACCGCTTTCCCTGAGCGTACTCATTTTGCGAGCTGTATGTAACCAAACAGATACAGTAACGAGGTTCTAGTGTGTACGCATTTTACAATTACGGCTCACGACGTCGCCGGAACGGTTTCATCGAGCGTACTCATTTTGCGAGCTGTAACTGTAACCAAACAGATACAATAACGAGGTTCTAGTGTGTACGGGGAGTAACGAACGGGGAGGCCTGCTCTGCTCTCAGTTTTGGTTTGTAAAGCCACGATGTCGGACGAAGTGTCTCTCGCTTGTGCAGCATACTTACTTATAGATGCCTTACTCGATGATATTAAACGGCCACGAAGATGGTGGAGTCATGAAATGTATCGAGAAAGAAGTGATCTACTGTTTATATTGAAAAATCAAGAAATTAGTGGTAATTACAAAAATTTCACAAGAATGAATGCAACTGACTTTGAATATCTCATGAATTTAATCGGTCCCAAAACAGAACGAAGAAACACAGCCTTTCGAGAAGCTGTGTCGGTTCAAGACAGGTTAGCTGTGACGCTGAGATACTTAGCTACTGGTGATTATTTCACAAGTTTGCAATACCTGTTTCGTATTTCCAAACAAGCCATAAGCTCGATTATACCAGAAGTGTATCAGGCGTTAACAGGAGCATTGAAAGAACAAATCAAGGTAATTATTTATTGTAATTAATAATTAATTATACACAGTCGTCGAAATTCATGTCTGACGAATACTGGGTACTGTTGCTGTGTGGAGAGTACGGCGGGTTTTGAGAAGAAGTAGAAGCAGGGCATTCCGTGTCTAAGTCCACATAAGGAGTTTCTTTATTTGAAGCCATGGAAGAGGTTGAATTGCGTGGAGATTGTTGGTCTTGAATAGCAGAATAATAACCATAATTTTGTATAGAATTGTAATGGCCTTGATCGGCACGCATAATGATCTGAAATATTTCCTGTTGAATTGTGTTTTTTGTGCACCTTGAGTAGTTTTTCATTTTTTCTTGTATAAAATCTAAGAAAGACTTTAGTTCCATATCCTGTTGCGGCTTATTTGCCGTATTTTTCAATATTCTGAAAGCCTCTTTTAGCATTTGTAGTTTGGGATCTGACTTTAGCTTTTTATTGGGAGGCTCAAGTGATGGAGGGGGGCTGTTGGCATTAGTATCGCTCTTATCCTCCACCTGCAAAAAATCGTGTGTTTATTAATATAATATGATCAATAATATTAAAAATATCATTTGTTGTAGATGCCGAGAAATCGTGACGAATGGCTTGAATGCAGCAGAGAGTTTGAGAAACTATGGCACTTTCCACATAATTGGTAATTGGGGCTATCGATGGCAAACATATTCTTATCCAGTGTCCATTCAATTCTGGAGCAGAATACTACAATTATAAATCTCTGTTCAGCATCGTATTGTTGGCATTAGTAGACGCACAATACAACTTTATGTACGTAAATATTGGGATCCAAGGAAGAATTTCAGATGGAGGTGTATTACAAGGATGTAGTTTGAAAAGGATGATGGATGAGAAATCTTTAAATTTACCGGAACCCGTATCCCTACAAAATCGAAACAGGCTACTTCCTTTCTACTTCCTCGGTGATGCAGCATTTCCTTTGGGAGAAAATCTAATGAAACCATACGCGGGCACCCATCCGAAAGGATCTAAAGAAAGAATGTTTAACTATCGGTTGTCAAGAGGCCGAAGAGTGGTCGAAAATGCATTTGGGATTCTGGCTAGCGTTTTTAGAGTACTAAGAAAACCTATATTACTGCAGCCAGAAAAAGTTGAAACGATCGTAATGACCCTAGTGCTTCTGCACAACTTTCTAAGGCGCTCTTCTTCATGTTCGGTATACACACCCCAAGGCTCTTTTGATAGTGAAAACACAGAGACTGGTGAAGTTATACCAGGAACTTGGCGAACCGAATCGGAAGGCACATCGTTTCGTTCGTTAAACGCCATTGCTCGCCGTTCAGCGGCAAATTTTAAACAAAATCGTGAAGAACTTGCTCATTATTTTTTAAATGAAGGCAAACTACCATGGCAACACATGTATGCGTAAATCTGAGATAGTAAAAAATCTACCCACCTGTTCATTCGCATCTCCAGCCTCGAGTCCTTTTCGAGGTGTGAAACGATCATTCAAGAATCCTAGCGCCTTAACTGCATACCATTTACTTTCGTAAATCTCGTCTTTTCCTGTAATAAGAAATAATAATATAAAAAAACAATAAATAAATATTAACAATAAATAAATAATTTAGTTGGTGTGACAGTAAATACCTTTCCCCGTTCCCACTGACTTCTTCATTTTCATGCGCTCCCTTCTGTACGAAGCTAATAAATTAATCATTTTTTGTTTGCATGCTTCCCCACTTTCATTAATTATACTTCCGATTTTAGCCCAAGCATCTTCTTTCAAATGTTTTTTGTAATAATCTTTGTCCTTAGGGTTCCATAGTACAGTATTTTCCCTGTAGGCGTCTATCAGTAAAAGACATTTATCCTCTGACCATTCACTCATGATGACGAAGGAATAACTCGTAAACACAGCTGGTTCGCAGCGTCTAGCAACAACCTCTCTTCATGACGTCCACGAGCGCACTGCGAGCGAGCTCAGCGAGCGCCCTTTGATCCGCGCCAAAAACCGACAATCGTCGGTTCGCTGCCAGTCGCTCGTCGCAGGCTCGCGAACCACGTACACACTATGTTTTTGGTAACAGTAACGGTCACTGTTACGTGCAACGTTACGCGTTCAGAAATGAGTACGTTGTAAACATCGGCTCGCTACAAACCGCACGAGTACCGCTCGCAACAGGTTTGCGAACCACGTACACACTATGTTTTTGGTAACAGTAACGGTTACAGTTACGTGCAACGTTACGCGTTCAGAAATCAGTACGTTGTAAACATCGGCTCGCTGCAAACCGCACGCGTACCGCTCGTAGCAGGTTTGCAAACAACGTACACACTATGTTTTTTGGTTACAGTACATGCAACAGTTACAGTTACAGCTCGCTAGTGAGTACCCGGCTTAAGCCGTTGGTGCCGGCTCGGCTGTCTGTAATGGCAGCAGTCAGACACAGACGTGGGCCTCGCCCACGCCTAGCAGTTATAACAAACTCGTCTAAGCGGACGCTCCTCTAGGGAACTCCGCTGTGCGCCCTCCTCGGCCTCGAGGCGTCGGACTAGCCAGATGTCGATGGGCGACATCTGGGTAGTCGCCCATTAGCTCAGTGGGGAGAGCGCTGGCACGGTTAGCCAGAGGTCGCGGGTTCGAGTCCCGGCATGGGTGGAAGTTTTAGCCTCTTAATAGGTTTTTAAAATGGTCCTCAGCACGGTTTAGTGCATTAAAAAGAATATAAGGATACCCTGTGTTATGGTAACCAGGCAAGGATATCGCAATCACTCGAACAAGATAACTAGTATTGTAGTTTACGTAGTTTGTAGTTTAGTTTGTACACGACTTTTACCGCTTCTTTGACTCTCCAAGGTTTTCTGGAAGATATCTCTTACAGTGGTAAGCTCGCGTTTTGCACATCTTTTTTTCGATTTTGATGATTGCGTCATCAGAACATTACATAAGAAAAAACATTGTTATTGCACACACAGAAATGATTGCGTGTGCAATAAAGTACAAGTTAACCTTCTTAGGAGGTACCTATTGTCGTACAACAAAACATATTTAACTTTGGCTTTTGCATCTAAGTAATGGGATGATTTATACAGCTACCATTGGCACCTTCACTAACACTAGATATGTGAAGGGACCACTCGGTCGCTGCAGTTCATAGGACATTGATTTTTAGACGGAGTAGGCTTGCCCAGTACAGTACTATACCATCCTGACATTGTGGGCTTAGTCCACAGGAAAGACAAGTCAATACGTGCGGAGCCAACCGAGACGCGGGTTTCCTCGCGATGTTTTACTTCACGATGTTGTAGTAGCAATACTAAATCATAAGTCCGCCCTAATTCAATAGGCAACACAAAATCCGCACACAAAAGCTAATTTGAGTTAGAGCAATTGAGTTCGTGACCCCTCTCTGTTACCGCTACGTTGTATCAAGCACTCTTGTCCGTTCTTTAAACCAACTTCCGATGTTTCCCAAAAAAGGCCTTAAGTCCCAACTGCTAGAGCCTCTTGTTGCTTGCGATATCTGCACGTGGATTTTTGCCGGGCCTATGAGTTGTTTTCCGTCCAAATGGGAACTATTTCAGAACACGTATCCATCTTGGTGATACAGTGCGGGTATTCGCGAGGATCGTCAACGATATTGTTTCAAGAGCGTTGGTTATCAATCAGTGTCATCTGACTACGGAAGAGTTCAAAAGCAGGGTATTGGGATTGAATCGTATGTATGTATGTATGTATGTATGTATGTATGTATGTATGTATGTATGTATGTATGTATGTATGTATGTATGTATGTATGTATGTATGTATGTATGTATGTATGTATGTATGTATGTATGTATGTATGTATGTATGTATGTATGTATGTATGTATGTATGTATGTATGTATGTATGTATGTATGTATGTATGTATGTATGTATGTATGTATGTATGTATATTTGTGTGTGTGTGCGAGGGTGTGTGTGTCTGTTTGTGTGTGTGTATGTATGTATCGATATGTAGGGCGATATGTAGGGGGCCACTAGACCCGCGCCCCTCGGTGGGGACATAATGGGTTAATAATGATATTGATGATGTATCGATATCAACCCTTGTATATCCCCACTACTGAGGCACGGGACCTCCTGACTCGCAGGACGGGGGCCAAGTCCGGGATGATGGAGGATTGTAAGACAATGGCGGGCCTTACTGTCAGAAATTATCAAGACGCCCTAAACTCTGACATGGATTAACGACTGCCATTACATGACAGCCAGCATCTACGGCTAAACGTGCCTCGTGAAAGTCGTGAAGCACGGGAGCGCTCGGAATAAATGTCACTAGCGGTAGTCACAGAGCGGTCTCCCATCCAGCATCTGACCGCGCCTGGGGTTGCTTTACTCAAGAGATTGAGGCCAATCACTCGGTTCAACTAGGCGACGAGTCCTTCATGTATGTATGTAATTATGCATTTATTTAAGTATGTCCGATACTGTGATCCCTCAAAACTGCTTAACCAATGGTCAGATTTTGACAAACGACATCTGCGCTTGAGTGCCGTGATCCTATAGACCTCGCATAAAAAGTTAATGATCATAATATCGTAACAATACGGTTGCTGGCTGCCTGAATAGGGACACAAAACTTCATACATTGATGTTTGTTCGAACTATTTTAGTTCTATAACCTTCTGCTAGACTACATTGTTAGTTCATTGATGAAGTTACATTTTTGTTTGGAAATATTAATGAAAATGGTGTTTGCTAATTGACTTCCTTTCATTGCCATCATCAGACCCTTGTCACCAAGTTTCACTAAAGTCCTCAGCAAGACTAATAAATAAACCCACACTCGATGGATTTGCGGTTTTCCGTTGAGGGGATTCCGAATCAAACTTTCAATGCCATCGTCATACCCGGATCATCAAGTTTCAGCAAAGTTCCCATCAACATAGTTCAAACAAGCCCAAATTAGATGGCTATACTACTGTCCGTAAACGTGTTCTTGAGTGGAGACCGCGACTCGGCAAATGTAATGTAGGACGCCCTCCGACTAGGTGGGATGACGATCCGTGAAAAACTGCAGCCACATGCTGAATGCGTCAAGCTGAAGACAGGGCGCTATGGCGCTCATTAGGGGAGGGCTATGTCCAGCAGCTATTGTCCGGTGTGGATATCCCAGGTCATCATGCCTTACGAAAAAACTCTCTTAGACCGTATAATAAACTCAAGTCCGGAAGGTCTGAAAATATTCTTTACATCCCCTATTAGTAAATCTCTAGGTACTTCCTAAATTAATTAATAAAAGTCAATACATAAACTTAACTTGTTAGTCCTTCAGCTTGGAGAAGGAGTAACAAGCTTTCAGCTTTCTTCAGCAGAGAGAAAACCTAATGCTTACTCCGATTAAAGTAGCCAAATAGGAGACCGACTGCTACTTTTCTACATAATATAACTTGATTGTAATGAGTGCAGTGGGGACATAGAAAGGGTTGATACCATCATTTAAACAGTACCACTATCTGCATTTAAGTTCTATAATCACTTCTTACAATCCAGTGATTATACGATACGATGATACGATAGTTATAGTATGGTAATTGGACTGTTAGGACAGTTCCCAACAGTCTAATTGCCATACTATTACTATCGTAATCGCCAGCATTCTGACAGAATTTGGTGCACATAGTTAGGTCAATGGCTGGCATAATATCTCCTTCTTCAGTCTATATAAGTCCACTGCCCGCCTCCAATGAGCGCCTTAGCGCCCTGTTCAGCTTTCCGCATCCAACATCTGCCTTTCGCGGAGCGTCATCATAATATACTCACAAGTATGAAATTTTGTAGCTAATATCTGTACATATAAAATTGGGTTAAATGTGGAATCAATCAAATTACCGATATAAAATAAGAAAAAAGTCCGTTACATGCTGTAGCATACATTTTCCGAACAACTTGTTCTCCGAAGTACTTGGGATAAAATTAATAAAAGTTAATCCGGATTTAAATTAATAAAGTCATATAAATCATAATGCCTGGGCCTCGATTCTGTTAGTGCATTATAGTACCATGACAGATACATGGCCGAGTCACGTGGTGTGTTTTTTTCATACCATTGACGCGTAGAAGGTTCGATACGTGCTGCTTGAAGCAGCAACGAAATTAAAGCGTCAAGTGCAAGCAGTTGTCATTGTAACACAATGCAACAGCAGAATCTAGGCTCAATTATGACATTATTTCCAAGCAATCCCATTCACACAAGCCCAAAAATTACTTCCAAAAAAAACCACATCAATTTCACAGTACACATTCAAATCCAGGGCCAAATGAGCCTTACTACGTGCGGCGTAAAGTCTAAAATCCTACCTCACGGCACGCCTATCGCAATGCCAATTTTCGGCCAGAGTTCTCGCACCATCATCGTCAATATTAAACCTCATTTGAGCGGACCTCAATCCATTACGCGTAATATTCCGCCCGTAACGCACCCGCCGGTAACGCAGCTGATAGTAAAAGGCTCTTTCAGACGTCACAACTATCAGTTCCGTGTATAACTTACTCCATACGTTTTTTTTAAGTAGCAGCCACGTCTGATGGTAAGCAGACGGGGTCTACGATGTTACGTGATTACCTGTTTAATGTCGGTTCGTTATCGTTCGTTATTAACCCTTGTATGTCCCCCATTGCTGGGGCACGGGTCTCTTCCTGCATCGCAGGAAGTTTAGGCCATACTCCACCACGGGGGCCAAGTCCTGGTTGGTGGAGGATTGTAAGACAGTGGCGGGCCTTACTGTCAGAAGTTATCAAGCCGCCCATAAGGCCTCTGACATGGCTTAACGACTGCCATTACATGAAAGCACCAACGTCTTAACGTGCCTTGCGAAGCACGGAAGCGCTCGGAAAATTGCTACTAGCGGTAGTCACGGGACGGTCACACATCGTGTACCTGACCGCGCCAGTTGTTGCTTAACTCAAATGATTGATTCCAATCACTCGGTTCGTCTAGGCCATGAACGCTTCATGTGTCATTAGGTACCTTAAAAGTACCTTAGGTTTTAGGTACCTTACAGGCGCTTTTGGGTACTAACTAGCGCCACCAATAGAATAAAAATCACAACTTGTTTTATAATACTTTCTTTCAAAAAGTAAACATCATAAATGCTTAATGTCTGTGAGAACTATAGAACATACATCCAAGAACCTAGTACAAACATCGTCATCCCGACAACTCTAAACATTTGACATTTTAAATACATTTTTTTTTATTTACGAGTAGCTACAGTCTATTTTTTCTTACTCGTCCAATTTAGTAAACAAGATTGTAACCTTAAAATTGAGATTAGATGCCTAAACTAGACAATTTTTCGCAAATTCATGAACTATCATGAACTATGTTTATAAAATTGGCAGCGTGTTATCTAAAAGAGTGTTCCAGGCTAGGTTCTTCATTTATGAAAATATGGCAGTTTTGGACTAAAAAGTCACAGTTTAAGGGTAGAATCTTGTTTACTAAATTGGACAAGTAAGAATAAATAGACTGTACATTTAAAATGTAGCTACTTGTCATACATACGTAAGGCATACATAATATCACAATGTGTTTTCCTATTTTAGTACATTAGGTTAGTATATAATTACTATCGATGTGGACGGCACAAGACCGTGAAGTGTGTAAAACCACGAGGGAGGCCTGTGGGCGTCAAATAGCCGATGATGATAATAATAATATTCTTCATGCAATCAATGAAGCAATGCAATGAAGAGATCGCTCTTAGCGATAAGACCGCCAATTGTATAACATTACTTAGATTTAATAAATCATGGCTGTATTCTTTTTCCTGGTAGTGCAATAAAGTGTTCTCTATCTATCTATAATTTTATTAACCTACCCCATCTTCATAAGCAAATAAAAATAATTATGCCACACCTGGCAATAAAGTGGCTTTTTCCGCACGCTGCGCGTACGGAAAAAGCCGCTTTCTGGCCAAGTGTAGACATAAAAAGATGTAAACAACACGGGAGGTAATAAAGAAAGCTCTCGATCGCATATTTACGTCCCTCGCTTGCAGCTCGGGCCGCAAACTTCTGCGATCTCGGCCTTTCTTTGTATTACCACCCTAGTTGTGTAATGTACTATTACAGACCAAAATTATAATGTTATATCAAACCAGTAGGATATGTAGCAGTCCTACTAGTCAGTCCGTCCAAAAAATGCCTTATAAAGCGACAGGCAGCGAACCCGGAACATACCCAGTATATCAACGCTAAAGGACCTTACGCTTAGACGGAGTTATTTTGCTTCTGTTATTAACATAGTAGTTTATGTAAATTTACAGAGTACTTTTTATGTAGCCTTTATACAGGGTGTCCCAAAGTTATGGGTCATAAAGGGAAAGTACCTTAAATATCGTAGATAGGGTATTTTACTGAAAGAAGACTTTATGTTATTTTTGAAATTTAGTAATTCTGCATTCATAGATTTTCTAAAAATTACTTGCCTTGTCTGGGAATCGAACCGACTTAAATAAAAAAAAACACCCCTACTTTTATGATGCCAATCGAAATAATGACTAAAAACTAATAACTCTTCTTAAGTAATATAGTATTTTAAAAGAAAGGAACAGCGTGAAATTAATCATTTTAATCAAATTAAAAACATTCATGAAACTGCCGTAGTCAATTACATCAGTGGGTATTTTTTGTAAATTAATTAATTTAATGCTCAAAATGTGATCCCTCTTGTCTTACGTAAATCGCAAATCTTTTAATGAGTCCGCTGCCTGTTAATTTTCATTTTTCATTTTCATTTTCATTTTTCAACTTAATTGACCATGGCAGTTTCATGTATGTTTTTAATTTGATTAAAATGATTATTTCACGCTGTTCCTTTCTTTTAAAATACTATGTTACTTAAGAAGAGTTATTATTTTTGGCCATTATTTCGATTGGCATCATAAAAGTAGGGGTGGTATTTTTTTTTAAATTTAAGTCGGTTCGATTCCCAGACAAGGCAAGTAATTTTTAGAAAATCTTTGAATGCAGAATTACTAACTTTTAAAAATAACATAAAGTCTTCTTTCAGCAAAATACCCTATCTAAGATATTTAAGGTACTTTCCCTTCATGGTCCATAACTTTGGGACGCCCTGTATACTCGTACAATCCCACTGCAGGGCACATGTATTGTCTCATTCAGCGCAAATTAGCAATTTCAAGCGCTGAGGTATGTGGATACTAGACACTCAGGTTTCTTCAAAATGTTTTTCTCCTCAGTTAGAGAGTAATATTACTAAAACAATTTCATATATGTAAGTGACTAACCGTTGGAGTAAACGTGTTCTTGAGTGGAGGCCGCGACTCGGCAAACGTAGTGGAGGACGCCCTCCGACCAGGTGGGATGATGATCTGCGAAAAACTGCCGGCAGATGCTGGATGCGGCAAGCTGAAGACAGGGCGCTATGGCGCTCATTAGGGGAGGGCTATGTCCAGCAGTGGACTACATAATATAGCCTGAAGAAGAAGAAGAAGAAGTGACTAACCCCCGGAAACTTGGGGGTTAAAAATAAAATTTTGGTACGAGCCAAGATTCGACCCCACTACCTCCCGAATGTGAGGCTCCCGCTGTGCTACCACTTTTGGGGTAGACATTTTTTTCTTTACAATATTTAGAAATAGGAGAGTTTTCGAGCGAGAAGGAATCACATACTCGTACGTAACACAAAATAATAGCGCTCACAAAGCTCGTGCTGAAAAAAACAATTCCCAGCCTGCCAGCCAGTAAACTGGCAACCCCGACGTTATTAAGGGACGCCTACACGTAATCACTTAAGCAGGACGACCGAGAGTTTTATAGTGATTTTTACGAGCTACATAAAAATGTTCGCTATGTCACTTAGTTGTTAATTGCTCTATATTTCTCTAGATTGCTCGGGAGCGGTGCGAATGACCCTGTTAGCCGTAAAAATGGGGCGCTGCCGCTAGTTTTTTTTTCTCGACATTCTCCAACGTATTCATTAAGTATTTCCTTTGCTAAACTGTTGAACTAAGTATTCTCGATTATATTCTTCTTAATGCACTAACCCGTGCTAAGGACAATTTTAAAATGCAAGTGATGCAAATTACTTCAGCCAGATGTCGCTTCCTGTCGTAATACAGAGGGTATTGTAAAGAGGTTCGAAATTTTGCTGATGCCGGTGAGTCGCCCATTAGCTCAGTTGGAAGAGCGCTGGCACGGATAGCCAGAGCTCGCGGGTCCCGGCAAGGGTGGAATTTTTAGCCTCTAAATAGGTTTTTAAGTATTCTCGATCAACCCTTGTCTGTCCCCAATGCTGGGGCACGGGTCTCTTTCTGCTTTGCAGTAAAGTTAGGCCTTACTCCACCACGGGAGCCAAGTCTGGATTGGTGGAGGATTGTAAGACAGTGGCGGGCCTTACTGTCAGAAGTTACCAAGCCGCCAATAAGGCCTCTGACATGGCTTAACGTCTGCCATTTCATGACAGCTAGCACCAACGGCTTTACGTGCCTTGTAAAGCATCAAAGCGCTCGGAAAAAATGCCACTAGCAGAAGTCACAGGACGGTCACCCATCCTGCACCTGACCGCGCCTGTTGTTATTTAACTTGAGCGATTGATCCCAATCACTCGGTCCGAATAGGCTACGAGTGCTTCGAACTAAGGCCAGTATTACAGAAGCGTACTCAAGCGCCAATCTCTACTTAAGACTAGTTTTGAGTATGGATTTAATTTTAGAACGTTACTTGAGTCGAGATTCATCAAGCGCGACTCAACTGAGTAATAGCTAATTCGAGAACGATACTTGGGTAGCAATCTCTACTTAAGTAAAGATCAAATCTGTATTTACTCAAGTGTGGTCGGAACCACGCTTGAGCGTCGATCGGCTAGTTATTATAATTGTCAATTTGGAATGTTTATTGCAAAATTCATATATTCGAAAACCTTGATCTAATTTGTGACCTTGATTACTATGACGAAATAGTTAATGATAGCAGCAGCCCCTTAGGCATTTAAGGGACGCTCAAGACCCCTACTGCATGGATTCTAATAAGTGTTTATGTGCAAAAACAATTACATTAATATTGGGGTGATTTCATTGAATAAATTTCACGCAAAACTAGGATATCCTGTACCTACTGTGATAACCAGACCAGGAAATCACAAACATGAAAGTACACCGAGACTGTGGCCACTTGTACAAATATATAGGCCCACAGTGGGAATCGAACCCACAAGCTCGGTCTTGGTAACCAAGCGGCTTAGCGGCTAAGCCAACATGACAGTCTTTCTTGTCATGGAAAACAAACTTTGATCATAGACAATCTGATTGCAGTTCTAAATCTCTACTTAAGCAGTGATCGGCTGATCTCTACTCAAGAACTGTTTAAAAATAAAGGGAGTGCTTGAGCATCGATTTAGCGCTCAAGTAATGATTGGGCGATCTGAGATCAATCTGTGCTTGAGCATCGTTCTGTAATACCGGCCTAAGTATATTAATTTTTTTTTAAGACTTCAATTCAGCCTGGTAGTTATAGTAGCAATATATACTTTGGCCTATGCATCTACGTAATGAGATGATATATACGTCCTGTGGCATCTTCACTTACACTAGAAGGGATCACTCGAAAGGGACATTGTTTTAGGTGGTGTAGGCTTGCCCAGCACCTATAGGTATCCTGTCAGCTTAGTCGGCCTAGCCCACAGGAAAGACTAGGCAATACGTGCGGAACCGTCTAAACCGCAGGTTTGCTCACAATGGTGGGTGGGTGAGTGAGTGAGTGAGTGAGTAAGTGAGTGAGTGAGTGAGTGAATGAGTGAGTGAGTGAGTGAGTGAGTGAGTGAGTGAGTGAGTGAGTGAGTGAGTGAGTGAGTGAGTGAGTGAGTGAGTGAGTGAGTGAGTAAGTAAGTAAGTAAATTATTTATTTGATGCTCAAATCTTAATATCTAATAATACAAATTTAAAACACGGGTTAGATTTGGCACCCAATTGGTCACCACTCCGCATCATGCCGTGGCCGGTAGCGACCACGGCGCTGGTTTTCAGCGGTTACCATTTACGGCACAAACAAAGAAAATGAAATACACTAAAATACAAAGGCCGGGATAAAAAAACACTTAGAGAATAGTTCACTTTAGAAATGAGTTATTAAAATTTTACCAAAAGAAATTAATACAAAATAATAAATATTAAAAAACCATTTAAGTTTGAGAGAAGGCCGTAAAAAAATTTTGTTTACGGCATAAACGATCACCTCTTTTTTTACGTTAGCTTTGAAGTTTGTTTTTTCACAGCTTCCAAAGGGACTCTAGACCTGAGTATATGGATTTACCTCCTTACGTTCCCAAGATAAAGGGTCTTGATAGACAGACGTACAACGAACTGATCAAGGGTTCCGTTGTTTTCCATTTGAGATGAGGAACCCTAAATATCAACATAAGTTCCACTGGACCTTTTCCAACCCGCTGTGGATTAAAACTGAGTATTCGATCGAATCGAATCATAAGGTTGACGCCAGCTATAATATTTAGTAAAGCGAACATTTTCACACAACGTAAAGGTGCCGTTGGGTCATTCATAACATAACCGTCCGAGGCATAAAATTTTATCCTCCCCTCCATATACGTTTTATCTGTAATGAGTTTCGGGATTTTGCGCGATGTTATCTATCTATTTATGGTGCTTTAACGCGGCGCATGTCATAATTTGGCTAAGTGATGCTGTGTAGTAAATTGAGCTTCCGTACATACTTGTGAATGTAAATGATATGACTCGTATAGTTTGTGTAAAAACGGCGCACGGTATACGCTCGTAGTTATTATATAGTTCTATTTTTAAATTACACGATATATATGTTTACTATGTAAATAGATATACAGATGCGGTCAGGTGCAGGATGGGTGACCGTCCCGTGACTACCGCTAGTGGCATTTTTCCGAGCGCTTCCGTGCTTCGCAAGGCACGTTAAGCCGTTGGTGCCGGCTGTCATGTAATGGCAGTCGTTAAGCCATGTCAAAAGGCCTTATGGGCGGCTTGATAACTACTGACAGTAAGGCCGCCACTGTCTTACAATCCTCCGCCAACCCGGACTTGGCCCCGTGGTGGAGTATGACCTAACCTTCCTGCGATGCAGCGAGAGACCTGTGCCCCAGCAGTGGGGACATACAAGGGTTGATAACGAAAATATATAGATTGAAAACACTTTATTATCCATAAAAATTAAAATTGCACAGATATTTCTTAACCTAAGAGTAGGTACAGACGGCGGCCTTATCACTAGTTTTCACTAAAAGTGATCACTTATCTTTATGTACGACTTTAAATAAATATATATTAGCCCTAAAGTTAACAAAAACTTTTTTATATGCAAAAACACGATAGATATGGATTTCCATACAACAACCATATAAATGCAAAGCCTTTTCACCTCACTGGTAACGAAAGCGCTTAAGTCTATCAATTCCTGGGGCTGGATCCAGAGGAAGACCGAAAACTAGGTGGATGGATGCAGTAAATGAATCTCACAGAATACGGTTCTTTGATAATCGAGGTCATGAATAGGACGAAATGGAGAGATAAAATAAGGAAAGATAAACACGCCACCAGCCTGGCTAGTATAATGACGCGAGTCGCGCGAATTTAGTAATTATCAAAAGTTGCGACTCTCAGTACGTTAACTGTCAGATTCTGCCTGTTATCGCAACAAAATGCATGACTTGTGCCATCGTCCTACCCAGGCTGGGGTATTTGTCGCAGGTAAATGTATGATGTCAGGATTTACAAACGGCGTCGTCCGTTTAAAAATGCTCGCTGATTTGAAAAGTGCCTAAGGCAAATTGTAAATTCCCTTGCGACTCATTCAATTGTTTATATTTAGAGATTGATTACTATTATAGGGTGACAACGACAAAAACGGGGGTTGGATAAATTTTACTTTATTTTCAGCAACCAGCCTGGGTAGAACGATGGCGCGAGTCACGCGTTTTGTGGCTATTAAACATATATACATACATACATACATACATACATACATACATACATACATACATACATACATACATACATACATACATACATACATACATACATACATACATACATACATACATACATACATACATACATACATACATACATACATACATACATACATACATACATACATACATACATACATACATACATACATACATACATACATACATACATACATACATACATACATACATACATACATACATACATACATACATACATACAAACAAACAAACAAACAAACAAACAAACAAACAAACAAACAAACACGCAAAAAATATATGCATTTTCTTAAGACTACCTTAACCATTCCTCCCACTTCATTAATTAAAGGTTTTACAAATAAAAGGCGGAAACATACGAATTGCCTGCGACATGTCTAAAGCTGGGAAGAGAGCGAGAAAGAAACCATATAAAAAAACATGTGCATGGAAGAAAACAAATCAATTCTGAAAGTGTTAAAATGCAATATTGTGTGACAGTAAGCGTGCGAGCATGCCCATGTAAACACATTTAATGGCGGTCGGTGGCGGCCATGTTTGTTTTTCGCGCCCGTGTCGATACACGGCGGGGCGTGGATTACCCGCTAGTGTCGGCTGCCACGAGATTTTGTAAGTAATTGTGTTTCGGTAAATAGGCTTACCTTAAAGTTATGGCGGCGTGCACCCATAAAATTAACCCAAGGGGCGAATGTGCCAGTGTTTTGCGTGTATGTATCAATTGTGCCTCTTCAAACTATTTCAATTGTTCGTGCACTAGCAGCATCAAACGAGTTGAGTCCATTAGGTACCTCGGTGTGATTCTAGACGAGAACCTTAATTTCAACGCCCATATTTCTGCCGTGACTAGTCGCACCAGGAAACTTATTTATATTATGAAACAGATTCGTGATATAACTGACAAAACAATTAGGAACCTCGTATATACTGCACTGTGTGAATCAGTTATAGGATATTGTATCTCTTGCTGGGGTGGCTCAGCTAAGTCGCATATTCTGCAACTCGAGAGAGCACAGCGATCTGTCCTGAAAGTTCTTTACAGAAAACCTTTTCGCTACCCCACACATACTCTCTTCTTGAAATGCGAAGTGTTGACAGTACGTCAACTGTTCATAATGCAATCTGCCCTCGCAGCATACAAATCTGTCCTGTCTTCACCTAAGTCACTGCTCACTCACACAAAACGAGTTATTCGGTTTCCTGTCCCTGCCACAAGAACCAGGTTTGCCCAACGATTTCACCCATTCTTACAGCCCTTTTTACTTAATAAACTTATTAAACTCTGTCCAATTATAAACCTCACGTTCAGAGAGGCCAAGCTAAACATAAGAAAGTTTCTACTGAATTTAAGTTATAACTCTACCGAATCGCTCCTTGAAGTTATAACTTGACTCACATTTTACTCATGCATATTACACAGTCACATCATCTCACAAACTAAACTTACACCACACTCCATTACAACACACTCCATCATCTACTCCACACTCTTGCCTTAAGCTAGGAGATAAGTAGATAAAAATGCTCAACCCTACCCCTGGTTTTTATCATCAAAATTGAATTCGTAATTTTTAATAAGTAGAATAAGTCATTTTTATTAATTTTATAGTTTTAATTTAAAATTGTTATAACTGATTTTCATACGCCATGTCAAAAGTGTTATCAGACTTTCTTTCCTTCGGTCGCCACTATACAGGTTTTACGCCTAGTGTGGAGACCACTGTAATGCTTGTATGTGTTTTTCTGTTTTGAATAAACAATTTCAATTTCAATTTCAATTTCTTCGATAACTGAATTGTCTCTGAAATTATTTTCTGAAGTGTACAGTAAAGTAGCGCGCTTGGCCTAGTCAAACCGAGTGATAGGAATCAATCACTTGAGTTAAGCAACAACAAGCGCCGTCCCGTGACTACCGATAGTGGCATTTTTCCGAGCGCTCCGTGCCTCGCAAGGCACATTAAGCCGTTGTAATGGCAATCGCTAAGCTATGTCAGAAGCCTTATGGGCGGCTTGATAACTTCCGACAGTAAGGCCCGCCACTGTCTTACAATCCTCCTCCAACATGGACTTGGCCCCCGTGGTGGAGTATGGCCTAACCCTCCTGCGATGCAGGAAGAGACCCGTGGCCAAGCAGTGGGGACATACAAAGGGTTGATATCAGAGGTATGTAAACACCTGAAAAACTTTCGATGAAATTCATTTCAATTCAATGAAAAATGAAAAGATAAAATTGAACTACTTCCACGGGAGTTAACCGTGTATGGTTAACGTGTATTATTAAAACTTGTTATAATAAGCTAAGGTACCGGAGCAGTAGAACGCCGGCTCCTCAATCGTGAGGTTCTGGGTTCAAATCCCGTCATGTACGGCGATAACTTTCATGTACCAATCACTTTGTTTTCTAAGTTATGTACATTTTTTAAATTTGGGCAAGCCATAAAACCATGTCCAAGGCACTACAGCGTCGGACTGTAGTGCCTTGGACATGGTTGGAACACGGAAATTTGGTCGGATTTTCGCTGTAATCGATTCGATCGCATCTCGGAACGCAGAGTAAAATAGGATATTAATTAAGCAAGATGAACTCCACCTGGTATGCGCTTTCTGCCACTGAAAAATATTTGCAGTGGCTATATTAATTTATGAGCAATTTATTGCACATTGCCATTTGCACATAAAATATTTGTGAAACGTGTAAATCCCCGATTAAAAGATCTATAACCGGAAACGTTTATGACGCAGTATTTTATTTTAAGCCAGTATTTTTTTTCCTGTTACTACTTTCGTAACATAACATAGCACAGCACAGCACAGTACAGCACAGCACAGCACAGCACAGCACAGCACAGCACAGCACAGCACAGCACAGCACAGCACAGCACAGCACAGCACAGCACAGCACAGCACAGCACAGCACAGCACAGCACAGCACAGCACAGCACAGCACAGCACAGCACAGCACAGCACAGCACAGCACAGCACAGCACAGCACAGCACAGCACAGCACAGCAGAGCACAGCACAGCACAGCACAGCACAGCTCAGCACAGCACAGCACAGCACAGCACAGCCCAGCCCAGCACAGCACAGCACAGCACAGCACAGCACAGCACAGCACAGCACAGCACAGCACAGCACAGCACAGCACAGCACAGCACAGCACAGCACAGCACAGCACAGCACAGCACAGCACAGCACAGCACAGCACAGCACAGCACAGCACAGCACAGCACAGCACAGCACAGCACAGCACAGCACAGCACAGCACAGCACAGCACAGCACAACATAACATAACATAATATCATAACATAACATAAACAATAGTATTTCTTAATGCGCGTACATAGTTATATACTAATTAGGTCTTAGCGCTCGTGGCCTAGGCGAACCGAGTGATTGGAATCAATCACTTGGTTAAGCAACAACAGGCACGGTCAGGTACGGGATGGGTGGGCGTCCCGTGACTACCGCTAGTGGCATTTTTCCGAGCGCTTCCGTGCTTCGCAAGGCACGCTAAGCCGTTGGTGCCGGCTGTCATATAATGGCAGTCGTTAAGCCATGTCAGAGGCCTTATGGGCGGCTTGATAACTTCTGACAGTAAGGCCCGCCACTGTCTTACAATCCTCCGCCAACCCGGACTTGGCCCCCGTGGTGGAGTATGGCCTGACCTTTCTGCGATGCAGGAAGAGACCCGTGCCCCAGCAGTGGGGACATAAAAGGGTTGATAACGAACGAACGAGGTCTTACCGCGATTATTTATTAGGTATAACGCAATTACCATATTTCCCCACGTTTCGGCAGCGTTTCAGTAGCCGTGGTCACGGTCAATTATTGTAGTGTATTTTGTAGTCGCCACTTCAGTCTACCTGTGACCACGGCAACTGTTACGCTGCCGAAAGGTCTGCAATTAAGGTCGTCGTCGTCGTCAGGCTATTGGGGGACATTCCACTGCTGGACATAGCCCTCCCCTAAAGAGCGCCACGTTGTGCTACCATAGGGGGTAATGCCCATAATCCCCACGCTGGGCATGCGGTTTGGGGATCGCAGATTGGTGGAATTGTACTGCAGGGGGCGCTGCTGCCAATCCCCCGGTTTGTATCCCTTAGTCGCCTTTTACGACACCCGCGGGAAGTATTGGGTTAGTGCTATTCTCTAGGCCGACACCACACAGCAGTTAAGGTAACTCCACATAACTTTACGTAACGTAAGAGACGTCGTCCAGGGAAACAGACGACGTGTCTTACGTAACGTAAAGTTATGTTCAACCAAATAGAGAATGTAATTAGGGTAGGATACAGCAATGGGTGTGATAAAAAGTACGCTTAACGAGCATGTATGAAAGAGGTCTTTCAGGGTCGTGGCCAGTGGCAGAACCTCGGGTTGTCCGGTGGTCTCTGCCTACCCCTCCGAGATACACGCGTGAACTTCTGTTATGGTGTTACGTGACGTCGCAGTTATGTATTTTACAAATAATTTTATTTACTCTTCGATTAGTAAGGCTGTGCACGAGGAAGTTCCGATGAAGAGGCAAAGAGGAAACTTCGTTACAACCTGTAAATTACTTTTTCCAGTCCCTGGAGAGGTGCGACGTCATTTCCGGGAAAAAAGCTAAAGGCTCATCCACGTTACGGCGCGACGGGTGAAAGACGGGCGGGCGCGATTTTAATCTGAAATAATCCGGTACAAATTACAAAATAATAAAATCCGGAAATAAAAATGAAAACCACCTACCCTAATTCTTCTTCTTCTTCTTCTTCTTCTTCTTCTTCTTCTTCTTCTTCTTCTTCAGGCTATATTATGTAGTCCACTGCTGGACATAGCCCTCCCCTAATAAGCCATAGCGCCCTGTCTTCAGCTTACCGCATCCAGCATCTGCCGGCAGTTTTTCGCAAATCGTCATCCCACCAGAGTGCTTAGTGCGAGTTTTTTAACTACTCGATCGCGTTAACGTAAACTCATATTTTTATGGCATCGAGGAAGCGCCACCTAGCGACAAGTATGGAAATTAAAATTGCTGAGTGCGAGTTGTAATGGTTTACGTTGAGAAGTGACCACGTTTACCAGCCAAAACACTAATAAACGCGAGTGCGAGTTGTACTGTGACAGCGATTTGCCAGTTCAAACGGTTAACTTACTCATAATCACTACTCGATGCTCGATTAACGCGGTAGTAAAGTTATTCGATTGGATCTGTCAAACTCGCACTAAGCACTCTGGTTGGAGGGCGTCCTACACTACGTTTGCTGAGTCGCGGTCTCCACTCAAGAACACGTTCACTCCAGCGGTTGTCGACCGAAGCAGCCGGGACCAACCTTGGTACCTTGCAATGTTAGTACAAGTTACATTGTTGGATTTGGGCCCGCCTGCTTAGTTATTACTGTTTTTATTTTGTCTTTTCACGTGATTTCTTTATTGGTGTTGGTTTAAATAGACCATTTGACCAGTGGCCAAACGCGACAAATTTAACATCTTATTTGTAGAAATCTGACCATTGTTTAAGGAGTTCTGATGAAACATTGAGTCGGACATATATATATATATATATATATACGAGCCAAAATAGCACTACCCGCCTGGTAACAAGTTGTAACTCCAACTTCACTAGTGTGTCAGGGATGCGACTAATTAACACAACACCATTAATTCACACTGAAAAAAGTTTTATTAGATCTGATGAAATTAACAGATGCTCTTAGTATCTAAATGACAACAGAAGAGAGGGAGGGACGCAAGTTCATGTTTAATCTGTGTTACCACAGTAACAAAACCCTTTCACTTGTCGTGTCCGTCGGTCGCACGTGGCCGGGTAATTTTGCGCCAGCATTGTAGACCCTAACTTGAAATATTTGAAGTTTATTTTAATTTGTATATTTGCGGGTGTTAATGTAGACAAACCTTAATGCGGATTCCAAAGAAACAGTCACATTTTATTGGCAAAAGCAATCGTGATTGAAATTATTTATTATTTCGCATTTCAGCTCAGTGCGGTGTTCGTGTTCTTTTCTTTTTTTGTTGCTTCGTTGTGACAGCCAGTTTTTTTTGTTAAATAGAAAATGGATTTCCATTAGCACTTAGTAGGTAATAAAGTTGCAAAACAAAGGTGCGTTTGATGCGAGCCCTGGTCTTCTCTATTCTCTTGTGTATGTTGCAGAGGCCTTATTATGGTGGCTGCAAAGAAAAGAGCTCTTCAAATTGATGCGTTTCACGTGTTTTGTTGGAGATTGTTTTGGGAATACCGTCAGCAAAAGCAAAGAGAACCAACAAGTCTGTCCTCTTAGAATTCTCCATCAAAAAACACGTGTCTACGTAGTTACGTATTTACGTTTTACCAAGAAAAGGCCATCAGCTTCTTCGGGCACATTATGCGTACTTCCAGGCACTTCACTGATGCGGGTAGTTGCCCATTAGCTCAGTTGGATGAGCGCTGGCACGGTTAGTCATAGGTCGTGGGTTTGGGTCCCGGCATGGGTGGAATTTTTAGCCTTTAAATAGGTTTTTAAAATAAGTAAAATTACAGTGCAAATCATCTATTATCAATGATCTATTTTTTTTAGGCTCCACGCCCTAATACTGGCGCCACCAGACGAAAAAACATAATTATTTATTTAAAACAGCTTATTTACAACCACATCTTTTTCAGTATCTCTCTTTTCAAAACACGTTACTTTTGTTTAGGTAAAAGTGAAACATTTATTACTTTTTTGTAACGCAAATAAACTTACATCAAAATAAAACGCAAATATGAATTACAAAAAAACAACGATATTGGAAATAAAATAATACGAACGCAAGTGCAACAAAAGAAAAAGTCTGCAGCTCAGAAAAATGCTAGCCACGAGTGACCAGCGCTGGTTTTCTGCTGCACCTGATTGGCGGATGTATGGAAAATTTCTAAAAGTCAAAAATAATAAAATATCAATAAATAACATATAGATCGGTCGGCGCCTGAGGAGTCGGGGGTATGACGTTCGTTCCGGGGCATACCTGATGCAAAGGATCTCCCTGGGGCGGTGCAACGAGGAAATGCTGCTAGCGTCATGGGAACTTTTGGGTCGGGTGTTCAGATCATCGAAGATCTGATGTCAGGTGTGTCCCGGGGCGGTATTTTTGATTAATTAAGTTTGGTTTTTTTATTGTTTATTGTGCTAGTTTTAAGGACGAAGCTTTGTGCAAATTTTCAGATTGTGTAATGCCTCTTACTGATTAATGAATAAAGTATCAACAGTACTGCATAAATAACAACAAGTTGTATAAATATGCTAATCAGATAAAAATATTAACGAATTGTTTGCCACATTGTGTGTGTGTGTGTGTATGTGACTGTATGTATGTTGGTCAACTAGGTGTCAGCCGAATTTCTTCAAATAATTGACTGGACGGTTGCGCCAGCCAGTCATTTTAAAGAGGCATCGTTACAGTTCATTAGCAGAGTGTTATTAAGTGTATGTCCGAGGCCAAAGATCATAAAGTTATAGATTTAAATAATCATGCCCGTCTCTCAGGAGCACCTGATTACGAACTTTCGCAGTTCAAGTCATCGCCATCAGCTTAGCAAGGTAATTCGACGAGCCACCGCCCGCTAAGTCGATTAACGTTTCATTACAAGTTTTTCCTTGTCCGCGCATCCCTGGGAGTGCCTATAGAAAGAGCAATTTGCCGTAAAAAATGTTTCCTTTGATCGTTACTTGTTAGTCATTTTACACTGCAGTCCAGTCGTTTTAGTATCGTTTGACTGATTATCTTATCTTACGGCTGGTACCGACGGTGTCGAAAAGCGTTATTAATAATTCGTCTGTTTATTTATTTTCCTTTTATAAGTTATGCGCACAAAACAAATGTCCGCCGGTACATTATCAAGATAACATGACTTCTAATAAATACTTACGTCATTTATATTTTTATGTAGCCTATAAATATTCCACTGCAGGGCCCAGGCCTTCGATCAGAGAGAGAGAGAGTATTGGCTTAATTACTACGCATGCCCACCCCGGATTGGCAATTTCAAGCGCTGAGGTATTTGAACACCTCAGTTTACCTCACGTTGTTTTATGTCAACGGTTAGCGAATACTTTTATAGTATGTTTTTATAATTTTGCTAATCTCTTAAGTCTGCTGTTGCAATTAAAATATTTTTTCCATGTTCTGTCTGATTTGCATTTTCAGTCATTCTATTAAATAACTAAACATTATCGGATGGCCATGGCCAGAATATAACCATTAAGTAACTCTCTTTGCCGATACATTGTGTGAAGCATGTGATAGATATTGAAATCTATGAAACAGGTCTTGTCGGCACAAAAGAATCTTAAAAACATATTTAGAGGCTAAAAATTCCACCCATGCCGGGATTCGAACCCGCGACCTCTGGCTATCCGTGCCAGCGCTCTTTCCAACTGAGCTAATGGGCGACTCACCGGTTAAATTTCGAACCTCTTACACTATTCTCTGTATTACGTATTATGAGTCGCCCATTAGCTTAGTTGGAAAGATCGCAGGCACGGATAGCCAGAGCTCGTGGGTTCGAATCCCGGCATTGGTGAAATTTTTAGCCACTAAATAGGTTTTTGAAATTGTCCTTAGCACGGTTTAGTGCATTAAAAATAAAAATAGTATAAAATAATCTTCTTTAGTCTGAATTTTCTTGAAGTTCGTTTAAACAGAAACCACAACGTAAGATCTCCGCTACGTAATCGTCTCAGTAATTATAATTTAATGGGAAATGTTTTTAGCAATCAAAGTCCCAAGTAATTAACCCTTGTCATACAGAAGGCGATAAGAAAAGACCTCAGACATATACAATTTACTTTAATAGTCTAGATCACTGTTTCTCAAACTTCGTTTCATTGAAAAGGACGAGGTGGTTTTTATCTGAAATTTATTCAACTTTCTGCGATTCCTAATAAGGGGCATGGCATTGATAATACAACACGGAATCTCCACGATATTTGCAAATGATCCAAAGTGCTTTCTCATACTTCTGCATGTATTTAGTTTTTAATTTACTTTTTTAAAAACCTATTTACATGCTAAAAATTCCACCCATGTCAGGACTTGAACCCGCGACCTCTGGCTAACCGTGCCAGCGCTCTCCCAACTGAGCTAATTAACTTATTTATTTTAACTTACTGTTAAAAATAAATTATATTATAATAAATGCATGTATAAACCTAACTAATGTTCATCTAACTTAGGAAGAGTGGGGATTCTTGGCACAGGTATCTATACACTTAATAGGAAGTACCACAGTGTAAAATTAATGTTAAGTTGATAACGAAATGAAATATTTTTATTTTTACTTATTATTCCAGGACTTTAGGATATGTGTGTTCAGTGAATTGTTTTTTTTATAATTTATGTATTTTTCTAATATTAACCATATATTGCCGGGATCTCTGTCAAATTATTAGCATTATTTTTTAAGACCTGCAATGTGTTATAGATCATCGGAAAATAGGCGAATATGAATAGGTAAAGTATAAGAAATTAGTGTACAAATAACATTCAATAACGAAAGCAGTGTTAGCGCATCGGTATACTTACTTCACATGCGAGGGGTCATAGGTTTGTGTTCCGACAAATACACATATTTCTACTATAATATATGTCATTACCTTTTTCTTCAGCATTTTTATATCTACTGTGACGTATGCCTTGTCGTAGTCAGGCCTACCTGCCTATTTATCAATAATGAGAGAGTGAATTTTGTGCACTGATTAACACTTTCGCGGACGTTTTTAAAATCTATTGTTCTTTTAATTGTTATGTATGCAATAGCATCCGCGCGTCCGCGAAAGGGTTAAGTAAAACTATATCCACCCTATCTTATCGACCGCTTCTCGAATATCACTTCGGTGCCTTATTGAATGAGATTTTTTTTGAAGACATTTTATTTAGATGATATGCTTGAGCCACTGGTAAAATAGTGGTATGCTTAAAATACTGAATGAATTTTGCTGAACAAACCTTTTTTAATTTTAAGCCTATCTAGTAGGAGTACGTAACTTTATTTCTTTTTGTGAAGAAACTTATAAATATCTAACCAGCTGCTAACGATGTAGGTATCACTTTTCGTGCAAATAAACAATTTCAATTTATTTTAAATATTCATTTATTTCCAGAAGAAGTGTAATAAAACTTAATAAGAATAATAAATAAAATATTAATTAGACTATCATATTTTATATTATTTTTACCACAATATGTCAAGAGTGGATGATTTTGTTTTCAGAAAATTTTTTTTTACTATTTATTTAATTTTGTATTCCTGGTTTCTCGTCAACTTACAGTGGTTAACAGAAAACGTCTATTTTCTGTTAACCACTTAGTTGTTTCTCTTTGTATGCACTTTGGCACACTAATATCTGTTAAAAGTAAATTTAAAGATTGGTAGTGTACGAGGAGTCGGTGGTAACTGCGGAAATATGAAGTAAATCACATATACGTGCTTGCGAGCGGAAGCTTAAAACAAGTCTCCAACTTTGGGAAACTCTGCTCGAACCCGACCTAACCACAGCGCGGCACTTAGATGAATATTTTCTAGAAGAGACGCCACAATTAGTCCTGGGACGTTCATTTGCTATCCCCTTAATGAAGTTAGGTGCACTCGGCAACTTGTATCACTTACAGCGCCAGCCTCGCTTGAAAATCCAACCATATTGCCTGAGAAACAAGGCTTGATTTTCGTTGCAAAGAGTTGATTGTGAGCAAGAAGAATTTGTGCTAGGTTGTATTTATCTGTTATAGAAATGGTGTACCTCTCTCGGGACTGAAAACGGAGCAAAATTGGATATCATGCACGCATACGTGTTTATACTGCTCTACTATTGCAATTGAGTAGATTTTCTATGGAAATAGTGGGTACAGAATATTGTTTTATATTTATTAGAATTATTAGAAGCGGCAATAGCGGAGTGGGTAGAAAAACAACTCGGAAGCGAGAAGCCTAGGATCGATTCCCGGTGCGGGCTTACTAATGACTTTGTTTTTTTTTTAAGTTATAGGAATGCATTTGTGAAGTTCAACGGCTCTGTAAACATTTATTAAATTTTTCAACTAGGGCTTTCGAAAGCCCTAGGTGAATTACGCCGGTGCGTTACTCTAAAAAAGGAGTCGTAACAAAATTAACAACCTAAATAACATGTATTGATGTCCTATTCTGAGCTTTGGATGCAGGGACGCAATTGGATTTCATTCCACTTCATTTCAATCAAGCCCCATTGAAATCGTGGCTATTGTGTTGGCTGTAGCATTGAATTTGAAGTAAGCATAGAAACCCATTCCCATACAAGCAAATCGGATCCCAAAAAACCGCGCCGGGCCCAGAGGCCGCCACTGAAAATGCGCGCAAAGCCGAAAAATACGTGTAGAGCGCTTTGTCTAAAACCGCTAGATGGCATTGTTAATAGTTTTCACGAGTTTACTATTGACATCTGGCGGTGACTTGCAAAACGTAAAACATTTTAGCAGTGTACTCTAGTAGCCAGTAGCGAGCAGAGAATTGACAGTTCAATTCTAGACACAGAGTACCTACGTTTGGTTCTTGTATGGTTTAATTGTTCTGTGTTCTTGTAAGTCCATAGGGAAAATCTAATCTGCCATAAAATTGACAACCCACGGATGGGATAAATATAGGAAAAACATTGTTTGAGAGATAATTCAGAAAATACAATACCTATGTGAAAAAATCACACATTTCAAATCTGTGGAAAAAGTATATTGCGGAATTAGTGCATTGGGTCTATAAAACAGAATTTTAAAGCAAGCAGCAAGAAATGTAACCCACCTTTACCCACCAACAACTTCTAGTGAATGATATCAGTGCTTTCAACATGCAACAGTAACCCAGACTTCGTCATCCTCCGTGTATAGACCTGCCCTGTGGTCGCTGATTGTGATCTTATCAAGCCAATACTTAGACAACTCCCTCAAAGGTACCTTAGTCCATTTGGGTACCACACACACCGACCTACCTGCACAGTGCAGTCGACAGCACATCAACTTTGCATGTTCGCACTCTCCTCAGTATTATTATGGGCGACTTCGCAACAAAATGGTCGAACTTCTACCGAAGTCTTATCAATAGACCATTTAACAATCATAAATAAATGCCACCAAAAGTTTCGTAATTGCTACACACGCCGCCGCCTACCCCACAAGCACGAACCTTCACATTTACCTATTTTATTATGAAAAAAGTATATTTTTTGACTGTACTACAATAAATGTTTCGAAATATATTGCTGCTTATATTATTAAGGAGGTCCTTAAAATTGTGCTTGGTGGCAAAAACCATAAGAGATGCTTGTACAAAAAAGAGTAAGAAACGCTGGTTTAAACAATTATTAATAATAATTAGACGACCTCTGTGGCGTAACGGTAGTGCATCTACCTGCCATGCAGGAGGTCCCGGGTTCGAATCCCGGCTGGGAACAAAAAAAAACCCCAGGTCTTGGATGTTTACATGTTTGTGATGTCGTTGTTTCTGGTTCCCACGACACAGGGTATCCTAGTGTGGGGCCAGAAGCAATGTATGTGCCTGTATGTAAATGTTATGTTATTGAAAAACCTTTACTAGTCCATCGCAAACACTTCCCAACGCTGCGAGATTTTGTTTAAGTTATTTTCGGGTAGGGTAAGGGTCTGTTTCACAATCTGCAGATAAAGTTCCGGATATGCTATCCGCAACCAGGGCTGCTGTTTGTTCTAAATTTGAAGCCATAAACGAACACACACAATATAGAAAAAAATATTTAAATTTAGAATAAACGGCAGCCCTGGTTGCGGATAGCTTATCTGGAACTTGCCTGTAAACTAGCCTAACTTTACATGTATACCGATGTCTGTGACCCAATAAATATCTTTATCTTTATTTGAACATTGTGAAATAGGGCCTAAGACCAGTATCCTATCGAGAGGTAGGTAGGTACTGCAACAAACTATTCCAACCAATTTAGTATTCCATTAAAAATCATATCTGTCCATCCATATGGGAGCTGGCTGATATTTTTACCAATTTCTGCTGTGATTATGGCCCATGATTTTAATATGCGCCGTTGCCAGCTAACTCTGCATAGAAGCAAACGCACGCATCAGCTACACCTTCATTGTACTGTGATATATGTGGAGAGGATGAAGGAAGAAATATTGATGAAACAAATATACATGGCGAATGAGGGTGGAAGGGCCGGTAAGGGACGTCCCACATACTTCGACCAGATAAGGAATGTATTAGCTAAATGGAAGATAAACAGTAACCGGAACTGACGTGAGTGCATGTAACGACTAATGAATGTTGATGAAGCGAAGGTAATCTGTCAGGATCGTGGCAAGTGGCAGTCCTTGGTGCCTGTCTACCCCATTGGAATGCAGGTGTGAGGTTAATATTATGGTATGGGTTATTTATAAACTTATAAGTTATTGAATATGAGATTTTCTATTTTATTAATTGTTGTAAGTGAAGCTCAGAATATCCGGTTGACACGTTCCCTGATTGATACTACCCATAAGTTCAACACACTTTATGTTTTAAGTTTAGGTAATGTGTACTTTCCCTGTAATTATATTCCCCATAAAAGTTACTGATTTTTCATTTATGCTACCTCGATGTAGTAAAGTTATTAAATTGTTTAAAGTAAGATTACGAAACGATTTACGCTGAGCAGAAATTGAGAATTGGATGAAGAACGATGAACGAGGTAGCCGCCTGCCTTAGACGTTATAGTGCAGCAGCTAGCGACCTGCTGCTCGAGCCGCGCCGGGAGCCGTCGTCGTCGTCGTCACGCCGGCATCGGCATTGGGCGTGTTTCGACTCATCGGCCCGGACCGGCACGGCACACCGGCATGGCCGTTGCACAGGCATCAGGCACCGGTGCCGGGTTTCGTTTTTCCATTGTGCCGGTGTCGATGCCGGGTTACGCCCGGTGAGTGGTACAGTGCTGACACGGACTTCAACACGACGACACGTAAAGTAAAACGCGTAGATATAACAATGGTATCGTCCAAGCCGTCGACTATATTTGTTATATCTTTTACACCTACGACGCCGATACGAAATACGAGTCTCACCCTCCGCACGGTGGGCTGAAAATCGCTCCCCATAGACTTAGAGATCGAATTTTGAATTGTTATTTTTTTTTCACAGGAATCCACTTAGGAAGGCTAATCTTTCAACATATTTGAAGTGCAGTATGTTTACCTTTGTGCAAGTACTTTTTTTCCACTTGGTTAAAAAAAATGTATGGAAGTTACTATAAAATTGGCCATAACTTGATTATCGCACACTTGCCCGTTATTTCCTTCAGCACGATTATTGCCTGCATTTTTATGGATTTTTTGACATACTGCACTATGGGCGCACTCGTGCGACTTTGGTCGAAAAAAAATTAAATGCATTTAAAATATTTTTTTAAGGTATTTAAGCGTATATTTTGTGTTTGTCAAATTATGTACCTTTATTAATATGTACTATAAATTATGTACCTTAATTAGGGATTCTTTATAATTATAAAGAATCATACAATATAACTACTTAAATACTGTTCTAAAACATTGTCATATGCGAACAAATTATACACATGAAAATCAAATAAGATATGAATATTCTTTATTGTACACGAGGAAAAACACAAGCATAAAATATTTACAAAGATACATGAAATAAGTCCAAGTTACATTTTAAAACACACATACATTTTAAAAATGTTAAATCATGTAAACATAAAAAATAAGCCTTTAAAACTACATGAATAAAATACTAGCTATGAATCCTTTACATTAAAATAGGTACATAAAAGACAAGTAAAGAAACCAATGTATAAAAAATATAAATAAAAGAATTACAATAACATATTGCAAACAAAAATCATATAAATTATTCATATAAATCAGTTTCTTTCTCGGAATCTGTGTCACTTTCAATATTTTCGACGTTACAGAACTCAATATGATGTCGTTGTAATACCTAAAGATCCACTGCTTCTTGACTCATTTTTTTCTTTAAAGCTATCCTCATAACTGGTCGCATTGAAGAAATAAAAGGATCAGAAGTGAGAAGCATCCTTTTGATGACATCTTCGTTTGAATTCTTCCTGGTGTTCTTTCGCGAGTGAAATTCTCGTTAACATCGAAAATCTTTGTTGCGAGCTTTGGATGCTTCTTCAGATAAGATCCCAGTAGGAACCAAGGAGTTCCTTATAATTTCAGCACCATGGATTAGCAACTTGTGCACTGTAGCTGGCATATAGTACCAGCTGTATTGGTCCAGGTACCTTTCTGCAGTACTTCGGCCATATTCTTTGTACTTGTCGACGTTTATTTCTTCACCAGATGTAATGGCTTGAAGTATGACTGCAAATCTTCTAATCAATTCTTCATCCACTCCTGTTATCTCGGCTGTCTGTTTTGGGTCATCGAAGAATTTTCGTGCGTTATTTCCATCGTTCGTTGTTCCAGAGCTCTGTTTGACCACGTCCACAAGAAGACCAAGCTTCTGTTGGAATCGTTCTTGCAGCAACTGCTTTTTGGTCAGCATGACAGCCTTATCTTTATCTCCTCTTACTGCCCAAGTCTTCAACTCCAGTCTGTATGCTATATGTAGCAAACATTCCATGCAGTTAATTTGGGCATGTAACGGAGATAAGCCGAATTTTAACATGTTGTTGGCTACTTCTTTTCGTATTACTGCATCAATATTGTTCATCTCGCTCGGTTTTGCTAGACATAAATAGCAAACTGCACTGGAAAGAGCTTCGGATAAATAACTGCAAACTTTTCCGTCGATCATAGTCATGACTAGATCATGATTTATTTTTATATTTCTGCTTTCTGAGGGCACCAATGCAGCTATTTCCTCTTCCATTTTCTTCATTTCTTCTTTTACGAGAGACTCGCTTTCTTTTGCGAAAAGAAACTGTACAGGTCTACAGTAGAAAACTGAGCATGGCTTCGGGTTTTTCCATATAACTTCAGTCCCGTTAGATAACTGCAGCGGAACAAGTGTTGTCATAAACAGAGATTCATCTGTTTCACCTCCTTCAATGCTTTGATTGTATCTGCTTTGGTTTGATGTACCGTCGAAACCCCACTTGGATAACAAAACCAGTGTTTTACCCATGTAAGCAGACAGTTCTGGTAAGGTTTTCAAAATTTGTTGTATGGTTATATTCAACAGAGCTTGCAGATCTAGTTTCGCCATGGTGTCATTTATAATGAAAGCCTGATCGGGAGGATAACAGCTTGACTTGGCTTGCTGAATCTTGTAATACGATGGGTGAAAGTCTGTTAAGCCCTCACGCATTGTCATCTCTCTCAGTGTAATATATTTCCACTTTGATAATCCCAGAGAAAATAAAAGGCCTAGCGCTTTTTCTGGCGTAACTGTACTTTTCTTTAATTTCTTCATTTCTATATCGTTATAGATTTTTACTGCTTCTTCAGGATTCTTCTTAAATTACTTTGCCTAAACATTCGTTTCCTTCTTTCTTCAAATTTTCTATTGTAACACAGATTGATTCATCGGTGTCTTCATGACTTTCATGTTGTAGCCTCCTTTTCCTTTGTTTTGCTCCCAAAGATCCAAATGGTACTTCAGTGCAAGAACTTATGCCTTCTTGGCATACCGAAGCTGTTCCATCTGGTATAATATGTGAAACAACACAAAATGGCCAGTCAATACTCATTACGAGCCAGTTTTCATATTTTTTTCTGAAAATATCCTGGTTTCTATTTGCTGTCTTCCATCTCTTGGTAACTTGTTGACTGAATCTTCGACAGAATTCTCGAAGTATATCAAGATCTTCATCGGACAGATGATGAAGGTTCAATAGCGATACAACTTTTTCCAACAAAGTAAAGTAGTTGCTTAGCTTTCCACACTGCTTCAAAACCACGAACAAGTCAAGTTTAGTTGTCAGACTTGCGATTCCATATTTTTCTCTTTATGATTTGGGTAAGTATGTTTTTTTAGCAGGACAAAATATCAATGAGCACATAAAATATTTTACCTTCCATTTATACGCAACTACAATACCCCTAATGGTAATCAAACTCCAATTCCTAGTATACCTCAGGTGTTATTAACTAATTCGGTGATTTAGTCATCATACATGATGTTATTGTTAATATTAATTGTGAAAATATGAAGATAGACGCTTAAATAACTTGAAAAAATATTGCTTGCTACCCCCGGTGACGGCACCGGCGGGACTCTAGGAACTTGAGTTTTCAAGTGTCACTTTTTTCTCTCGAAATAGGTTTTATTACTCATTACTACACTAAACAATGTGATGAGAGACAATTTATAGAGCAAACGGACGCGTAAGAATTTTTCGAAGAAAAATCTGTATGAAGCTGACATGAAAAGTGGCTATAACTCTAGAATCGCAAGTTTGGCCGTAATATCCTTGCAGATGTAGTGCTACTTATTTGTGATTTTTCAGCATACTTTTTATAGCGGTACCTTTTGCGATTTTTAAAAATATAATTATAATGTGTACTTTGTACTAAAATGAGTAGTTCTAATGCTTTTGTGTCCTGATTATGCGTAGTTAGATATTCCTGTACCCTAGTCTATGAAATTAAAACTGAGCATATACATTATGTGTTTAATTAATAAGACTTGTTTTACGAATTATTAAAGTGATATTAACGTTTTTGGGAATTCATGATAAAGAAACGGTCTTTATATTTAATGTGCAATTAATCAGCCTGTATTTGTCCACTGCTGCATATAGGCCTCTCCCAGGGCAAGCCACATTACTCTATCCTCAGCAATCCTCACCCAGCCACCACCAGCGATATTTTTGGGATCATCGGTCGAGCGAACTGGTAGGTGTCCTACTTGGCGTCTGCCAGTTCGTGGTCAGTGAATGTGCAATTAGTAAAAATATATTTTGAAAAATTTGTATTTTATTAAAACCTTTCTTACTTTGGTGAATGTCGTCTAATGTACATATTATCCCTTTACAAAATAAAGGGATAATATGTACATTATATATAACACGCCTAATTTTAATTTCATAGGCTAGGGCATATGGTATAGGGTATATCTAAAGTTGGTCTAACTAGTCATTTAAGTATAAAATACACATTATTAATTTTAAAAAAATCGCAAAGGGCACTGCTATAAAAAGTATGCTGAAAAATCACAAATAAATAGCACTTTTTACATCTCCAAGGATATTACGGCCAAACTTGCGATTCCAGAGCTATAGCCACTTTTCATGTCAGCTCCATAAAAATTTTTCTTCGAAAAATTCTTACACATCCGTTTGCTCTCTAAATAGTCTCTCATCACATTGTTTAGTATAGTAATGATAATGAGTAATAAAACCTATTTCGAGAGAAAAAAGTGACACTTGAAAACTCAAGTTCATATGTCTTTGAAACGTGATTCTCAGCCCACCGTGCGGCGCCGACCGGCCCCGGAGTCGCGAGCCGGTGCCGGGCCGGTGAGACAACACAAAGACAGACAATAGCCCTCGCCGTTTTAGCTAGTGTGCTAATGTGTCGCGCGGGCTCCTAGATTATTTACTATCTATATTAATTTTAACTAAGGCAGATACCCAGAGCATAGGTAGCTTACTCACATATCACGTGCTTACAATCAGAGTATATAACCACTACCTACGTTTACAATCTTACGCAGAACATACCTACTCTCAAAAGTAAAACACGCTCCCACACACGGCGATGGATGCAGAGATGTTGCTAGGGCAACGACGCGTCGCCTAGGTACTCACCCCGCACTACTTGGCAACGTCGCCTGGCACCCGGAGCGCAATCGTTCGTTGGACGAAAAATGATTGCGTTTGTTTTAACTTTCTACCAACAGAAATCTGATCTACCTATTTAGAAGAGCTGATGTAAATGTAAAAAGATACAAATTACTAGTGTTGAATCTACAACAAACTACATTTGTAGAAGATCTAAAATAATTAGTTCTTCGTTATAATAGTTTTATAGCACCCATGCGATGAATGAACCAAGTGTGTGAGCAGGCATGAATATGTCTAATTTGTATAATTATGGATTAGGTACCAAATCGGTATCTAGCAAGCAAGCATAGTAAGTAAAAAAATCAACTGGCCAAGTCCGAGTCTGACTTGCGCACGAAGGGTTCCGTAGGTACTATTATTAATTAAATTATTTATTTTTGAAGTGAATACAACGAAATATTCTGTAAATATTGTAAACGTCGGCGAGACATCGTGAGACACGCAACATTAGCCTATAATGAAGCCTTTTTTTGAAGACCACGACTGCTCAGTAGAGCGTAGGTACAGACTAAGAAGAATTTATAGTAACAAGTAATATAGAAATTTACAAGTAATTAGGCTTAGTGGTATATCTGAAATCAAAAGTTGTGAACCGGGTAATTTCAACAACTAAGAAAATGGGAACTTGAATGCTGTGCTGCATATCTATATATTTTATCAATGTCACATTCATTTTTAATGTTTCTATTGCTTCCTAAGGTACTAATTAAAGATCACTTGCGTAAAATTGATTTTCATTCACAATACCTACTTCGAATCTCTAGTTTTCTGACCGCGTCCTTAAAATGTTGCATTGAAATGTTCCTTACCCTCAAATTGCCTTAAATGTAGACTTCACACCTCATACTAACGGAAAATCCGCAAAATGAAAAAAGTATAATTTTGAATTCATGCAAATATAGTCTTAGATAATAACTGAATTTGAAAGTTGAGTTGTCTATACCAGGCCACTCAGAAAGTTTTGAAAAATAGTTTTTATGTATAAGACATTGGCCACTAGTAGTTGTTATGAAAACGTCATTTATTTAAAAGTAAAAATACTACTGTTCGATTTTCAAATTTCCCTCCGCATTTTTTGAGAGCCAAAATGGATCGGCATTCAGAACATTTTCGTGCTATGATTTTATACTATTTCAAATGTGGCTTAAGACCTGATGAGTCATGTGATCGACTTCGAATTGCTTTTATGAATGAAGGACCTTCAAAAACAACCATCTACCGCTGGTATAGCGAGTTCAAACGCGGTCATCTTACTTTGAGGGAATGAACAAAGGAGTGGTCGTCCTATCACGGCTGTCACCGAAGAAAGTTTGCTGGCAGTAAAAAAAATAATTCAAGAAAACAGACGAATTAAGTACGAAAAGATTCAGCATACACTGCAGATTGGTTCAGGAAGTGTTCACAAGATTTTGCACAAGCACCTTCCCGTAAGGAGAATAATTTTCCGCTGGGTGCCGCACAACCTCACCGAAGCTCAGAAGCAGGCCCGTGTGGATTGGTGCCGTGATTTGTTACAAAAATTTGATGCTGGCTCGTCACGGCGCGTTTACGACACTGTGACAGGTGACGAATCCTGGATTTCTCAATATGATCCAGAAACAAAGCATCAGTCGACAGTTTGGTTGTTTCAAAATGAACCAACGCCTACGAAAGTGAAGCGATCGAGGAGCGCAGGATTTTTTTTATAGTTTCTTCACTTTGACGGGGTACCTAACTTCAATTCCACTTTGAGACCAAAGCAGCATCAACGCTGAATAATAATAATATTGGCCTTTTTGCATCTACTTAATGAGATGATTTATACAGCGTCCAGTGGTATCTTCACTCACACTAGATGGGTGAAGGGCCCACTCCGACGCTGTAGTGCCTGGGACATGGTTTTATAGATGGTGTAGGCTTGCCCAGCACCTATACCATCCTGACAGCTTAGTCGGCCTAGCCCACAGGAAAGACTAGTCAATACGTGCGGAGCCAACCAAGCCGCGGGTTTCCTCACGATGTTTTCCTTCACCGTTAGCGAGTGGTATTGCAACTACAAATTCTCAAATGTACGTAACTTTGAAATTAAACAAAGTCATTAAACGCTGAATGGTATAACACAAAATGCCTGCCAGAAGTTTTTTTCTGAATTGAGCAACAAGCGATTGAACAACGGGCTCCGCGGGGTCCTTCTTCACCACGACAACGCGCCCGCGCACACTGCGATCAAAACGAGGGACTTCCTGGACTCCACACAGATCAGAGTCTTAGGAGACCCTCCTTACAGTCCTGATTAGGTTCCGTGTGACTTCTTTTTACTGCCTAAAATAAAAAATCTGCTCAAAGGGATACAGTTTTCATCGCCGGAAGACGCGCTAGCAGCGTTTGAGAAGGCCGTGGAAGAGGTGTCTGCGGAGGACTGGAATAAATGTTTTGAAAATTGGTTCAGACGCATGATACGTGGTATAGAGGCTGGTGGAGAGTGCTCTGAAAAGATTAAATAAAAATAGTTTTTAGGTATAATGTGAAATTTTATTCTCTACAATGTTTGTCTTATGGGTATTTCAATAGAAGTAAGAGTATCAGTTTCAAAGAAATATGGTCTTGAAAATTCGCAAAATGTAAATTTGCACGTAAATAAGTTCCGGTTCACAACTTTTGATTTCGGCTATACCAATAAATCGAATTTAAAGTTTTAGACAATCATGCTGTGTAGTTTCGGCTTAAAGAATAGCACCAACCCAAATTCTTCCCGCGGGTGTCGTAAAAGGTGACTAAGGGACACAAACTGGGGGGTGGGCAGCAGCGCCCCCTGCAGTACAATGCCACCAATCTGCGATCCTCAACCCGCATGCCCAGCGTGGGGATTATGGGCATTAACCCCCAATGATGGTATAAGACAGGCCGCTCTGGTCATCACTAGGGGAGGGCTATGTCCAGCAGTGGACTCCATAATATAGCCTGAAGAAGAAGACAATCATACAACGCAAAATTTAACTCTCTTTAATATTGCAATAACGAAGATTCCAGTCCAAAGTACCGTTTCCGAGCTAGAAGCACAAAACTGAAAGAAAGTGTGATAAGTTCGCGGTTTTTTGGCCCCCAAAAGTTGAGCTCACCTCCTGGGACCGTGCGAATTCGCATTACACGCATTTAAGATCAAATGATGGTATAAAATGATATCCAGCTTTCTGGAAATTAATTCCTGGATTTTTTTTAATTTGATTGACCTATTATATTAACATCAAGAATTTAAAATGTCAAGAACATAAAAAAATAACATTCCATGCGATAATAAGTAAAAATGTCAAACAAGAGAGGTCACGGGGATAATATCAAATAGTATATCATTGTTATACTTATTTTAATCAATATAATTATCAGTCAGAAATTCGATTATTGTATGATAGCAGTTTTTAAATAATATATTTTTTTATTTGTGCTTGAACAAGCCTAAGTCCAGTTCTCTTAATGCACTAGACAGCTTATTATAAATTACAGGGCCCATGCAAAATACACTTTTGTGCACCAGCGCTGTATTTGTCCTCTGCGTAAACATATTTTCGTTTTATACCGTTTTAATCACTGACTGACTTGTGAAACTCGTATGAAACTAAATAGATATTGTGACTTTTATAACTACGCATGCCTATAGTATATTTTTGACTAAGGATCTAATAACCACGACGGTAAAATTGTATATTTTGACTTAAATTCTGGTTAACTGAAAACGGCATATTTTTATCTAGATTAGAAACTTAAAACCTCTCAAGAACTACATTTGAGCTGATGAACTTCGTAACAATGTCCACCAGATAATGTGCTACTTAATGAAAGTATTTGATGAACAAAGTGATTTTTTTTACTTAAATTTGAAGTTCTAAATTCCCATCTCTGAAAGTCTTCATCAGAACATCACCAAATTACCCTGGGACAGCTTTTATATTATATTTTATGAAACATATGCATATTATTTATGAATGGGCCTCATTAGGCCTTATTTGCTGCTGTCCATTGAAAAGTTCTTTTCTCCATCTCTCAAAGTCTTCATGACATCTTCACCAAATTAAAATGGGACCAATGGGACGCTATACCTAGTAGAACAAAAAAAAAATATCGAAATAGGTTAAGATTTGACGAAGATAATGCGAAAACATAGTGAAAAATAATTAACATACGCCTCGATGTGATAACCTCTTTTGAAGTCGGTTAAAATGGAAATGACTTTCATTAAATAAATATGTTCATCATCTATAAAAATATCAACTGTAGCTACACGGTTCATGAGAGTTTACGTTCAGCTTGGGGACAGACCGACAGACGGACATACCATCTTAGCAATTGGGTCCCGTTTTTACCCTCTGGTACGGAACCCTAAAATCTATGTTTTAGTTGGAAGTTATACTTAAAGGGCTATAGTTAATTATTGTTTATGTAGTTAATTATTCCAAGACATTATAAAATGTAAAGGTGATATGCTGTCGACTGTTCCTCAACAGCAAGTTGCGAATTCAATAACTAGGGGGTACAAACTGCGACCACGAGTTCTTATAGGAAGCTGCCATAATAATCGGTACCGTTTTTAGTAAAGTTTTAAGCAACTTATTTGTCAATAAATCACATAAAAATTAAAAGATGTACCAACATAGCTTAATCGATCTTGTACTAGAAACCTTAAAAAAAAAAATTTCTTCCACCTATTTTGCAAAATGTGAAATATCTGTGAACCATCCATGAGGTATATTTTCGTGTATCGTTTTCGAAAATTTCTAAACATTTACCACGGATATCCGTGACATTTACTATCTGCGAACGGTTTAATCAGTGATGTCTGCGCGCGCCCCAGTCCCTTCTGTGTGGCCCAATTATTTCTATTAGCGCCATCTAACGTGGAGTAGCATAGACTAGTGAGATTGGGCACAAGCAATTCATTATCAAGTACGGTAGCTGACTGGGTTACGAAAGATTGATTAAAATAATTAAGTTATCTCGATCCTAATAACTTATTGATTAAATCATTGGATTTTTTAATATTAATTTATAAAAAAATAAACTATTAGGGAAATGTGGTTCAATTTCGTTATTATACAGAAAATGTAATAAGTTAGTCACAAATTTTACCGACAAGCGACGTCAGCGCCAGGATCCGAAAAAAGCTATTGAATGATCTTCTATCCTTACTTCAAATTCAATGCTAGTACCTTGGTCACCCGAAGTTAAGTGTTAAGCCGCTTACTCATTTGCAAGCTGTAACTGTAACCGAACAGATACAGTACGAGGTTGAAGTGTGTTCGGCCACACTCCGCAGTGTTGGAAATGACATTTATCCGACCATTTTTTTAAGTAAGTATTTTATTGACAAAAAAAATACAGTGTAACTTTCAATAATTATGTAGTTTTTTTACAATAATACGAACGCCCTGACTACTAAATTAGGCTAACCTTTATCATAGAACTCAAGTCGTCGGCTCGCTGCAAACCGCTCGCGTACCACTCGCAGCAGTTTAGCGGACCACATACACACTAAGTTGTCTGGAGGAAGAAATTACTTTTAGTAATAAGGCCGCCACTTGTACTGTACTGTTATTTTTTAAGTCTCTTATGTAATCCCTGGTGTACATGTAATAAAGAAAATTATATCTATCTTTCTATGTTTTTGGTTACAGAGATACAACGGTTACGGTTATAGCTCGCTAGTGAGTACCGGCCCTAATGAATTAGGTGTTGCGTTGATGCCATCTTAAAATATGTGAACTCTAACAACATGGCGGCTCAGCTCAGCTCGGTCTTTAGAAAGAAAACATGTTTTAGTTAACCAATCAATTGTAATAAATTCCGGTTTTTGTCGTCACCACAACATACATACTTTTAAATAAAACATCTAGCATAGGAGTCAATAGTTGATTATAAAATCCATATTAATTTATGATGACTTTAGTTAATTATAATTTATCATATTAATTCATAAATTATTTAACAACAATTACTTTTATAAGGATGGGTTTGGATGTTTCCGTTGATTGATAGTTTTTCAGTTGTCACCACTGTGGAGGGGTAATATAAAAGCGAGGGAATGTACGAAATACTTTCTTAATATTGTTGGGTTGACCGAATAAAAGATAACCGCTATCTGTGTGCTGCTATTTTCTTTGCTACCTCGACCTGCTGTTCTCCTGCTGCCCCTGCTGTTATTTAATGAAGCGTTTTAGGCAGTCCTTTACCTTTTATACCTTATTGGCTGTCCCGGCGAACTTTGTACCACCACAGAATTCATCTATACATTCTGGTTACAATAGCAACTCAAAAATTTGGCTTGATAAAAAGTTACAGTGACAATAAAGTATTAACGGGATATGAAATAGGTAGTCGGCGTCCTAATCCAGATATTTATATGACAGTAAGCTAAGTTTGATGAGATTCCGATCAACTGTTATTGCCTGATTGAGTTAAAAACATCCAAACATCTTCACAAACTTTCACATTTACTACTATTGACTCATAACCAGTGATCGAATAATCGGATGCATATTTACCTAAAGTTTAGGTGTTGGCTGTTATGGAATGCACTTTTGTATCGAAAAGATCCCGGGATTCCGGAATCGACGAATACAGTGTTTTGGTTATAGAATTAAGTCGAGTGAATACAGATACTTGCGTTCAGAGTGCTAAGTGCAAGTTTTTTAACTACTCGATCGCGTTAACGTAAACTCATATTTCTATGGCATCGAGGAAGCGCCACCTAGCGACAAGTATGGAAATTAAAATTGCTGAGTGCGAGTTTAATGGTTTACGCTGAGAAGTGAACACGTTTAACAGCCAAAACACGAATAAACGCGAGTGCGAGTTGTACTGTGACAGCGTTTTGCCAGTTCGAACGGTTAACTTACTCATACTCACTACTCAATGCTCGATTAACACGGTAGTAAAGTTATTCGATTGGATCTGTCAAACTCGCACTAAGCACTCTGGTGTTTGCTAATATGGAATGCACTTTTGTATCGATCGTACAAAATCAAGCGATTTCAGAATTATCGTTTAGTGCTTTCCGACTATAGATCGGGTGCTGGCTAATGTTATAAAGTTAATTGCCAAACTGTCATTGCAAAAGTCAAGTTAAGTAATTTTCTTTCTTCACTCTACATAGCGACAAACAACTCGGTGCCTTGAATTTCTATTAAAAAAATCTCATTTTTTATTATATTAACACGGCGAAAGTAAGTAGCATCCGTAAGAGGGCTGGTAAACATTTCATAAATATATAATATAACATAATTTGTCATCTTACTCGCACTTATAAGTGAGTGAGCGAGACAGCAAATTATACCTGCTTGTGCACAGGTAGCGCCCCAAAAACAGTTCCTTTTATCACATTCGTCGCTTTGCGTGCCATGCGTTCGGGTGCTTTTTGTGTGTTTTCTGTATTTTCGGACTACTTGGCTATTCTACAACGGTTATTGATTTGCATTGTGATACGGATTTTGGTTTAACGTGAGACGACGACTTTGCTACAAATTTAGGAACCTGATTTACTCTGCGCTGGGACTTGGACATCTTATCTCTTTTATTTACAAGGTAAGGATTATTTATTTTTACAAAATATATTAAATGTCATTGTACTTATATTTGCAAAAATGTGAAGATTTTGACTATAGTGAGAGATTCCCTCGTTCGACCAGTGTGTGTGGCCTAAGACACACAACATTTTTGTATTACATTTGAACACCGTATTCTGCAACTGTTGCCGAAACCGTGTTGCGATACAAATATGCCCTAATCTTGATGTAAAAAGGCGTGATACAACAATAGTATTTAATGTTTATGTCTATTAATTTATTTTTATAAATGTATTATTAAAGATTGCATTTAGTACCTCGAGTTAAAAAAGTCAGTTGTATCTACCAATACATCGTGTCATGTAGTTTTTGTATGGAGGTTCCAAGTCAGTATTGAAACCAATTATTAGATGCTTATTTGGCTGAATCTGAGCTACCTAGGTAGAGTATCAAGTTGACCTGTTTAATTGATATGCAAGTACCTTATCAAGTTTTTCATTTATGCCCCTGTTAGAGCAGTGTAACTTAAAAAGCCCTTTACAGCCGTGAAAAAAGATGACCTATTTAAAAAATGTCTTTACCATTACTTTTGTATTTTTAAGGAAGCGTTACTTTTGTATTTTACCGTTACTTTTGTATTTTTGTTGAATTTTTAAGGAGCTGCATCCAAATTTACCCTTGCCTCCAGAGCCAGTTATTACTAGGTGGGGAACATGGTTAAAGGCGGCATTTTACTATGCTAAACACTTAGACAAAATAACAAATGTTCTAGGTTTATTAGATAGCAATGAAGCCATCTCTACTAGAAATGCTAAGGAAGTATTAACAAAACCTAATTTAAAGAAAGATTTTGAGTATATATACGAGTATTTCGATATTGCAATTGTAAAAATAGAAAAACGCGACCTTACTATAACTAAAACATTTGAAATATTTGACGATGTAAGATCAATTGTAAACCAGACATCAAAAAATATATTAATCAACAAAATGGAGCAACTTATGAATAGAAACCCTGATTTTGATTTCCTTAGGTCAATAAGTGAAAATATTACTCAAGACAGTGGCGCTAGTATTTACAAATTTGCGCCACTTACATCTGTAGATGTGGAGAGATCTTTTTCGTTATATAAGTGGATCCTGAATGTCAAAAGAAAATTGATAATCTCGAGAAAATTATAATTATTTACTACAATTCTCTGAATGAAACAGAAGTTACCAGTTCAGATTTAGAACAGTGACTGAAATCTGACTTAACACTATCATGTTCAACACAGACAGACAGAGAAATATTACCGTCAGATTTCAGTGACCAAATTATAGTTATAGATAGTGATTAAAGTTGTTACACATATGGTACTTAATGTAAATAATATATTATTAATAATTATGTATATTTTAATTATTTCAACATCTATTTTTTTTATCCTGTAAATGTGCAATAAAGTATTATTTTATAGTAATGTTTTTTTTTAACTAACACACTACTTTTCCTGTTACACCCTACATACACACACATATTTGCATTGGAGGCTAAAATAAACTTTACGCATATAAATAATTATGTAATACCAGAGTCCCGGGTTTTTTAAATTCATAATACTACACGCTAAATAAGTAGTCTCCATGCTACGTATGCGATTAGTTTTGCATTCCCGAATTTTCTGAAATCCCGGGATTTATATTTAAAAAATATGTTTTAAGAAGCCGCTTCCATAATTTCTGAGCCAAAAAATAACTTTAGGTAAATATGCATCCGATTATTCGATCACTGCTCATAACCGAATTGGATCTATCGAGGCTAGACACAAAAAACTTCGTCAGTCAATTCCGGGGCTACGAATTAAATTTTTATTTTTTACCTAGTCCCGCTGCAGGGCACAGATCTTCTCTCAGAGAAAGAGCATGGGTTTACTTACCACGCGTGCCCACCGCGGATTGGCAATTTCACGCCCCAGGCTACTTGAACTCGATAACTGTCAAGGAAAACATCGTAAGGTTTCCTCACGACGTTTTCCTTGACAGTTAGCGAGTGGTATTGCTACTTTATTTTGATAAATGTACATAACTTTGAAAACAAAGTGACTGTGACACAGTCAGAGTCAGTACACGCTCGCACTGGGAGTCGAACCTGGACTTCTCACTTCCGAGTCTGTTTTTTACCCATTGGGCTACCCCCGCGTCCAATAATTCTTATAAATTTAAAACAATATTCTGTACCCACAATTTCCCTACAAAATTTGCTCAGTTGCATAGTAGAACATTACTAACACGTATGCGTACATAATATCCCGCACTGAGAGTCGAACCTGGGTACTTCGTCCATTGTTCTATCCAATGGACTACCACCGATTAAATATCTGAATATTTAAATATGAACTAAATATCGAACTCAAATTTTCAAAGCGCCATTACTTCTTTTCTACAAATAAACAGCGAGAGAATATAAAAAGTATGTCAGGTAGTGAAGCAAGGTTTCACCCGAGCAAATTGTAGGTTTTTACATTGCACTTCGCTAACTTTTTCGTTCCCGTTCGCTCCTCAACATTCAACTCTATGCCTACGAGCATAGAAGTTAAATCTGGTTGATATCCAGGGTACTGCAAAGGCTTTTTCAGTGCAGGGTAGCATATAGATCAGAAGCTACCATTATGTTCAGTGTCACTATCGCACGTTGAAATGAAAAGTTGTACGGGAGTAATGGAAATAAAATTTTATATTCAAAGTTTTGTAGAGCATCGTCAGCCTCATATATGGCATAGGCATCAACAAAAGAATACTGGGTAGTTTTGTCATGTACCTATGTATTTTTTAATTGGGTTTTTTAATTTATAATTGAAATACCACTCGCGAACTGAGAAATAAAATGTAGACGATGTAGTCTACGTTTCGTCTACGCATTTGCCTACCATTCGAGAGCTCTCGGGTTTGAACCCCGGCTAGGGACAATAAACCTCAGGTCTTGGATGTTTACATGTTTGTGATGTCGCTGTTTCTGGTGCCTATGTAAATGTTACGTGAGCAGTGAAGGAGGTAATGGAAAGTTTTCAGCCGAAGAAAGCCCCTGATCCTGACGGGTTGACGGCCAACGTATGCGTTCAGTGATTAGAATTAATCACTTGAGTTATGCAACCATAGCTGCGGTCAGGTATAGAAAGGGTGACCGTCGCATGACTACCGCTAGTGGCATTTTTCCGAGCTCTTCCGTGCTTCGCAAGGCACGTTAAGCCGTAGTAGCCTGCTGTCATGTAATGGCAGTCGTTAAGCTATATCAGAGGCCTTATGGGCAGCTTGATAACTTCTGACCGAAAGGCCCGCCACCGCCTTACTATCCTCCACCAACTAGGATTTTGGCCCAGTAGTGGAAGCTGCGATGCAGGAAGAGACCCGTGCCGCAGCAGTGGGGACATACAAAGGGTTGATATCAATACCCGCTTAATATATAACCCTTTCACAGTGCAAACTAAGTTAAGTGAACGTGTCTTTGTAGCTCTTTAGTCAGCCGGAGTCAATTTCCGAAGAGCCGCTCAAAGCGCGCTGCAGTTCCATAAAGCATTCCGCGGAATAGATTCGTCTCCTCCAGCCAGTATCGGCGGTGCAGTGTTACTACGGGAGCTATTTCGTGGGACATTCCGCATTTCATCTTCTAAGTCCCGTCAGTCTGGTCTGGGGTGGATCACCTTATGTTTTGTTTTTGCCTGCTACGCTCGCATGCACCCAAACAATGTTCACTCATAAAACTATTATTTACGGTGGGCTGATGATGAACTTTTAATTATTATATAGCTGTAGATACTTACCTACTATTGTTATTCATAATGTGTTTTTGTATAATCTAGTGCGACATAATTTCAACTCTTTAAGTAAACATTAATTAAAGACATTTAAGAGTTATCTTTCGAATTTTCATAATGTATCATTAAAATATCTAAGGTATGTATTTTTGCCGAACAGACGTTTTATTTAGAAATACCATTCAGAGGCGCGTTCTTTCCTAAAGTAGAAGGATAAATGGATAGAGAACACTTTATTGGACATAAAAATGGAAATTGCATAGATATTTCTTAACCTAAGAGTACAAACGGCAGCCTTATCACTAAAAAGGAGCTATTGTAGTCAACCTTATGATTGCTTGGATCAAAACATTAGAGAAGTAAGTAGATGTACAAACAACACACATAAAATGATAATTTCAGAGGTAAAAACATTATTAAATAACAGTGAATAAATTAAATTATCAACAAAAACATTAAAATGATTAACAGAAATAAAATGAATATTATACATGAATACATAAGCAATTAATAACATATACACATTCAAAGGACATAGTTAAAACACAAACAACAGCGAACTATATTACAACATTAAAGAATAGCAGTATTGCAGTGTAGAAGTGAGATAGAACTCCTTTACCATAGCCCTAAAATTGGAAGTAGTTCTAGATCGAATACTTAATAAAGGTCAAGGATATCTAGGTAACATACAACGTGGAACATTCAATGCGAGGTGCTCGAGAGCGCAGAGCAGTTAAGTTTACCATTATTCTTCAGGCTTTATTAGTCCACTGCTGGACATAGCCCTCCCCTAATGAGCGCAAGGTTGTCCCATCATTGGGCGGTAATGCCCACGCTGGGCATGCGGGTTGGGGATCGCAGTTTGGTGGAATTGTACTACAGGGGGCGCTGCTGCCCACCCCCCGGTTTGTATCCCTTCGTCGCCTTTTACACCCGTGGGAAGAATTTTGGTTGGTGCTATTCTCTAGGCCGTCACCACACAGCCAAGTTTACCATTATTGGCCCAAAACTCGGCCAAGCGCACACCAGTATGAGAGACCTTTTGCAAGTCCTTAAGAGTGCAGGTAGTTGGGCACGAGGGATATGCAATTAGATGTCTCATATTACGAAAAAAAACTACGTTTATGTAGCTAGTTATATATTAAACGGGTCAAATCTCGATTATTTACTGGGTGAAACGTAATTACCTTATTCCCCGACGTTTCGGCAGCGTTACAGTTGCCGTGGTCTCGGGTAGACTGAAGTGGTTTAATATACCTGTAACTATGTATGAGTTCATGTATCTTTCAACGTGTCCTCTCCTAATCTATTACAACACTTTTAGCACTAGGTCTGCATTGCCTGGCCGATTACCTGAGGCTGAGGGATGAAATTGGTTGTAAGTGCGCGTAGTCCTAACACTGCACAAGTCTCAAATCGGCGAGCATTTGTCTACATAACGCCTCTATTTATTTGCGAGAGGGTCAGGCGCAATTCTACAGAAGCGGAAGAAGGATCTAGCTTAGCTGATTGGTCTCCTTTGTTTTCAGTTCCTTTTTTAGTTAGCGAGCGTAACAGGGTTGGGTCTGTACCGATTAGTTTTTTGCACGGACTGTGTTGCAGCAAATAAATTTTCATCTCATCAATTTAATAAGAGCTAGCTTGGTCTTCGTAAACAGGGATCGCAACGCTGTTTGATCCCTGTGATTCGAATTTCGAATGTCAATGTTTATTTTACGTTTATTAATAAAAGCTTCAGTCACCAAAGAGACTAATCACGACAGTGTTTGAACAAATTTTAATAACCTATTTGTAAAAAATTTAAGATGCGACAAATGGATCCCTCCGCATTTGTTCGTAATTGTTTACGTAAATAAATATTTTATTAAGTTTTTATACAAAATGACTATGAAGGTATGGTACAAATGATGATAATAACCCTTTGTATGTCCCCACTGCTGGGGCACAGGTCTCTTGCTGCATCGCAGGAAGGTTAGGCCATACTCTACCATGGGGGCCAAGTCCGAGTTGGTGGACGATTGTAAAACAGTGGTGGACCTTACTGTCAGAAGCTATCAAGCCGCCAATGAGGCCTCTGACATGGCTTAACGACTGCCATTACGTGACAGCCGGCACTAACGGCTTAAAGTGCCTTGCGAAGCACGGAAACGCTCGGAAAAAAACCCCATCCAGCATCTCACCACACCTGTTGTTGCTTAACCTTAGTTTGATTCCGATCACTCGGCGGTACAAATAAATACGTTATATTATATTTTTACTCATAAACACTTACATATTTTTTTATCGAAGGTGATAAATGAAAGTGATTAAGCCCCTGATTTTCGGTACACTAACAAGCCGTTAATATTGGTCTTTTTGCATCTACTTGTTGAGATGATTTATACAGCGTCCAGTGGTATCTTCACTCACACTAGATGGGTGAAAGGACCACTCCGACGCTGTAGTGCCTGGGACATGGTTTTAGAGATGGTGTAGGCTTGCCCAGCACCTATACCACCCTGACAGCTTAGTCGGCCTAGCCCACAGGAAAGACTAGTAAATACGTGCGGAGCCAACCAAGCCGCGGGTTTCCTCACGATGTTTTCCTTCACCGTTAGCGTGTGGTATTGCGACTACGAATTCGCAAATGTACGTAACTTTGAAAATTAAACAAAGCCATTGGTACATGCACGCACTCGGGATCGAACCTGGGCTCTCGCTTGCCAGTCTATAGTTCTACCCACTGAGCTACCACCGCTTAATCTTCTAACAACAGTAGATTAACAAGCCGTTAATCTACTGTTAAAGCTGTCACTTGGCCAAAGTGCAAAAAAAAAACATTTGATAGCTGTTAACAGTAGATTAACAAATTCTTAGTTTACGAGAAACTGGGGAAAACCTAAATTGGAGTGGTTACTTTAAGAAACAAAGAGAGAAAGGATGTATATCATCAATGCAATTGAACAGTTGAAAATAAAGGTGTATAGCTTCCGGTCTTATTAAAACTTGAGAAATACATTTACTGACCATTTTCGATTCATTTACTTACCACTTTGCTGCTCATTTAATATCTGTGCTTAGCAAAATTATTGTCGAACCATTTTTTTGCGGATGAAATATTTATTTAGCTAATTATTTAATTAGTTCGCACCGGATGCTACGGAAAAGTAATTAACTCACGTAGAAACGACCTGCCTATACACAGAGTAAATAGGTACTATCTGATAAATTAGTCCCCTACACAAATACTATTAAATGAAAAAGTGCGTAATGTTGTATGTCATCATCAACCTATTATGTCCCCACATAAGGGCACGGGTCTCTTCCCTGAGGTAGGTTAAGGCTCCACCACGGGGACCAAGCACGGATTGGTGGAGGCTGCAAGACTGCGTAAGTGCGTAATTTTGTATGTCATAATCAATCTATTATGTCCCCACCTAGAGGCACGGGTCTCTTCCCTGAGGAAGGTTTAGGCTCCACCACGGGGACCAAGCTCGGATTGGTGGAGGCTGCAAGACTGCGTAAGTGCGTAATTTTTTATGTCATCATCAACCTATGATGTCCCCACCTAGGGGCATGGGTCTCTTTCGTGAGGAAGGTATAGGCCATACTCTACCAGGGAGCCAAGTCCGGATTGGTGGAAGGTTGCAAGACTAGCGGCTGGTCTAACTGACAGAATTTTTCTACAATAAGATACCTTAAGATATATTTTTCCCAGCAACGCGGTAAAAAAAATGTGTAAAGCACACTTTTTAGGCCAATTTTATGCAAAAGGGCTACTGTAACATTAAACATTATGGAGATGATAATGATGTATTTAGTTGAAGCCAGTTTAATGCATGTGTTGGAGCCCTACGTCATGAGCCCTACATCGCATGCCAAAACTGGCTGGACAATTTGCAAGCGGGTCGGCCCGTGGGGCGCGCCGCGGGAATTAACACCATCTCACCAACATGACGATGAGCTGACGAGCGCTCGTGGCCTAGGCAAACCGAGTGATTGGAATCAATCACTTTGTAACACTAACCTCTTGAGGTGCTCTGCCTGAGGGGCTAGGTTCATGCGCCCAGTGAAATACTACCCGGGTTGGCGCTTTAAGGGATGCCTATGGGGACTTCTCACAAATGACTACGCTTGGATCCCAAAAACCGACACCATTTAATGTACACAGACCTAATATTTACATAATTAACCCTACACACTTAAATTATCTCTCACTTAACCTACCACTGGTTTCAACCATTGTCCTTGTATTATCACTGTCTTTATTACACCACCAACACTCGCACGACTTAACTAGGTACTGATGGACACTAGGGGCGACTTGCTCACTATTATTAACTGCTGTACTTATTCCTGGTGAGAGGTACCTACGACTTTCGATGATCCTGGAGCGGCCGATATCGGGATCCCCAACATACCGCTCTCAAGATTCCCTATTACCTGGGTGTGGCCACCATCGGGAACCCCAACGTGCCAGCACCCAGAGGCTAAGGCGGGCACACGAGATGTCCTAGGCCGGCTACTATCGGGACACCAACATGCCATGCCCTAGGACATTTCGTGAGCGGCATCAGCTAACCTCGGATGGGCCCACAGAGGCGGACCACTGTACCGCTTCCGGCGATCAGCCGATATGCCCTTACCTGTTCCTCAACCCTCTACAGATCGGGATCCCCCCCGACTGTCCTGAAGCCCTACCGGGACTCCCACAGCGAACCAGAAACCCCTTAAACTAACACCGGGACCGGACCTACGGTGAACGTCTTTACTGGTAGTGGGAGCCGCTCGACTGAGTCGCTCCCACTACCACTGAGCTGAGCCGCCAGTCCCTGCTGGCGTCACTGCGTGCGGTGCCCCGCGCCGCGGGCCGCGCTCCGCTGGCGTCTTGTCACGCCGTGTGGTGCTCGTGGTGTGGCTAGTGACGTGGTTAGCTACGTCACAACTTGGTTAAGCACCAACAGGCGTGGTCAGGTACAGGATGGGTGAGCGTCCCGTGACTACCGCTAGTGGCATTTTTCCGAGCGCTTCCGTGCATCGCAAGGCACGTTAAGCCGTTGGCGCCGGCTGTCATATAATGGCAGTCGTTAAGACATGTCAGAGGCCTCATGGGCGGCTTGATAACTTCTGACAGTAAGGCCCGCCACTGTCTTACAATCCTCCACCAACCCGGACTTGGCCCCCGTGGTGGAGTATGGCCTCACCTTCCTGCGATGCAGGAAGAAACCCGTGCCCCAGCAGTGGGGACATACAAGGGTCGATAACGAATGCATGTGTTGGAGCCCTACGTCACTGAGCGGAGCCGCGCGCCCCGCAGGCCAAAACTTTCCAGACAACTTGCTAGCGGGTCGGCGCGTGCGGCGCGCCGCAGCACTTCACACCATCTCACCAAGTCGATACACAATATTTTGTGTTCTTTTATTTCCAATTAAACCATCAATTTATATATATAGTCCACTTGCTTATTTATTTCGACATCAAGACCCTGAGCTGGCAGCATGAGTTCTAGGTTTAGAGTAATTACGTAAACTCTGTTAACAAATTTAATGTTTTATAAATGTTCTACACAAGCATGATCTACATTTTGAAATGTACATTTGGTTTAACTTGTAACGTTCATTACATACTTACGGACACTCAGAAAGTTTTGAGAAACTCAAAAACTAACTTCTATGAAAAAAAAAAGAATATTTTTAAATCTTTTCAAAGAACTCTCCACCAGCCTCTATACAAAGTTTCATGCGTCTGAACCAATTTTTAAAACATTTTTTCCAGACCTCCGCAGACACCTCTTCCATGGCCAGCGATGAAGACTGTATCCCTTTGAATTTCAGGGAATAAAAAAAAGTCACACGGAGCCAAATCAGTACTTACTGTCCTGATTTGGCCCGGAGGGTGTCCCAAAACTCTGACCGGTGTGGAGTCCAGGAAGTCCCTCGCTTTGATCGCAGAGTGCGCGGGCGCGTTGTCGTAGTGAAAAAGGACCCCGCGGAGCCCAGTGTTCAGAAATAACGTCTGGCAGGCATTTTGTGCTATACCATTCAGCGTTGATGCTGCTTTGGTCTCGAAGTGGAATTGAAATTAGGTACCCCGACAAAGTGAAGAAACTAGCGATCAAAATTTTTCCTTCGCTTGACGATCGCTTCACTTTCGTTGGCGTTGGTTCATTTTGAAACAGCCAAACAGTCGACTGACGCTTTGTTTCTGGATCATATTGATAAATCCAGGATTCGTCACCTGTCACAATGTCGTAAACGCACCGTGACGTGCCAGCATCAATTATTTTCAGTTTTCAAGAGATTGCAGGTTTTCATCAGGATTTCATATTTCAACTTGTTAACTCCACACGTTCATGAGGTTCTTGATTTACACACAGAGAGACAAACGCTCAGACAACTACTTTCACTGCATTTAAACAAGTGTACAATATGGCAGAGTTAATGCCTTAAGTGTTTTCTACCAGTCAACCGCAGGTCAACTTATGCAAACCGCTCGCTGTTAAATTATTAATTACGCTCATATTTTTTGTTAGGATCGAAGTATCTACTAATAGAAGTATCTAAAATTTTATTTTCCGCCTGTTGAGGCAGACGATGTACCTATTTTACTGACTTCTGTTAATGAGTTCTCAAGAAATGAAAAATATTGCTAACAAAGAAGACTAAACGACAATATATCAATTCTGTGATTTTCTTTCTGACGTCAACAATAACGAGAAGATTTTCTCAATTTAAAACAAGAACGGGATTAAACGTACAAAAAAATAAGAATCTTATGGAAGAGACTTTTCCCCCGAACTGTACTTATCCTTTTTTCTTCCCGCAGCAAAACTGGTACAATATTAATAAAGGTTGTTGGCCCCGCAGTCGATTCGTAGCCTATCTAATTACATTTCGCGAACAACGTATTAGTGTAACAAAAAGGAACGCGATAAGGGCCACATTACGGCAAATTCCTTTCGGGGCGCACTAATGACATCTTTTGACGTTGAAGGTGAACGGCAGTTCTGGTATAGATGTCGGTAATTATTTTTATCAAGATCAATAAATGCTTTTTGCGGGCGAATGAAGTTGTAACGATGTTATGGGCTTACCGCTTTTTCTTTGCTTGATGGATGAGTCTATTTATTGTATCAGCGCCTCTCCATTATTCTCAGGTTCTTGTAGGCTCCTTAAGTCCGAGAGGAGTATAGGGTCTCAGCCACAGATATTTATTTTGTTCTTTAAATTGTTTATTGCACTAATTACATAAGTAAATGTACAAGAACATACTTAGTGCAAGAAGCATTCTCTTCTAGCAAACCTTTGGTGTTGAACAGGCTGGCAAATAGTGCAAGAAGAAAGGTGAAATACAACAAAAAACTTACCTAAGGAGAAATATTCACTTAGACCTACAAGGGAGGGAAGTATTATTTCTGACTAACTTGCAGTTCAGGCCTGCTAATGCAATGAATCCCTTCCAGATGACTTTTAAGCGCATTTTGTAAGCTTGTAAGCTATAGGGAGTGGGCTTCTCTAAACAGGAGTACTTTGTTCTGAACCTTTGTTGAATACTCTTTGCACATAGAATAAGGTATCCTAGTATGGCACCAGGACAAAATTAAATACAAATACAAGTATGTTTCTTTTCTCAATCCTCAAATAAAGTACAGCCAATGGATTCAAATGGTAGATGTGATAGTACAACTTGAAAAACTGGAGCCCAAACTTGATGAGTGATCTGTATTTTAGGTTTCCAGTCCTCCCATTTTTGACAAATATTGTGTCTTATTGAGTTTCACTGCGTGATCGAATCATGAATAAGAACAGCTCGAAAAATTGCTCAGTTGAAGTGGCAGAGTGGGCGGGGGATATAGCTCGAAGAAATTATGGTCTTTGGGGTGAAAAAGTTCTGACCGGATGACGCAGCGTGGGCAGGCTCTCCACCAGATGGTCTGATGACCCGGTTGCGGTGGCGGGGAGACACTGGATGCAAACGGCACAAGACTATGAAGCTTGGAAAACCATGAAGGAAGCTTATGTCCTGCAGTGGGCGTCAAATGGCAAATGATGATGACGATGTGTCTTTTGTGCAAGAACAATTGATTAAGATGTGTGGAACCTATTTATGTATTATTCTACGACGACCTCTGTGGTGTAGCGGTAGCGCGTCTGCCTACCATGCAAAAGGGTCCCGGGTTCGAATCCCGGCTGGGAACAAAAAAAAAGCCCAGGTCTTGGATGTTTACATGTTTGTGTTGTCGTTGTTTCTGGTTCCCATGACACAGGGTATCCTAGTGTGGGGCCAGAAGCAATGTATGTGCTTGTATGTAAATTTTATATTTCCATATCAATATCGATATTCATTCTCTACTAACCGTGATAGACCTATAACGCTGGTCTCTCCAGCTAGTTAAGCATTCCTAATGACCTCATGGTTTTAAGTCTAAGGCCCCGATAGAACGAGGTGTGCCTTGTCCCCTAAGCCTAGTGTTTGAGTAGATGGCGTCTGTTTCTCACTGAGATTTTTTTTACTTTTTCTCACAAATGTAAGGGTAGAACGACGACGCTAGTCGCGTGTTTTTAAAATAAAAATCGCGAATTTCCAATGGTACATTAATGGTCAAATAATCTTAACCTCCCTGAAAAAAAGGTCATAAACCATAGTATTTTTTAAGGTCAGGACTTGTTAAAAATTAAGATGTCTAAAGGTTAGAAGGTTAAGTCTTACTTTAAAGTTCTTTAAACAGCAATAGAAGTACTTAAAATAGGTCAAAACCTAACTAAATTCTAATAATAACAACATACTGGCTAATGTATGGTGTCATACTCTGGGGAAACAGCACGGATGCACACTGGTTCCACGCCCTAAGAGTAGCGGTCATAGGGTTTCGCGATAATAATGACTGTCGTTGTCATAGCTGATTATTATTATTATGGTGTTTTGTAATACTTTAAGCCATAACACAATAAAAAAAAAACAAAATAATCTTAAAAAGCTTATTTTATTTACAAAATTATGCATTTTTATTACACTTAAAAGAAGGTTTGCAACTTAATAACTATTAAACCTTACTATTTACATTTTATATTACAAATAAAGTAAATACTTAACTAACATCTAAGTACAAACACACAATTGGACAAAAAATATTATATTTACATAATAGGAGTTATGTAAAAAATAACATAAATACCTATCTTATTTTTTACATTTTTTCCTAAACCGACAACAAATTTAATACTTCTTTTGATAGAATAGACTTCTTCTTCTGTGGTAACCTTCTTAAACTAGAAATATAAGGATCCGAATTAAGGAGAAGTCTATGTATCAAGTCGGTGTTTGTGACAACCCGAGACATTTTCCTCGTGTTGTCACGCCTGAAGAGTTTGATTAATTTATTGCAAGATTCGGCGGCCTCTTCCGAAAGCTCACCTATTGACAATAATGCGTGTTCAATTACTTCCGACCCATGAATGAGGACCTTATGTACAGACGATGGCAAGTTGTACCATGGATAGGTAGCAACAAGTTTACGTGCTGTTTCTAGAGAATACTCTTTAAAAGTGGCGTTATTAATTTTGTATCCCGACGAAAGACACTGCAGCAGATTATGACATCTGTCAATAAGGATTTTATCTAATCCAGTAATTTCCGCTGAAACCGCTGAGTTAGAAAAAAACTTTCTGGCAGTGTTTCCGTCGTTAGATGTGCCACTTCCTCCACTTCGCGGTTTGTCGACTATTAGACCAAGTTTCTGCCTAAACTGTTGCTGCACATGTTGTTTTTTTTGTGCAAGAAGAGCTTTTTCGTCTGAAGAACGTACCTGCCATTTCTTTATGTCTAATCTATAAGAAACGTGAATTAAATATTCGAAGAATCGGATATACGAGTGAAGAGGAGATAGTCCAAATTGATAGGTACCACTATCTGCAGTTTTGCTCAGCGATTTATCAATGTCATTCATCTCTTTTGGAGTTGAACCACAAATATAACATCTACTACAAGATGTATCGCTCAGAGCACTGCACACTTTACCATCAACCATGGTTAATTGTAAAGAATGCTGCACTTTTATTTCATATTCACCGTGAGTGAAAGAAGTCGGTTGTAAACTATCAATTTTAGTCTTGAAATAAGCTTCTTCTTGCACAGAAAGGTCTTTGGATTCTTTGGCAAATTGGAATCGAATAGGCCTACAATACCTGGTGGAAGAAGGGCGCGGATTTTTCCAAACTATTTGATCTGGGTCGGAGGTATTGGACTTACAAACCAATTGAAGAGGACAATATGAAGTAACAAACATACTGCCATCATCATCGATACCAGAATCTCCAAAAATCTGTTTATATTCGCTGTGCCCCGTACTCCCATCGAAACCCCATTTTCCAATCAAAACAAATTCTTTATTAGGGTCAATATTATTCAAAACGGGTTTTTGGGATTCTAGTATCCGGCAAGCAGTATGATCTAACAATGATTGTAATTCTACTTCAGCAGATGATTCCGTGATAAACTCTTGCGATGGATAGCACCGCTTCTTAGCTTCTAACACTTTTTGATAAGATGGTAATGCATTAGGTGATTTTGCATTAACGAAGTCTTTCACCAAAAGATACTGATGTTTAGTCAGTTTTGTCTCATTTATAAGAGACAAGACTTCGTCAGTGCTGAAATTTAAAGATGCAGCGGCGTTAGATAGACTAGAATCGTCCAACAAAGAATTTATCGCAGAACTGTCTACTTTACTTAACTCTGCAAGCCTGCGGCGTTTTGATCTCTTGCTACATTCCTCAAAGTCCTTCCTGTGCTGGTGCTGTTGGGTGCTTGTCGAAGCTTCTGCTGCTGGCCGTTGGGTGTTGTGGCTCCCTACTGTTGCACAAGTTGGCAGAACGCAAACTTCAATTTCGTTCAGCCAGTCTCCGTACTTAGAGACCATGCGAGAATGGTTGCGCGTGACTTGCTTCCAAATTGCTACCAATCTTGTACAAACTTTAGTAACTCTTTTTTCCAAGTCATCAGCAATGTAATTCTCAACATCAGGCAGCAATTGTATTAGGTCTCGAAAAACTCGATGCCAACGCTCCAGTTCAGATTTGCTGTCTTTAATAGACAGCCAAGTATCTAGTACAAGCATTCTTTTGAAAGAACACTTAATACTAGTACCTAAAACAAAATAAAAATACGTTAAAAGCGGATCAAAATAGATACATGTTTCGTAGCAAGTGCTACGCGCCTGCTACGCGTTCAGGCGCGCGGCGTAGCACCTGGCTGCACCTTACAGACGCAGCATGACGCAGCTAAATTTGGAGAGGCCTAGTAGTAGACATTGTAACCCATATTTCTATACCAAATTGAATGGTACAAGTAGGTACAAACATAAGTAAAAGCTTCAACGTAAAAAATATACAGACATAAATACATAAAAAATGCCACGTTGGCGTAGCACTCTATTTAAAAAAAAAATGTAGAAGGAAAAGGCAAAATAGTAAAGTAAATTAATAATACATACCTGTGACTTCAAATTCCATTGTAAAATAGCAGGTCACAGACAAGTTGGAACTTAAACACACGCGTCGCGTCTTGGGCTAATTAAAGCACTTGGTGATAACAGGTTGATGACTAATTACTTGTGTTCACTTCGGATGCCGAAAAAGGAATGTTGGGAACAATAGATTGCGAAACCTTTTATACCCTCAGGTAGTATGACAATTAGTGGGTAACTGAGCCAGATATCATGGCTTAGCTCAGTCATTGCCATCCGAGTCCTATGACCTACTACGGTACCACCGTGGGATGCTAAGAAACTGTTTATTTTCCAAAAAAAATGTACTCGAATACTCGCAAATATCGATGCAATGACAAGTTGTAGAAGCTATTTTATTTAATTTGAAATTCTTACACTGACCTCATTATATGTTTCTGAAATGTGTACTTTTGTAAAAAACAATATTGACCTTTACCCACAATATACACGCCCTAAAAACTTAAGACCGCATAAGAGATTAGAAACGCCAACGTCAAAATTACAATTAGTAAATTCTGGCCCCCATTCAATGGCTGCAAAAATATATAACCACATACCTGAATCAATCAAATCAAACGCAAGAACAAACGTTTTTAAGAACGCACTAAACAAATACTTACTGCAAAAAAGTTACTACTCGCTGAAGGAATTTTTCGATGACGATACTACCTAAAGTTGTTACTAAAAGATTTATAAATTATTTTTCTCAAACATGCTCGGAAATGTTTGTGTAATTACCATGAAATAAAGCCACAAAGTTTCTCTTTTTTGGCTCCCGCCTCACTTTATTGGCCTAAGCCAGTAAAGTAAGTATGAAAATCCATTACCATCCGCTGCTCTAACTTTTTAAATTTACTTACTTAAATTAAACTGACCAAGGAAAAATTACATACAGTCAACCACCTAGTAAGTTCTGTAAGCATACTTGCAAGATAAAAAAAAAACAATCTATGGTATTGGTTTTTGTGCGGTTAAACATGGTGCTCAAATATGTTAGTTTATTTAAAAATAAAAAAGGCGGCAAACTAAACAACTTTTTTCTGCTCGTTTTTTCTTATAATAATTTCATTGAAAATATTGAAAATGAGTTCTAATGACGAGAGTGATGCGGAAATTATGGACTGTACTCCGCCTAATTTGAGAAATGAAGCAAAATTAGCTATGGAGAATCTGTTACCGGCTAAAAGTAAAGAAAAATAAATTTTTACGTTTTTTTTCCTAATAAACTATTATTTCTTAATTACCTAATTATTTTAATATTAATATTTCCTCGCATTGTTTGAGAAAAGCATTATACAATCCTCGGCCGGAACAGGGATTGCAGGACTCGTTCTAGACGGCCTCGTCTACGACTCGGCCGTCTATCCCAAACCCGTCCAGCAATCCCTTACTTCTCGGTCTCTGCAGTAATGTACTAATGTTTTTAATTTGAATGGAATAAAATAATAGCTGTACATACTTACTAAATATTATAATGATTTTTGTGTTTAATAAGAGTCTATAAAAGAAAAGTTGTAATTATATTATAATTATATAAGTACTATGAACTAGTTATTTAAGTTACATAATGTTTCATTAACAAATTTATATTGGCAGCGCCCTAGCAGGGTTCTTGTTTGATACTTTTACTATATAAGACATCTCATGTACAACAAGAAAGCTCAATAAATATCTTATCTTACCTAATAATAATACATTCTAATACACGAGTACTTAGCTCTACAATATTATTTCTCAATAAAATCCGGTTAACCCAATATCTTCAACATGTATTTTCCTTTAGAAAGCCATTAAATGTAAGACTTCTGGCTGCATTTACACTTGACGAAACATTAAAGACTTCATTTCGTTGTAATAAGTTTTTTATCTATTTTTTTTATATCTAAATATGTATTTCTAATTATAAGCTAAATCTAAAAACTAACAAAACAAACCTAAATATATGTATAAATTAATTAATTTTAAACACTACCTAAAAGCCAATTACTGCGCCCAGATCATCGCCGCCTTTGTAACATGTAAGTCTATGGGTATTGGGTTATGGTTAGCTTCCTCTAGCTTGATTATTACTTTGTGGATCTAAGCTCAAAGTAGTAAATTCGTAACGAAAGTTATAAAATTAAATCATACGTTTTTTAATAGTTGTGCGTTGTGTGTAAGGATTCTCTCTGTCTATCTATGTAATTAATTCCATGAAACATCTTGATGACACTTCTTACGGTAATATTCATGGAGCGACTTGTGTTATTTTTCTATAGTAATGATTTTGTGACAGTGGCGAAGACCGTGTTACACAAAAACATTCCAACCCACAAAAAAAGATTTTCGAGAAAAACACTTTTGAAATATTTAGGCGTCAATCAATCAGTCCGTTCTCATCCACTACTGGGCTTCGTTATCAACTCTTGTATGTCCCCACTAATGGGGCACGGGTTATGCCATACTCCACTAAGGGGACCAAGTCCGGGTTGGTGCTACTACTGGACTGAGTATTAGCACATATGAGGCCCCCTCATCCAGCCACTTTCAGCCATTTGTCTCGGATCGGCGGTCCAGTGAGCTGTTGGGGATCCTACGCTGCATATTATTCAGTTCGTGGTCTCCACTCAAAAACCTTAACACCAAAGGCCATAATTTAAATATTTTTGAACTTAAACTTTTGTAGTGGAGATCGCGACTCGGCAAACGTAGTGTAGGGCGCCCACCGACCAGGTGGGATGACGATCTGCGAAAAACTGCCGGCAGATGCTAGATGCGGCAAGCTGAAGACAGGGCGCTATAGGGGAGGGCTATATCCAGCAGTGGACTACATAATATAGCCTAAAGAAGAAAAATAATGGTGAGTAGAGACGAAGTTTGCAGCGTCGATTTCTCATCTCTGAAAAGTTAAATAAGTTCATCCGGTTGTAAATCAATAAATGAAATATACTAATTCATTATAAAAACAATATGTTTCCTAAAAAAGCGTCAAAATTATTAAATTACACAATTGATAGATAATGTGAAGAAAAATCGTTCAGAAGACCGAGTGATTGAAATCAATCACTTGGGTTAAGCTACAGCAGGCGCGGTCAGGTGCTGGATGGGTGATCATTCCGTTACTACCGATAGCATTTTTTCCAAACAATTCCGTGCTTTGCAAGACACGCCAAGCCGTTGGTGTCGGCTGTCATGTAATGGCAGTCGTTAAGCTATGTCAGTGGCCATATGGGCGGCTTGATAACCTCTGATAGTAAGACCCACCACTGTCTTACAATCCTCCACCAACCCGGACTTGGCCCCCGTGGTGGAGAGTATGGCCTAACCTTCCTGCGTAGTAGGAAGAGACCCGTGCCCCAGCAGTGAGGAACAAAGGATTGATATCAATCTTGCCCCGGATCGATGTCCGGCACCAGGGAGACCAGAGTGCTGGCACACTTAATAAGCGTTTTTCTCGGAAGTAACTTTTCGTTCATAAAACGATTTTTTTTTCTTAATGAACAAAGTTGTTAGTTTCATAGGTTTTATTTGAAAGAAGCTAATGAAGAAACTTCACACATGGGGTCGTGTTCGTGTGTAACACGTTCCAAAGTGTCTCCGTCGGTGTAAAAACGCCCTCCACCTACTTGTTTACCCGTGGAACCTATATTATATGAAATTGAGCAGGTTAATTCCCTTTACGAGGAGCGTTGCCAATAACGGTTTGCTTGAGGCAATATATCGTGCCCGGGGTAGCCGCCGCGGAAATATGCTGTCTGGAGTTTTATTAAGCCTCGACGCTGTTTCTAATATACTTCGACCTCTAGTTTATTGTTGGTGGAGCTGCAGTTAATCGAAAAGTCAGTAGTTTTTATGTGGGTGGGTCAAAACTTGCAGAATATTTGATTGATAGAAAGAAGGATTGATGCAGTAGAAATGAGAAGTTTATGTAGTGATACTTTGAATAACAGTATACACAACAGTGTGATTAGAGAACGTTGTGGACTGAAAGAGGATATAGTGACTATAATTGAGAATGGAATGTTGCGGTTCGGACATTTGGAGAGGATGAAGGAAGAAAGATTGACGATATAAATATATATAGCGAATGTGGATGAAAGGGTCATTAAGGGATGTCCCAGGTGGCCATGCTTCGACCAAATAGGGGATGTATAAGCAAAAAGGGAGATAAAGATTACCTGAAACCGGCTTGCGTGCATCTAACGACTAATAAACGTTGATAAAGCGAAGGTAATCTGTCAGGATCTTAATATTTTATTCCACCAATTTTGAACGTTATTGAAGTTAACGAAGTCAATCAAGATCGTGGAAAGTGGCACACGAGAAACTAATTTAATATTTATTCAAATATTTTCCTGGTTGTGCAATAAAGTATTCTCTACCTATCTATTTATCTATTTAATAACAATAAAATCATAAAATGTTTGTGTACATTAATTCATAATTAATAAGCCATGTAAAGAAGAATCTGACAAAGAAACTAAAATTGATTATTTTCAAAGAAAGTTTATAGTGAATACCTTTTGCCTTAGAAATTAAGGCGCTAAAGACATAACCAAGTCTGGTAGCAATCAATACGGCGAGAAGCGTAGCCTCCACCTCGCGCGACTAACTTATAACATAGACATTGGACCCAAGGGTGCACTTCTGAAGGTAGGGTTACCATCCCATATTAGGAATGTGAAATATACTTTGTTGGTTTGCCTCTCATTTCTGAAGGAATTGAGTAACAGATTCACGTGATTTTTACCCAAATGCAAATGCGAATACAGATATTTTTTCGGGATTATGTGTGTGTTTGTGTGTGTGTATGTGTGTGTGTGTGTGTGTGTGTGTGTGTGTGTGTGTGTGTGTGTGTATGTGTGTCAGTGTGTATGTATGTATGTATGCAGCTTGGCTTCTCCTAGCATAGTAATTTGTAGTTTGGAAGCCCTGACTTAATTTCTATTACGTCAATTTCATTTTTATGTACCTAGCAAGTTTGTATGTGTTTTATTTTGTTACAACAGTACAAATAAAGATAGTAAGTTATCGTTAGCCCGCGCTAGGTATAATGGCTAAAGATTTTTATCAGAGGAAAAGATAGCAACTGAAACTGAGTTGAAAAGAGATTCCTTACAAAAATGAATAAAACTGCCGAAAAGAAAAATTTCTTCATTCTATAGTTTTTTTTATTATTTCTTAGGTACGTGGGACACTCAGAAAATTTTGAGAAACTAAAAAACTAACTTCTATGAAAAAAATATTTTTATAAAATCTTTTCAAAGAACTCTCCACCAGCCTCTATACAAAGTTTCATGCGTCTAAACACAACGCATGAAACTTTGTATAGAAGCAAAGATTCGATTTCAAAACATTTTTTCCAGTCCTCCGCAGACACCTCTTCCACGGCCTTCTCAAACAACTGTATCCCTTTAAGCTGATTTTTTATTTAAGGGAATAAATAGGAGTCACACGGAGCCAAATCAGGACTGTAAGGAGGGTGTCCCAAGACTCTGACTGTGTGGAGTCCAGGAAGTCTTTCGTTTTGATCACAGAGTGCGCGGGCGCGTTGTCGTGGTGAAGAAGGACCCCGCGAAGCCCGGTGTTCGGTCGCTGAACTTCTGGCAGGCATTTTGTGCTATACTATTCAGCGTTAATGCTGCTTTGGCCTCGAAGTGGAATTGCAATTAGGTACCCCGACAAAGTGAAGAAACTAGCGATCAAAATTTTTCCTGCGCTCCTCGATCGCTTCACTTTCGTAGGCGTTGGTTCATTTTGAAACCGCCAAACTGTCGACTGACGCTTTGTTTCTGGATCATATTGATAAATCCAGGTTCGTCACCTGTTACAATGTCGTAAACGCGTCGTGACGAGCAAGCATCAAATTTTTGTAACATATCACGGCACCAATCCACACGGGCCGGCTTCTGAGCTTCGGTGAGGTTGTGCGGCACCCAGCAGCTATTCTCCTTACGCGAAGGTGCTCGTGCTAAATCTTGTGATTACTTCCTGAACCAATCTGTATGCTTGATCTCTTCGTAAGTAATTCGTCTGTTTTCTTGAATTATTTTTTTACTGCCAGCACACTTTCTTCGGTGACAGCCGTCGCAGGACGACCACTCCTTTGTCCATCCCCCAAAGTAAGACGACCGCGTTTGAACTCGCTATACCAGCGGTAGATGGTTGCTTTTGAAGGTCTTTCATCCATAAAAGCAATTCCAAGTCGATCAAATGACTCGTCAGGCTTTAAGCCACATTTGAAATCGTAAAAAATCATAGCACGAAAATGTTCTCGATGCAGATAAAATTTTTAATGAAACAAGAAAATTTGAATTGGCTCTCAAAAATACGGAGGGAAATTTGAAAATCGAACAGTAGTATATTAACTTTTAAATAATCGACGTTTTCAAAACAATTACAAGTGGCCAGTGTCTTATACCTAAAAACTTTTTTCGCAAAACTTTCTGAGTTGGCCTGGTATGCATGTATCTTAAAAACTAATCATTGAATTCATTTATCAATACCTTATAACCAGTACGATGCGCTAACACGCATCTTAGGCTTATTCTGGGCTAACCCGGTCCATCCTAGACCTTATGTCCCCGCTTAATAGAGGTCAAGAATAAGCCCATTCCTTAAATAAAAAAAGCTAAATATCAACTAAATAGCCCTTAATGTTTTAGTAGCTATTTTTCTACAAAGCATGTTTCACAAAGTTTTTTTGAAGCGCGTGTCTGGTAAGCTTAACATATCTCTAGAGATATTATTGAAGTGGCGTATTGAATGTTTTAAGAAGGACGTATTTATGTTGCCAGAATAAATCTTAGGAACGAAAGTCTGTTTATTTCTAATGTTTTATTGTGTTGGCTGTTTACAGATTCGACGTTGCTGATATTTTTCCTGGCACACAAATATTCTCACAAATGTATTTACTAGCAACTGTGAGGAGATAAGTTTCTTAAAAAACTGCCTAGCTTATAAACTGTAACAACAGCAATTTGTACTACGAGTGACTACGCGAATCAAATAAAATCAAATGCGACGACTGCATTGATATTTTTAGTTCAAGTAGCAATTGTTATTATTATTTTAATTGAAAAATAAATATATAAATATTCAATCAAATTATTTATTACACTTATTACAATAAGTCCTAGGGCGTGCTTAGTGCAAGAAGCATTCTTTTTCAGCAAACCTTTCATCAAACGAGACTTCTCCTATTAAAATAAGAATTGAAATGTTATTTAATTAAACTTGTCAAAATTTCGGTGGTGGATCCACGGAATTGAAGAATATCGAAATTATCAATTTATTCTGTCCTATTTGTGTTAATGTGTGGTAGAGAAGTGAAAACCTGTAATAAGCCCACAGTTACTATTTCCAAATAAGTCTTAAAGCTTTTGGTTTTCCAAGTATCAGTAAATAAATGAATGAAAAACCTATTTAGAGGCTAAAAATTTCACCCATGCCGGGATTCGAACCCGCAACCTCTGGCTATCCTCTAGAGGTTGCGGGTTCGAATCCCGGCATGGGTGAAACTTTTAGCCTCTAAATAGGTTTTTAAATTTGTCCTTAGCACGGGTTAGTGCATTAAAAATAAAAATAGTATAAATAAATGAAATACAAAAGTGATTTGTTAAAAAAATTAATAAAATAAATAAATAAATATTCATGGAAATAACATAGCATAACATTTACATACAGGCACATACATTGCTTCTAGCCCCACACTAGGATACCCTGTGTCGTGGAAAGCAGAAAGAGCGACGTCACAAACATGTAAACATCAAAGACCTGGGGCTTATACACATATAACACAGATCTCGTTAGCTCTATACTAAATACAACTAAATAACTTTGTTACAGGTACTTACTCGACGATACATTTAATACAATAAATACTTTCATAACATAATTAAGGACTTTCAAAAGACTAAAATTGGAGTTATTTTGTCCACTTTTTCTCTTAAATGATCTAGATTATGAAATGGACACCTAGTTTGAATTGTAACGTTCATTAAGCCGCAGCTTCTGCGCTGCTTTGAATAAAACCTTTCCTTTTATTTCATAAAAGTTTATGTGCATCTTTTGTTTCAGAATATGCAGATTTTGTTACACCTTGCATATTTTTAAACTAAAACGTTTCTATGCACTGTTCACTAAACATATCTTACTCGGTATATTATTTCATAAGCGTACATGGTTGTCAAAGGTTAGTCGTATCAGTAAAGCTGTCTTATTAAGCATTTATAATTAATTGAATATTCAAAGGAATAATAAATCTATCTGAGAGCCCAATAAAATGTTTAATTTGTAAAGTGAAATGAAATGGAAAATCCAAATTACTGATGAGAAGGCTTGTAACTTCTGAAAAGTAATTTGTTTTAATTTAATACGGTTTTTTTTTTCGAGAGTAAAAACTTTCTAGTAGTAATTAAGGGCACAAGTATGAATGAAAAATAAGTAAATCCTTGGCTTCCTGCGCGTGTGATCTTCATCGTTATAATATCAGTAATAATTAATAAACCTAGGTAGGAATAATAATTATTACTATTATTAGTAGGTCTAACTAAATTATTATCATCATTATCGTTATCACCCCATATGCATTTTTCCCCAAATACCGTTAATTATTGCGTTAAGTAACAACAGGCGCGGTCAGGTGCAGGATGGGTAACCATCCCGTGACTACCATTAGTACCAATTTTCCGTGCGCTTCCGAGCTTTGCAAGGCACGCTAAGCCGTGGGAGCCGACTGTCGTGAAATAGCAGTCGTTCAGCCATGCCAGAGGCCGTATGGGCGGCCTGATAACATCTGACAGTTAGGCCCACCAATGTCTTACAATCTTTCACCAAACCAGACTTGGCGCCGGTGGTGGAGTATTTGGCCTAATGTTCCTGCGATGCAGGAAGAGACCCGTGCCCCAACAGTGGGGACATACAAGGGTTGATATCGAAATGTACATAGTCGTTTGTGCTTAAAAAAAGTTTAAATGAAATATCAGTCTCCTGACCGTCCTAAATGTATTGTCACAAGTGATGTATTCACGGCATTGCTGGGTCCACACTCTTAATACTTTAGATAGGATCCTAGCATCTAATGTGTCAAAGAAATGTCATTTATTTAGGTACTGCTCACAAGCTAGAGAGTTGCCGGTAATAGCTTGACGATAGAAAGTATTCCCATATTCGGGAGGTCACGGGTTTAATACCGTCATGTACATCGATACATTGATCCAGGACCGGTCGTCATACATGGTCACCTTCTCGAAATCGTTTCTGAATACACTTACCTCGGGCAGATTTTGATAATTTCGAGAAGGGGAGCAAGAGGAGGATCCAGCTGAGCTAAGCAGCGTTTGGGAAACTACGCCGAGTCTTCTCGTCATCCATATCGCAATGTTTGAAAACTAAAGTTTTCAATCAGTGCGTCCTGCCTATGATGACCTACGGAGCCGAGACATGGACACTCACGAAAGGGCTGTTTTACCAGTTCAAAGTCGCTCAGCGAGCTATGGAGAGCTATGCTCGGAGTTTCTCTGAATGATAGGATTCGTAACAAATGCATCCGACAGAGAACCACATTTTTATCGGCATAGCTCAGAGAATGAGCGAGTTGAAGTGGCAGTCGGCTGGTGATATCTCGCGAAGAACCGACAACCGTTGGAGTAAACGTGTTGTTGAGTGGAGACCGCGACTCGGCACACCTAGTGTAGGACGCCCTCCGACCAGGTGGGATCACGATCTGCGAAAAACTGCCGGCAGATGCTGGATGCGGCAAGCTGAAGAAAGTGCGCTATGGCGCTCATTAGGGGAGAGTTATGTCCAGCGGTGGACTACATAATATAGCCTGAAGAAGAAGGTGTACACCGATAGACACTTCCATCGACACTTTCATCCTTTTCTATATAGTCTATGAACGTACCACTGCACGGCCCTTCTTTCCAAGAGGAGTATGGGCTTTATTAAACGCGTGGCTATCGCGGACTGGCAATTTCAAGCTCTGAGGTTTTCAACACCTCAGACACACAGGTTTTTTGATGATCTTTTCCTTTACAGTTAGCGAGTGGCATTGGGCTATGTCCAGCAGTGGACTAATATAGCCTGAAGAAGAAGAAGATTGCGTCTTTATCTTCATAAACGTACATAACTTAGAAAACTGTTTTAGGTTTAAAAATATGCACATATTTTATCGTTTGATGTTCACATGTTAGCTTCCAGTGATGGATCTGTCCACCATAATAGTATATTTTAATTAATTATATATTAAACGGGTCAAATCGCGATTATTTATTAGGTAAAACGTAATTACCTTATTTCCCGACGTTTCGGCAGCGTTACAGTTGCCGTGGTCTCGGGTAATTACGTTTTAGCAAATAAGTTATCGCGATGAGACGCGTTTAATATATAATTATCTATGACTATTTCGAATCATTAAGAAACCCTGTTTTTTAATTGTTTTTACATGACATTTCTTAATGATTCGCGATACTCATTCATAGTTATATATTAAACGGGTCAAATCGCGATTATTTATTAGGTAAAACGTAATTACCTTATTTCCCGACGTTTCGGCAGCGTTACAGTTGCCGTGGTCTCGGGTTTACCCTTCGTGCTGTGACTTGTAATCCTTTATGTTTTAGTAGCCCTTTTGGAACAAAGTGTGCTTAACATATTTTTTTGACCCGTTTAATATATGACTATGTTTTTACATAGTTATAATGAAAAATATGCTTTGATTTGAGCTTATTTTCCGACGTTTCGGCAGCGTTAAAGTTGCCGTGGTCTCGGGTAATTCCGTTTTACCAAATAAGTAATCGCGATCAGACCTGTTTAATATATAATTATCTAAGAGTATCTCGAATCATTAGGAAACCCTGTTTTTTAATTGTTTTTACATAGCTTTTCTTAATGATTCACGATACTCATACATAGTTATATATGAAACGGGTCTAATCGCGATTATTTATAAGGTAAAACGTAATTACCTTGTTTCCCGACGTTTCGGCAGCATTACAGTTGCCGTGGTCTCGGGTTTACCCTTCGTGCTGTGACTTGTAACCAGATTCTTATGGCTTCACTTTGTATACGTGTGTGTATGTCTTATTGTAAATAAATTATTTACACTATTTTTATTTTTAATGCACTAACCCGTGCTAAGGAACAAATTTAAAAATCTATTTAGAGGCTAAAAATTTCACCCATGCCGGGATTCGAACCCGCAACCTCTGGCTATCCGTACCAGCGCTCTACCAATTGAGCCAATGGGCGACTCACGGCATCAGTGAAATTTCGAACCTCTTTACAATATTCTCTGTATTACGTACAGGCAGCGACATCTGACTTAAGCAAATTGCATTACTTAAAGCCCCGACCACCTACTTTGCAGTTAGGTTTTAACATCGGAACGATATCACTGTACCCACATGATTACACTATTTTTATTTTTAATGCACTAACCCGTGCTAAGGAACAAATTTAAAAATCTATTTAGAGGCTAAAAATTTCACCCATGCCGGGATTCGAACCCGCAACCTCTGGCTATCCGTACCAGCGCTCTACCAATTGAGCCAATGGGCGACTTACGGCATCAGTGAAATTTCGAACCTCTTTACAATATTCTCTGTATTACGTACAGGCAGCGACATCTGACTTAAGCAAATTGCATTACTTAAAGCCCCGACCACCTACTTTGCAGTTAGGTTTTAACATCGGAACGATATCACTGTACCCACATGATTACACTATTTTTATTTTTTATGCCTGTACGTAATACAGAGAATATTGTAAAGAGGTTCGAAATTTCACTGATGCCGTGAGTCGCCCATTGGCTCAATTGGTAGAGCGCTGGTACGGATAGCCAGAGGTTGCGGGTTCGAATCCCGGCATGGGTGAAATTTTTAGCCTCTAAATAGATTTTTAAATAAATTATTTATCAATCAATCAATAAATAATCGCGTTTAGACCCGTTTAATATGTAACTATATTTTTACATAGTTATAATGAAAAAAATGCTTTGATTTGACCTTATTTCCCGACGTTTCGGCAGCTTTACAGTTGCCGTGGTCTCGGGTAATTACGTTTTAGCAAATACTATGTTTTTGCCAAAGTTTTAATAAAAAAAATACTTTCATTTGATAGCCCAAATTCTTCTTTATATGCCGCATGCTATGTACAATTAAAAGAAAATTGTGAACAAGACACGTTTAGACAAGCAAAGCATCTAAATTCCCTAGGCAGCCAAGCCACTGCGATGTTACGAAACACGCCCATATTTTTTTCTCCACGCAGAAGCCTACTTATTTCAAAAATAGGCACAAAGCGCTATGAAAGATAATACCCCGCTTATTCCATATTAATCTTCGAGGCCGGGCTCGGCGCAAAACGTGTGCCAAAAGCATTACTATTCGGTGTGAGTAAAAAAACTATAAAGTAGAGGAGACCGTCTGTTACACGCCTTCAAGGCACCTAGCCGTCAAAGGGATAACTTCGTTCCGGGGATCACCAGTGTTTATACACGTTCACGTAACACCGGAACTCTGATGCCTCAGCCATCGGATATGGCCTATGTGAGTAACGCTTCTTTATGCGAAGAACGTTTTTTGTTTTATGAATTTTAAGGCTTTTTCAGTTACGTACAGATTTACCAATACTGTCGGACAGCAGAGAGTTTTCGAGATAACTTGAAAATAGAGTATTTTACCAGACCGCGTTCGGAGATATTTCTACACCATCCATCAATCAATCAACAGAATTTCTTAGTAACTAGCGATGCCCTTAAATAGTTATATTTATGAAACGGGTGTAATCGTGATTATTTATTAAGTAAAAAGTAGGTAATTACGTTTTGTTGTTATGGAAGCGTTGTAGCCAATAATTGCGATAATCATTATTAGACACATTTACCATAATCATAACTTATCAATCAGCAATTATAAGCAGAAAATTTCTTTTAGAATTAAGGCCGCCAAATTGTACTTTGTAGCTTTGTCTTATATCATGTGCTCTGGTACCTACACGATAAAAAATGTCTTATCTTATAAGTTTTCTGATATTGTAGCTCCATCTCTGCTCACCATGATTAAGCTCTGCGAATCGAGGCGAAACCTGGTCGGACTCTTCCGATATAACAACACCCGTAAGTAGATCTGAACTAAAAGTCCACAATGTGTTGTGCTCACGAAAGTTTTAGTTCAAAAAAAGTTTTCTGATAGTCTTGCAAGCCTTCACCAAGCTGGACTTGGCCCCCGTGGTGGAGTATGGCCTATAATTTCCTTAAGGAAGAGTCCTGTGCCCCTCGGTGGGGACATAATGTTTTTCCAGTTTCAGTTGTTCTTCCAACTATTTCCAGTTTGGAGAAACTTACCTTTAGCCAGCCTTTACTCTGGTAAGGGTAGAAGTGCTGTGTGAAAAGATTAATTCAAAGATGAACCTTGAAGAAGCAATCTCCATTTTGTCAGCCTCAGTAATGCTAATAAAATTTCAGTTGTAAAGTTAGATTAGAAATACAAACTTGTTTCTTTTTTGCATAAGCCGCAATCGAACTTATTTAACAAGAATCCAAAGAAAGTAACATAAAATATTAGACTTTCAATTTTGAGTGGCTAGGTATATATTTAGCTTTAGGAAAATTGTCGCTCCTACCTAAACATAACATAAATAACATAACATAATACGAAACAATATACGATATCAACCCTTGTATGTCCCCACTCGGGATCGAACCTGGGGCTCTCGCTTGCCAGTCCAGGGTGGGTAGAAACCCACTGAGCTACCACCAATGAGTTTGTTTAATTTCAAAGTTACGTACATTTGCGAATTTGTAGTCGCAATACCACACGCTAACAGTGAAGGAAAACATCGTGAGGAAACCCACGGCTTGGTTGGCTCCGCATGTATTGACTAGTATTTCCTGTGGGCTAGGCCGACTAAGCTGTCAGGATGGTATAGTGCTGGGCAAGCCTACACCATCTATAAAATCATGTCCCAGGCACTACAGCATCGGAGTGGTCCCTTCACCCATCTAGTCTGAGTGAGGATACCACTGGACGCTGTATAAATAGTAGATGCGATGGCCTTTTTGCATTACGTAGATGCAAAAAGGCCAATCATCATCATGTCCCCACTGCTGGGGCACGGGTCTCTTCCTGCATCGCAGGAAGGTTAAGCCATACTCCACAACGGGGGCCTAGTGCAGGTCGGTGAAGGATTGTAAGTCAGAAGTCATCAAGCCGCCCGTGAGGCCTCTGACATCGCTTACTAACTGCCATTACATGACAGCCGGCACCAATGACTTAACGTGCCTTGCGAAGCACGGAAGCGCTCGGACCGCGCCTGTTGTTGCGTAATCCGAGTGATTGGTTCCAATCACTCAGTTCCACTGCACCACGAGCACTTATATAGAACTTGCATTGAATTCATGTACTATCTTACATAAATTGAAGTCTGAATTTGGAAAAAGTATAATCAGCCCGAAAAAATAGTCACCTCCTTCTTCTTAGTCTTCTAATTTCTTTGTAACAATTTTTCTTTAAAAACCTATTTAGAGGCTAAAAAATCCACCCATGAGGGGATTCGAACCCGCGAACTCTGGCTATCCGTGCCAGCGCTCTTTCCAACTGAGCCAATGGGCGACTCACCGGCATTAGTGAAATTTCGAACCTCTTTACAATATTCTCTTTATTACGTACAGGAAACGACATCTGGCTGAAGTAATTTGCATCACTTACAATTTTTCTTTGTTCTCAGTTTGATCAAACGTTCATTGAATGTAAAAAAATACATAAAATACATAAAATGCATGTTATGTTACTTTAAGTAACTCGTCTAAGTTTTATATTATTGTTATCATGCTGTGTGTTGCACACATATTTTGGAGATTAGTCTGGATCTTACATGTTAATTAATGTTATCTTGATGATGTACTGGCTAACATCTGTTTTGTGTGCCTAATAAATAAAATAAAATTCAAATCTTCTTATACAATTTCAATGGTACCAACATCCGGCGACTCGTGCACATCGATCTACTTTGCGTGATTTCGAATGGGTTATAACTTGTACAGTGCTACACAAGAAATAAGTCTCGCGGATGTACCTGCACAGATGACCAAAGTTTGGATGTGCGGCAAGTTGATCGACCAATCAGATAGTTTCATTTAATGGCAGGCCGCGCGCCTTTGTTGCTATTGGTTGATTCAACGTCATCGATGCAGGTGACTATTAGTTTGGCAATATTAGCGTGAGCGAAATAGGTAGCGCTACTGCGGCAATCAATTCTGCACCTAAACCGTATCCGTTAAAGATCATGTTGAATGTACTTATAGCTTCGGGTACTTTCGTTACACTTCTTCCTAGTCTCCGCGAACAAAGATTCCCAAAGGGACTTTTATGATGTGTAGTACTGTACCATTAGAATGACATTGTTCTGCGATTGTTTAGCACCTACGGAAGTGTTAAATCACTTTGCTGTTTAATACCACTATATATTGGGGAATCACTAACTAGTCTCTCGTACAATGCATGAGTTCTATGTTTTATAATAATGATGTAAACTATGTTAAGTAAGGACTTTGAAAAGACTAAGTTTGGAGTTTTTTTTTACATGTATATTTCAATATATTTTTGATTTAATTATTTATGTACATGCACCACGTACCGACTATAATTAATAACTTTATCAGCTTAAAGAACAATATTAGACTATAAGTGAACAGTGCAGGAGTGTTCTCCGTACGCTGGACGCATCAGCTCATCCATCACCGCTCATCATCTGCCCAACAGCTAAAGCGAGCCATCATCCACCATCACCAAGTAAGTCCATTCACTTCACCTCCCATTCCGCTCTCTGAACCAGCCCATCGTGAGGTAGACCTAGCCGACACTGGCTAACTACCAGTGTTCTCTATCTATCTACATTTTTCCTCGACAATGATCTAGATTTTGAAATGGATACCTAGTTTGAATTGTAACGTTCATTAATCCGCCGCAGTTTCTGCGCTACTTTGAATAAAACGTATTGTGTGTATTTTACAAGTCAGGCAGAAATTGGCAAATAGGCTTAGTTCTGCAGTATATACAGAAAAGTCCGAAATCTAACTGACGTCACAACTGAATCTAACTTCCTTTTAAGCCTCTAAATAGGTTTTTAAAAATGAATCTAACTTGTTTAATTTAGTTAATTGTCCTTTATCAAATTACTTTGAAGCGCTCGTGGCCTAGCCAAACCTAGTGATTGGAATCAATCACTTGAGTTAAGCAACAACAGGCGCGGTCAGGTGCAGGATGGGAATGACCGTCCCGTGACTACCGCTAGTGGCATTTTTTCCGAGCGCTTCCGTGCTTCGCAAGGCACGTTAAGCCGTTGGTGCCGGCGGTCATGTAATGGCAGTCGCTAAGCCATGTCAGAGGCCTTATGGGCGGCTTCATAACTTCTGAAAGTAAGGCCCGCCACTGTTTTACAATCCTCCACCAACCCGGACTTGGCCCCCGTGGTGGAAGATGGCCTAACCTTCCTGCGATGCTGGAAGAGACCCATGCCCCAGCAGTGGGGATATACAAGGGTTGATACCGAGTTGTGCAATAAAGTGTTGTTATCGATCTATCTAAGCTTGTAGCAAACTAGTGTCTGTTCAGTTCAGGAATTCATTTTATTTCACTAGCCCACCGCAACGAAATTAGTCCTTGAGAAATGGCAGTAAGAAATAAACAGTTGGTTCGCATTCGCTCGCTGGTTTGTTTCGGTCTGAACCCAGCATTAGAAACTAGTTGGATTTGAACCCTCTCATTCATCGGCTCGGTTACACTGAGCGGATGTCACGTCGTAGTCACAAGTTCACAACACGGCTTGACGCTGCCGTGGATACCAAAGCTTTTACTACACTCGAGGACCCCACTCTGGAAGCTAAAAACAAACGATGTTAACCTTTAAAGTCTCGACTGACGAACATTTTCAGATGGACAGGATTGAACGAAGATTTTAGATTTAAAATCTCTTTTTAATTTTGTCACTCCGAAGATTACCTAGCATCACTTTTAATAATATGACCGCCCGTCGGTAGGATAGTAATATCTGTGTAATTGCTTTACTTAGGTTCAACGAAGTATTCTCTACCTATCTAATTCATTAGGCGCGGTCAAGTGTTTGATTGGTGAACATCCCGTGACTACCGTTAGTGGCATTATTTCCGAGCGCTTCCAAGGCACTTTATACCGTTGGTACAGGCTGTAATGTAATGGAAGTCATTAAACCATGACAGAGGCCTTATTGGTGATAACTTCTGACAGTACGTCTTGCCACTCACTGTCTTAAAATCCTCCACTAACCCAGACTTGGCCCCCGTGGTGGAGTGTGGTTTAACCTTCCTACGATGCAGAAAGAGACCCGTGTCCCGGCGGTGGGGACATACATAGGGTTAATGTCGTCATCTAATGCATTTGGGTTATAAGCGCATGGTAAAGACATCTTTTCATTTATCACCAGACAATTAATCAGGGTAATTTGTTTGTGTGGGCAACTCTCTATCTCCATTAAAGTTATTTAGGCACGAGCGTGATATTACAAAAATGGTGAATTTCGGAATACGTTTCGATCATTATTAAATTGCTCGATTCGATTAGTGAAAACCTGCGATCAGTCGCAAATTGCCTAAGAAACCTGAATTATAGTGACAGTGAAGAATGGTTTCACCTGATAAGAACTTTGTAATTTAACTAAAATGCATTATCTTCTTCTTCAGGCTATATTAGTCCACTGCTGGACATAGCCCTCCCCTAATGAGCACCATAGCGCAACGTTGTGCCATCATTGGGGGGGGGGGGGGTAATGCCCATAATCCCCACGCTGGGCGTGCGGGTTGGAGATCGCAGTTTGGTGGAATTGTACTGCAGAAAAAATGCATTATCTAATTTAACTAAAATGCTCTTAGAAGGTTTTTTTTTAATTTTTATTTGTTAGTTACGTCTTTTGTTTGTAAAATCTTCTGTGGTGAACCACAGACTATTTTAATTTTCATTACGAGTGTTTTTGTAAAGTCGGAGTCGTATTTTCATAAATAAAACCTTTTTATATAGCCGCTATGAAAATAAGATCATAAGTTTCCATAAGGGTTTCTCTTAAAATTTATGGATATTTCATTTTATATTCTTTTTTTAATGCACTAACCCGTGCTAAGGACCTATTTAGAGGCTAAAAATTCCACCCAAGCCGGGATTCGAACCCGCAATCTCTGGCTATCCGTGCCAGCGCTCTTTCCAACTGAGCTAATGGGCGACTCACCGGCATCAGTGAAATTTCAAACCTCTTTACAACATTCTCCGTATTACGTACAGGCAGCGACATCTGGCTGAAGTAATTTGCATCACTTGCAGCCCCGAGCACCTACTTTGCAGTTAAGTTTTTACATCGGAATGATATTGCTGTACCCACAGTCATGATTATATTAATTTTTTTTAATGCTCCAACCCGTGCTAAGGACAATTGTAAAAACTTATTAAGACGCTATTTCATTTTAGTATATAAATCATTAGCACAAAACTTAACAATTAGCATCACAGTAAGTAAATGAGCCAGGATTGGTATCTCTTACCAGGAAAATACATCACAGACATGGATCCAGACTGAAGCCATACTTAAAATAATATTTACTTTACCTATCTCAGTACCGCGAAACATTTCCATGCATGTAAACGCTTCAGAGTAACGTTTCTGTGAGTGTCACCACGACACGTGCCGGTGGAATTCAAACCCTAACACGAAGTCATAAAGAAGACCTTCCGTTGCTGAAGCAAATGCTTTACCAGGATTATTTCGCACGTCTCGACAGATTGCGGGTATCAGTGTTCGTATAGCTGTTACATTTTAGGCTCTCAAATGTATTACGCTCCGCCACTCTGCAGTCCTTGATATTTGATAATTTGTAAGTAACTTACAAAACTAACTTACAAACTAAAGTAAAAAATGCCTTATGTAGGAAAACAGACTAGCTCATTCGATATCTATTGTTAAGACACGTCCATTTTGCTATGACTCTTACACCATCGAAAATTCACGGAGTATAATGCCTACCAGATAACTAGAACAAAAATCTGCTACCGTACGTGGATATCTGTTCAAGTTATTTGTCTATCATTATACTGAAGGATTATTTTATACAACTACCTACTTATTAACTTAACCTTGATAACACTCCGCATTATTATCATAATGTATTAGATCGCAATTCGGGCGGCAGTGCGTCAAGCCAACTTCGATTCCAAAAGAATTGATCGAAGACGTTTATTCAAACAAAAATAAAAAAATACAGAAGTTGGTTTCTGCCAAACTGCAGAACAGCTTGTTGGCAGATGCTCTTGGTTTTACAAATTAAAGTTTTGTTATATGCTTGGTACATAATAAATACTAAAAAATATATTTGAAGACTCTCTACACACTATCCTCTTGATCGATCTACGCATGCGGATGACACTTTCTTCGTTATCTTTATCAACCCTTGTATGTCCCCACTGCTGGGGCACGGTTCTCTTCCTGCATCGCAAGAAGGTTAGGCCATACTCCACCACGGGGGCCAAGTCCGGGTTGGTGGAGGTTTTGTAAGACAGTGGCGGGCCTTACTGTCAGAAGTTATCAAGCCGCCCATAAAGCCTCTGACAGGGCTTAACGACTCTGACATGACAACGAACTTAACGATTATATGACAGCCGGCACCAACGGCTTGATGTACCTTGCGAAGCACGGAAGCGCTTGGAAAAATGCCACTAGCGATAGTCACGGGACGCTCACCCATCCCGTGCCTGACCGCGCCTGTTGTTGCTTAACCAAGTGATTGATTCCAATCACTCGGTTCGCCTAGGCCACGAACGCTTACCTTTCTTCGCTTTTTCCAAATTGCGTGTGTTCATATCACTATTACAATTATTGTTTTATGAAGAAACCTAATCTTGATAAAAACACAAAAATTTAGTATATATACCGAAAATTACTTCCTAATTTCATATATTGAAGAAGTTGCAGTGACGTATAATATTATTATATATAACATTAGTTATATGAACTATTTCAAGTCACATTTAAATCTCAATAATTTTCTCGATGACTGCCATTCCTGCAGTTGCTTAGAACTTGGCCCCTTTTTCACGTTTATGTTTTGCGGGGTTTTTATTTACCTTAATATTCCGTGCACAAGCGACGCCACGAGGTAAACTAATAAGCCTATATTCGGGACGGGAGCAAACAAATTCCCTTTATTTAGAAGGCCCTAATAAAGCCGAGGCCAAAAATAGTGGTCGGCCACAACTTCCCTAGGGACTCGGGCGTAATAGGAACGGCCCAGCCCGCATTAAATGGTTAACAAATGTACTGTGTATACAGTCAGCACTTCTGTTTCGGCTTTCGTGGACCGTGACCTTTTTGGGAAGTGAATTACCTACTTTACGTTGCATGGAGCTTTCTTAAATCTCTTGTTACTATTCTAAAAACCTATTTAGAGGCTAAAAATTCCACCTATGCCGGGACTCGAACTCGCGATCTCTAGCTAGCTGTGCCCGCGCTCTCCCGACTGAGCTAATGGGTGACTCACCGGCATCAGTGAAATTTCGAACCTCTTTACAATACTCTCTGTATTACGTACAGGCAGCGACATCTGACTGAAGTCGATTGCATCACTTACAGCCCCGAGTACGTTTCTTTGCACTCAGGTTTTTACAACGGAATGATATCGCTGTACCCACGTGATTACATTCTTTTTAATGCGCTAACCTGTGCTAAGGACAATTTTAAAAACCTATTTAGAGGCTAAAAATTCCACCCATGCCGGGACTCCAACTCGCGACCTCTGGCTAACCGTGCCAGCGCTCTCCCAGCTGAGTTAATGGGCGACTCACCGGCATCAGTGAAATTTCGAACTTCTTTACAATACTCTCTGTATTACGTACAGGCAGCGACATCTGGCTGAAGTAATTTGCATCACTTGCAAATGCCAAATGCAAATGCCTCTTGTTACTATGCCAAATGCCAAGTTTCCTGGTAGAAGGATAGATTTTTGATTGAGAAATTTACATTTTTGGTTGGCAGAATCTCTTAATCTGCTTGGACGCACGTCGGTACGTGTACGTACTTTTTATATTATTTTTAATGCACTAACCCGTAACTACCGCTAGTGGCATTTTTCCGAGCGCTTCCGTGCTTCGCAAGGCACGTTAAGCCGTTGGTGCCGGCTGCCATATGATGGCAGTCGTTAAGCCATGTCAGAGGCCTTATGGGCGGCTTGATAACTTCTGACAGTAAGGCCAGCCACTCCGTTACAATCCTCCACCAACCCGGACTTGGCCCCGTGGTGGAGTATGGCCTAACCTTCCTGCGATGCAGGAAGAGACCCGTGCCCCAGCAGTGGGGACATACAAGGGTTGATAACGTAATAACGTAGACAAACGGCTGATGCGCTACCGCTGCACCATAGAGTCGTGAACAAAAGTACATACATGCAGTGTCAAACTAATTTTTATATGAATTGAAAATATAGGTCGTGAGTTATATTCACACTGGGGGCTATCGTACATTTTTACAAGTGGCTCCAGTCTAGGTGTATTTTATCGTGTTTGTACATCCTTGCCTGGTTAACATAGAACGCGCTATCCTAGTTTGGGACCAGGTGATCTGATTGTGTTGCGTGGAAGTTACTATTATCTATCTATTATATAAAAATTAATCGCCGAATGTGTTGGTCAGCGCAAATCTCGGGAGCAGCTGAACCGATTTCGCTAATTTCTTTTTTTAGAATATTCCTTGAAGTACGAGGATGGTTCTTACGGAGAGAAAAATAAAAATTAAATAATCGACTGTTAGGCGGTACGAAGTTCGCTGGGTCAGCTAGTCTAAGATAAAAATGAATCCCAGAATGTGTTGGTAAGCGCAAATCTCGAGAGCAGCTGAACCGATTTCACTAATTATTCTTTGAGAATATTCCTTAACGTACGAGAATGGTTCTTACGGAGAGAAAAAAAAAATAAAGAATCAACTGTTAGGCGGTTTAAAGTTCGCTGGGTCAGCTAGTTATTATAAATTTTGCAACAGAAAGAGAACAACATCATAATCGTGTTCTGCAAGTTTTGTCAGAGATCTCATCAAATCATCTACTTACTACGAATTAGATGCTTTGCATTTCATGACACGGAAATCCAAATCGTCCCTCCTAGTTCCTCTCCAGAATATCTACTATGTAAACGCCACGTTCCTTACGTCGACATCTAAGTACGTCTCCGAAATGTGTAGAAGGATTGCAGTGTACATTCTACACAACGCTTTCGTGTTTGCTGATAGAATGAGCAAGTTCTAGTGTGACATTTAAAAAAAATGTGTTTCAAAAATAACAACATACATACATAACCTCACGCCTGTATCCCAGAGGGGCCCAGAGACCAGGGACTGCCACTTGCCACGATCCTGACAGATCAAATATATAACATATAATAATAATAGTCATTTATTTCAGGCAAAGGAACCATACACAAAAAAATATTACAAATAGGTAACTAAAAACTTTACAACAAAGGTATGACAAATTACCTAAAGCCCTAAATTAATTGCAGTTCGCGCGTCTATAACCATCAATATTACAGAAAAGATTGTATTTATTTCACGTAGTTAGTAGTCACGTCCTACTTCAGAGTGCTTAGTGCGAGTTTGACAGATCCAATCGAACAACTTTACTACCGCGTTAATCGAGCATTGAGTAGTATGAGTAAGTAAACCGTTCGAACTGGCAAAACGCTGTCACAGTACAACTCGCACTCGCGTTTATTCGTGTTTTGGCTGGTAACCGTGTTCACTTCTCAGCGTAAACCATTACAACTCGCACTCAGCAATTTTAATTTTCATACTTGTCACTAGGTGGCGCTTCCTCGATGCCATAGAAATATGAGTTTACGTTAACGCGATCGAATAGTTAAAAAACTCGCACTAAGCACCCTGGGTACAGGCGTTCTCACAGAGAGAGAGAGCATGGGCTTAATTACCACGCGTGCCCACCGTATATTGGCAATTGGCAAGGAAATCATAATTATCAACCCTTGTATGTCCCCACTGCTGGGCACGGGTCACATGGTGGAGATTTTTTTCCGCTGCCTTTTTTTCCACTACATACGGCCCGAAGGCAGCGGCTTACATTTTACATTGTACATTGACATTCAGCAAACAGAATGTAAATTTTTTACGTTTATGTATATTGATTTGATTGATTGATACTCCACCACGGGGACAATTGGCAAGGAAATAATAATTATCAACCCTTGTATTTCCCCACTGCTGGGGCACGGGTCTCTTTCTGCATCGCAGGAAGGGTAGACCATAGAGCACGGGGTCAAGTCCGGGTTGGTAGAGGATTGTAAGACAATGGCGGGCCATAAAATCATAAAAAAATATTTTCTACAAGAACCTGTCGCCCTGAAACTCCCCCAATGCAACGTGTTTGACGATCCCAGGCTTAATTATTAAACAGTCCTGTACCATATTATTGACTGAAATTCAATATGTAAATTTCAAAGGCTTCAATTGCTTGTCGAAGCCATTTCGTCGGCAAATTGTTTTGGAAAATAACTGTATTAGGTTCGTATGTTAAAAGGCGCTAGTATAGATTCACAACGTGTATCGTGATTGATTTCAATGGCCTCAGTCTGAGGGTATTTACATGTAATACATACATAAAATCACGCCTGTGTCCCAGAGGGGTAGGCAGATACCAGGGACTGCCACTTGCCATGATCCTGACAGATCACATTCGCTTCATCAACATTCATAAGTCGTTGCATGCAAGCACGCCGGTTCTCCTACTTTTTATCTTCCCTTTTGCTAATACATCCTCTATTTTGAGGGTATTTATATGTATGATATCACTCACATCTACGCCACAGTAGAGAGCTACTGAAAAACTTAGATTGCATTGACAATATTTTATAACATTTTAAATGAAGATAGAAGCGCTCGTGGCCAAATCAAAACCGAGTGATTGGACTAAATCACTTGAGTTAAGCAACAACAGGCCTAGTCAGGTGCAGGATGGGTGACCACCTCGTGACTGCCACTAGTAGCATTTTTCCGAGCGCTTCCGTGCCTTCGCAACGTACGTTAAGCCGTTTGGGGCCGGCTGTCATATAACGGCACTCGTTAAGCAATGTCAGAGGCCTTGTGAGCACCTTGTTAACTTCTGACAGTAAGGCCCACCACTGCGTTACGATCCTTGTCTTTATTTTCGATATCAACCCTTGTTTGTCCCAACTGCTGGGGCACAGGTCTCTTCCTGCATCGCAGGGAGGTTAGGTCATACTCCACCACGGGGGCCAAGTCCGGGCTGGTGGAGGATGTAAGACAGTGGCGGCATTCACGAATATACTATGGTGGCGGGCTTTACTGTTAAAAGTTATCAATATCAAGCCGCCCATAAGGCCTCTGACATGGCTTAATGACTGTCAGTACTTGACAGCTGGCACCAACGGCATAACGTGCCTTTCGAAGCACGAAAACGCTCGGAAAAATGCCACTAGCGGTAGTCACGGGACATTCATCCATCCTACACCGACCGCGGCTGTTGTTGCTTAACTCAAGTGATTGATTCCAATCACTCGGTTCGCCTAGGCCACGGCAATCAATACGGCATAGGCAATCCCTCATTATAACACCTCAACTCTATTGTACCTATGTGCAAATAAACTTTATCTTACCACTTACGTCATAGGAGGGCTGTAAGTCAGAAATTCTGGTGAATGTGTGTATTCCCACGCGGTTGTAGCCATCAACACGAGTTACGCGGATGCTATCCAGTGATCTAGACGGTGGAAGCTGGAACGCTTCACATTCAAAGTTTGATTGTTATGTAAGTCTGTTTGTTTGTTGGTTCTTGCTAGCGCTGTGTATTTCTACTCTGTTTTCGTCAGAAATTCGTTTCGTTATTCTTGTGTTACGGCTAAATTGTAACGACCAATAATAGACCAACGACTTTATTTATAAAAACATGATTCCTCTAAAGCACTGATCGGATGCATTTTATTTTAATAGACTAACGACTCTATATATAACTCTAAAGTATTATTCGGTTTCATTTTATTTTAATAAACCAACGACTCTTTATATAACTTTAAAGTATTATTCGATTGCATTTTATTTTAATAGACCAACGACTCTATATACAACTCTTAAGTACTATTCGGATGAATTTTATTTTAACAGACCAATGACTCTATATATAACTCTAGAGTACTATTTGGATGCATTTTATTTTAATAGACCAAAGACGCTATATATAACTCTAAAGTATTATTCGGTTTCATTTTATTTTAATAAACCAACGACTCTATATACATCTCTAAAGTACTATTGGGATGCATTTTATTTTAATAGACCAACGACTCTATAATTATATAACTCTGAAGTACTATTCGGTTGCATTTTATTTTAATAGACCAACGACTCTTTATATAACTTTAAAGTATTATTCGATTGCATTTTATTTTAATAGACCAATGACTCTATGTATAACTCTAAAGTACTATTCGGTTTAATTTTATTTTAATAGACCAACGACTCTTTATATAACTTTAAAGTATTATTCGATTGCATTTTATTTTAATAGACCAACGACTCTTTATATTACTTTAAAGTATTATTCGATTGCATTTTATTTTAATAGACCAACGACTCTATATACAACTCTTAAGTACTATTCGGATGAATTTTATTTTAATATACCAACGACTCTATATATAACTTTAGAGTACTATTTGGATGCATTTCATTTTAATAGACCACAGACGCTATATATAACTGTTAAAAATTTATACAACTCTGACTTTGTGAACGAAATTTTTGTAAATGTTTTTTTATTAATGTCTATGTTATTTTGTATGCATGCAATAAATATCTGTGAGTCACTCTAAAGTACTATTCGCATGCATTTTATTTTAATAGACCAAAGACTCTATATCTTTAAAATAATATTCGCATGCGTTTTATTTTAATAGACCAACGACTCTATACGAGTATATAAAACGCGATTCCTCTATAGAGCTATTTAGATGCGTTTTATTCAATCCAAGGTTGCGTCTTTTTCAATTCAATTCAATTCATTTATTGCTACAAATTACAGTATTTATTGATGTTACCTCACCAAATACTTAAGTTTAAGGCGCTTTGGCGTGATAACTAGCGCCACTAATGAAATAAAAACCATAACTTGTTTCATAATACGTTTTTTTTTAAAGTAAATATCGGAAATCCTAATATCTGCGATAACTATTTTTAGAACATACGACCTAAAACGTAGTATCATCAATATTAGCTAAAACGGCCGTGTTTGGCGAAAATCGATAAAGTCCCAGGTCGTCATAGGTTCTAGATTGTAGGTTTTTCAAAAAGTAGGTACGTAAAGTAGGTGATTACTATTTTAAGAACATAGCCTAGAATGTAGTATCATCATCCTAGGACTTTAATTGATTACCGTCCGGTAACTCCGGCCGAAACGGTAAATACGGCAGTTTTTTGCGGAAATCTGTAAAAGTCCTAGGATGAAAATAAAAGTAGGAAAAAACCTATTACGATATTATTCCGATGTAAAACATAACTGCAAAGTAGGTACTCGGGGCTGCAAATGATGCAAATTACTTGAGCCAAATGTCGCTGCCTGTGCGTAATACAGAGAGTATGTAAAGAGGTTCGAAATTTCACAACGCACCCGTCACACCTTGTGACGTCACGCTTAGGTTAACATTGGTAAAGTTCACCCGTCCTTTATTGTGACTACTAGTGATTACAATGTTTTTTTTTACTTAGGCGTGACGTATTTTCATAAGGGTGCAGATTCGACGCCACGACACACTGCGAACTGTTTTCCCACAGATTTAAAATAATTTTAGAAAAATGGTTTTTACCTAGGCCTTAACTTTCGTTAAACTTTATTTTATTACTAAAATATAGGTATTTTTATAAATAAATAACTACACTATTTTTATTTTTAATGCACTAACCCGTGCTAAGGAACAAATTTAAAAACCTATTTAGAGGCTAAAAATTTTTCACCCATGCCGGGATTCGAACCCGCAACCTCTGGCTATCCTGGCACGGATAGCCAGAGGTTGCGGGTTCGAATCCCGGCATGGGTGAAATTTTTAGCCTCTAAATAGGTTTTTAAATAAATAACTGTCCCCAAATCATGTAAGAGGATTTAAAAGAGGATCTTTCGTCATGCCTATCGAGGAGGATTTTTAATTCTGCAGGAAATAAGTAATGACTTATACTAAGCGACATCATCCAGTTTATCAGCAGAAGCATAAAAATTCTAGAAAAGGTCAAAGCCCTCTCCCTGTAAGGTTTTGTAATAAATCGACGTATCCACTGTCGAAAAAGGCCCGTAACTAAAATTGATAAAGGTTCCGGAGTCGATGGCTGGTCCCAGGGTAGACCCAGTTCATGATTTACACCGCAACTTCACTATGAGATTAGTACTTCCTTTCCGGCACATAGATCCAAGCGAATATTTTAGTTTCTGACCTTTTTATGGCTTGTGAAAAGTTGTCGCGTATTTTGTTGCTAAAACTATTGGGTTTCGCTAACTTGGTGGAATATAATAGTATGTATAATATGGGGCTCTTCAATGGATTTTTATTCGGTTGGCGAAGACAAAATAAAATCTGCCAAAGTGCGAGATGGACTGAGTCACCTTGGTAATTCCGTACTACCTTTTGAGATGTCAAAAATCGTGAGATTAAGAACAATAACGTTATTTTTATGTAGCCTATAATCGTCCCACTGCAGGGACAGGATTTCTCTCAGAGAGAGAGAGTATGGGTTTAATTACCACGCGTGCCCACTGTGAATTGGCAATTTCAAGAGTTGAGGTATTTAAATACCACGGGTTTTCTCACGATATTTTTCTACACAGTTAAGTGGTCTTGCTTTAATAACTTCACAAATGTACGTAATACAAAGAATAGTGTAAAGAGGTTCGAAATTTCACAGATGCCGGTGAGTCGCCCATTAGCTCAGTTAGAAAGAGCGCTGGCACGGAGAGCCAGAGGTCGCGGGTTCGAATCCCGGCATGGGTGGAATTTTTAGCCTCTAAATAGGTTTTTAAAATGTACATAATTAACAAAAAAAAGTCATTGGAAGCTCATGCCCGCACTGGGAATCGAACCTGGGTCTCTTGCTTCCGAGTCCATCGTTTTACCTACTGGGCTACCGCCGCTTAAAATTAATATGACAATAAAAAAACTTATGGTGGGCGAAACTTGCCACCGAGTGAGTGCCACACGACGGACATCGAAAGCGAGGCCGGCCTAGAAGACAGTGGAGAGGTGATCTCGACAACCATCCACCGGAGTGGTCTGAGAAGGCCTAGGACAGAAACACAGAGTACATTACCTAAATAGAGACCAAACTCCGACTATAAAATCGGTAATGCGTAACTAGCGCCATCTGATATCATGTTTCATTACTACATTACCATATAAACATAGCTATACGCAAATACGCTATATAGGTACCCGTATAGGTTCAAAAATTGATTATTTGTAGATTTATTTTCTAGTTTTTAAATAAAGAAAACTCCAAGTTAAATCAATTTTTTATTTCTTTCTTTTAAAACATTTTTGATTGTATTTTTTGGCTTTTATTTGATATTTATAATTTTCATTTTCATCGACGTCCCTCCTCCCGGTTAAAATCTTATTTATATTAATTTTACAATAGTGGAAGATAAAAAAACCTGCTCACCGTATTGATTAAATAATCGGTTACTTTTTCTTTATGTTCCACACACTGAATAAAATTAAAATCTACAAGTGTAATCAAGGCAGTTCTAATGATAATGACTTCTTTTAAATTTGGTTTATTTAAATTCTCTTTTTCAAAATGAGGTCAATGATGTCTTGCATCTGAGATATTAAATTTATTAATTCTGTGCTGGGAGTGCACAGCCACCGTCGACTTTCAAATTCCTTGTATCTGTAACAACACAGAGTCCTTTTTCTTAACGCAATTTCTGGATGTAATAGCCGGAGGAACAATAGCTCAACTCAACGGAAAACAGCAATCCAAAAACTAAATAAAACAGGAGCCAAATGTATACAGCGCAGACGCAAAGAAAAGATTTATTTACTTTTACGAGCGCAGACGCCACGGCTACCATTGTTTTGCTAGGTTAGGTTCAGTGTTGCCAACTCAGAAACTACAAAATGTGCGAGATCGATGTCGAAAATATGCCAACTTTTTACGAAATATGCAAAATTAAAATGTTAACGTATGAATCAAAATGTTTATTCACTTAAATGTTTCATAATCTAACACCCACCTGATCTTGTGCGGAATAATAAGATATCAGTGAAACAAAATATCAATGTCCTCGTCATCATCAGTAGGTATCAACAGTTGCAATTGCAACTGATGTTGAAAATTGAGATCTCTCGCAAGTGTCTTTGCTACCAATACAGCGCAGAACACCGGCACTTCGCAGGAATAATAGCACTTCCCTACTCTCTTGAGTCCAAATCATAAATTGTATCTTCCAAATAATCATTAATGTTATAATATGCTTTTTTGCACAAAGTATGCTTAAAACGGGCATCGGCTGTAAATCGAATAGAACTTATTATAGAACTGTATACAGTGCCCCATAAAGGATGTAATTATTAACTTTTGCAAATCGTGTAATTAACTTTTGCAAACCGTGGAAAGGACAATTTATGTTTATTTAAATTTATTTTTTTATTATGATTGCTATCAATATTTCCGTAATGGGTATTTTTCCTTATGTCAAATATAGTTGGAACCACTGTCAAACTCCGTGCACTGCTCTATGGTTTGTAAGGAAACCACAGATAATAGACCGAATTTGACAGTTATTGCCACAGAATTTATCTGTGAGGAAAAACGCCCATTGCTGAGATTTTTTCTAACATACATAATGTTTTCATAAATGTATTGACTTGCAACTGTTAAGATGTTAGTTTCTTTAAAGAAATCCCTTAGCGAACTAAAAGAAATTAATAAAATAAAATACCTAATTATTTTTTGTAAGATAATTATTGTTTTAAAAAATATTTAACTGTATAAAAGTAGTTTTAAAAGCCCCGTTCATGCACGAACCTAAATATGATTTATTTCAGGCAAAGGACTTAGGTGTGGCATCCTTATTATCTGAAATCACTTTATCTTTAGTGACATCTATTTCCAGGATATGAACTAAATTTATAACGCCATCTCTCCTGAAACTACAAAAACTACTTGAACCAAAATTGTCGTGGGGCGCCATCTCCATCTAAGTTTGAGAAATAGCTGATGGTTATGCTACTTGATTAAAAATACACTTCTTACGAGAACACAAAATGAAATGGCAGTGATTCGCGATTTTATAGCGTAATAATATTATCTATTACTCATTTTTTTGTTTGAAGCTTGAACACTCTGGACAGAAAACTCTGTACTGAATTGGAGGAGGCCTTTGCCCAGCAGTGGGACACAAACATAGAGGCTACAAAAAAAAGACTTATTAGATTTAATTGTTTTATTGGTGCTCGTTTTCTCATTTAAAAATATTATTCTACGAGGTAACTCAGATATTAATGAACGCTTTGTACATTATAAGGCATTACCTAGGAGATAATATATATCGTCATTCCAATTATTACTTGTAACGAAATTGAGAAGAAGGCAGGTAGATATCTGCACTGTCAACATGACAATTAACATTTCTGTCAAAATTACATGTTATTGGGCCAGGTTTTGAATCGTTAAGTAATAATAAGTTAATATAGTTTCGTTAAGACGACCTGTGTGGCGTAGCGCTAGCGCACCTGCCTATCATACAAGAGGTCCCGGGTTCGTATCCCGGCTGGGGACAAAAAAAACTGGTTTTGGATGTTTACATGTTTGTGATGTCGTTGTTTCTGGTTCCTACGACACAGGGTATCCTAGTATGGGGCCAGAAGCAATGTATGTTCCTGTATGTAAAGAATTGTTTGTTAAGTAAAGTAAATATTACCTGTAGTACTGTCTTTTCCTAATTTCTCAGAAACGAGCGAGGCAGAACGTTACTTAAGTATTTACTTAGTGAAATTTTCAATTGAGGAACGCGCCCTTTGTATCTTACCTTTGCTGTGTCAGTGTGAACTGTCAACACATCTTTTATAACCGTCCGCAGTTTGGGTGTTGTCAGAGCTCTAAATATACAATGCGCCAGCAAACGTGCATGGCAATGCACACATTGAATTCCATTTGTGTTTGTGTTAGGAAGACTAAAGACGCTCTTAGCAGGGGCCGCATTTAGGGTTATCCGGAGCTCTCTATGTCGAATATTAATTCATCATTGACAATAATATGACAGACTATACCCGCATGTTGAAGTTGCTTTTATCGTATTCCTCGTTTAAAAATACATTTAATTTTTTTTAGTTAAATTAGTAATAACATTTTAGTGTAAAAAATAATACACTTATTAAATAACAAAATTGGCTTGATAAGAATGGGCTTTTTGTGTTAAAAAGCATAAGTTTTTAGCTAACCTAAAATCTTATTATCTAGCTATTCGTTATTTACTGAAAAATTGTAAACAAATACAAAGAAATATGTAGTTTGCGAGTGAGACTGCATTCAAAAAGTCACAGCACTTTTAAGCGTTGCGGGGCGCTAACTAGCGCAACCAATGGAAAAAAATCATGACTTGTTTTATAATAAGTTTTTGTTTTATAATACAAGTGAACATGAGAAAACTTGACAACTGTGATAACTATTTTTAGAACTTAGGTATAGTCTACAACCTATGCTCAATAGATTAGAACGTTAAAAGTAATTGAAGTACTTGATTATTGATTCTAGGTTCAAGACAGTAGGTTCTAAAAATAGTTGTTAAGATTTCTCATAACCAGTTTAAAATAAAAACGTATAACACAAGTTAAAATTTTATTTTCATTGGCGGCGCTAGTTAGCACCCGCAAGCAACTTAATACTAATTTTCACTCTTTGAAATGTGCACCAGATATTGGTCACATTACGTAAATGCGGAAGATTTATTGAATTTCCTCTGATTTATCATGCTTATGTCTTATACAAGGATAGAGATCACTTTATTTCACAAACAGAAGAAGAGCGACATTGGATATCTTATATCTAAGTACAAGTCTGTTAGCTTTTGGAATATACCTCGGGCTCTAAAGAAGGCTTCTGTTTTTGCCGAATGAGTGTAATGCTACTTTCTGCTCTGTATAAAACTTTTCTTTACTATTTTGAAAAGTTATGTAAAGCTTAGTGTTATATTAGTTCCGATATTTCTTTAAGCCGAGGTATATTCTAAAAGCTAACAGACTGTAATGGCGGTTTTGTCACTCAGAGCAATTTTTTCTAGACAATCTGGTATTGTAACTTATAATAATAATGAATATTCGTGGATATATTACGCAGATCTCGTTAGCCCTATACTAAGTAAAATTAAATGACTTGTGTTATAGGTGCTAACTTGACGATAGGTTTAATACAATAAATACATAGATAACATCCAAGACCCGAGACTAACTAGAAAAGTTCGTTTCCTAGTTGGACCCGGCCGGGGATCGAACCCGAGACCTTCCGTTTTACAGTCAGCGTGCCAAACCGCTGCGCCACCGAGGCCGGCGCTGGGACTAGGATTCTGTGCTTAACTTTCCAAACCAGTTACGCCAAGTGACAATATTGGTCCCACAGCTCACCTAACTGCGTCCCTGTAGCAAGACAGACGGTCGCAGACAGTTTGTGATATGCTGCGAGCTTCTGCTAGGCGTCCGTGAGGCACGTTATACCTAACCCACGTAAAGGTGCAAACATACATACGAAACGGTGTCAGTGATATTGATAACTGAAGCAGACGGTGGAAGTCAACTGGATCGGATCGGGGGGCGTAAAAAGCTAAGCATTTGTCTCCATTGGTAATTGTTACTGATACGTATTTTACTATTGGTAAGTACCTTAATTAACAAAGTGTTTGTTTGCTTGTTTGATGTGAACTTCAATAAAAGAAAAAAGGAGAAATAATCGTGACAACTAGAAATTATAACGTATAATTATCAACGTGGAAAGCATGACGTTAGGAATCATATGTTATTTTAATGTTTTATATTCTAAAATGCAAAACAGAATATTTTAATATTATATTACACATGCATTTTCTAAGTACATTTATTTCATGAAGTAATAGTAGCACTACCACTTGCTAACGGCGAAGAAAAACATCGTGAGGAAACCTGTGAGTCTGAGGTGTTCCCTTACCTCAGTGCTTGAAATTGCCAATCCGCGGTGGGCACGCGTGGTTATTAAGCCCGTACTCTCTCTCTCTCTCTGATGCCCGGGCCCTGTATTATAAGCTACATAAAAAAATTACATAACCTTTACAAGTGCCACTGCATCGAAATTTCCAACAATTTTAATATTTTTGAACTAAAACTTTCGTAAGCACAACACATTGTAGACTTTTAATCGGAGCGAAACCTGGGTGCCAATTCTCACTTCATTAGCAAATAAGTCGTATACGACTCTTAAGGGTCATGACTTGGAATTATACGAAAAAAGTCGAGCGATACCCAAAATCTGTATTCTGAACGCCATTCTACATACATTGAATTAGAATGAGAAAATAAATGTCTAATGACTCTGTCGAATTATCTTATTTTATTCGACAAATGTCTAAGCCTTCGAGTATTTTGCGTCTACGCTTTGAATCCTCATGGGCGAGAATCGGCCCCCTGGTCGGACTTTTCCGATATAACAACACCCGTTAGTAAATCCGGACTAAAAGTCTACAATTTTAATATTTTTAGTTTTATTCTTTACATAATCTTGAAACTAAAAACGGTCTATTCGTGTTATAAGCAATTTGAGAATTATAAAGTTTTGCTTATTAATAACTTGGAAAGTGGTTAAAAGGTAGTGAGATAAGTAAAAACCAAATTTTTTCCGGAAAAATACCAATAATTAAGAAAGGGGATTATATATTATTTTGTATGTACCAAATACGTAAGTATGCCAAATATTAAAAAAAAACAACAGGTTAACTTGTACGCGGTCAATTTATAATTTATCCATAGATCAACTAAAATAGACGCAATAATGAACAAAGGTTAATCATAAAAAAATACATAGTTTGTTTTTAAAAATGCTCATTTGCAATAAGTCACTCAGATTTTGAAGGATTAAATTCATTATCCCGTCATTAATTACCAATACTGAAAAAAATGGTTTCCAGAATTATTTTAATCAATTTACTACATACATACATACATACATACATACATACATACATACATACATACATACATACATACATACATACATACATACATACATACATACATACATACATACATACATACATACATACATACATACATACATACATACATACATACATACATACATACATACATACATACATACATACATACATAAAATCACAGAGGGGTAGGCAGAGACCAGGGACTCCCACTTACCACGATCCTGACAGATCACCTTCGCTTCATCAATGTTCTTAAGTCGTTGCGTGCGCGCACGCCGGTTCCGGGTACTTTTTGTCTTCCCCTTTGGTATGTCCGTCTGGGTCGTCCCTTACCAGCCCTTCCACTTACATTCGCGTTGTATTGCGAATGTAGGTGGAATTATATTTGTTTCGTCAATCTTTCTTCCTTCATCCTCTATACATGTCCAAACCAACGATGTCTAGACGTCAATGGTATGAAAAAACACGTTACCTGATCCGACCATGTACCTATGTCATGGTAGGGTCAGATGACGTGTCCTACATCCTCTATTTTTCCTACATCCTCTATTCTACTTACTACTTATATAATTAACGATTTTACTAGTCGAAAGTACATCAACTTTTAAATAGGCGCGGCGCACTCAAATCACTTGTGTTAAAGACGACTTTGCAAAACAGATACCAACTGTCGACGGCTTATCGATCCGTGGATAGTTTTCATTAGAATCGAAAACATTTATACTAATAATAACCAAATCTAAACAGCCCTTTAATCTGTTTTCATAACAAACCCTGTTATGCCATTATTTTCCTAAAATAATTCATCATTCTGGCTCAGTTTTGTTTTTTACAGTGTTCCAAATAACACGTACTTGCAAATATTAAAATGCTACACCTATTGACTAACATTGCTTTATTGCATACAAACATTTTACAGGGGATTATATAAGAAATAACATGTCCAAAGGTGACTTTATCTCTGAAAGAGATTTCTTGCAGCAAACCTTAAAAAATAGGAGAAACACAAATAAGTGTCGGCTTAGAGAATAGCACCAACCCAAATCTTCCCACGGGTGTCGTAAAAGGCGACTAAGGGACTCAAACCGGAGGGTGGGCGGCAGCGCCCCCTGCAGTACAATTCTATGAAACTGCGATCCTCAACCCGCATGCCCAGCGTGGGGATTATGGGCACTACCCCCTAATGATGGCACAACCTTGCGCTCATTTGGGGAGGGCTATGTCCAGCAGTGGACTAATATAGCCTGAAGAAGAAGTATCTATTGTATTTATTTAAATTTGCAGGGGTATTTAATAAAAACATAAACAAAAATTAATAAATATATATATTGGCCTTTTTTGCATCTACTTAATGAGATGATTTATACAGCGTCCAGTGGTACCTTCACTCACACTAGATGGGTGAAGGGAACACTCCGACGCTGTAGTGCCTGGGACATAGTTTTTTTTATAGATGGTGTAGGCTTGCCCAGCACCTATACCATCCTGACAGCTTAGTCGGCCTAGCCCACAGGAAAGACTAGTCAATACGTGCGGAGCCAACCAAGCCGCGGGTTTCCTCACGATGTTTTCCTTCACGTATTGCGACTACAAATTCGCAAATGTACGTAACTTTGAAATTAAACAAAGTCATTGGTACATGCCTGCACTCGGGATCGAACCTGGGGCTCTCGCTTGCCAGTCCATGGTTCTACCCACTGAGCTACCACCACTTGTTATAATAAATATAAACTAATACTAAATGCAGATGCTGGATGCGGCAAGCTGGAGACAGGGCGCTATGGCGCTCATTAGGGGAGGGCTATGTCCAGCAGTAGACTAATATAGCCTGAAGAAGACGAAGAAGTATATTAAATTAAAGATTAAGTTAAAAAGTAAACAAATTTATATAAACTAATAGAAATAAATACCTATAATTTTATATTTACCAATAAAAAAACTTGCCCCAAGTCGGTGTCTAATTGTATGAACGTAATATTGCATTTAGCGTTTCAGGAAATCTTCTTTTTCTTTACGTGTCAGTTTCTATCGGAGGTTTGCAATCAATTCGGCTGTCTTGCTTCAGGAGATCAGATCTATCTTTCTTCCATATTTAAAAATTTTCAGCAATCAATATTTTACTAAATAGATGACAATTTAACCAAATAATAGCGAAAGTTTTCAGATTTTATGGATGTATATAATAAAGGCCGATATTATTATTTCTGTACGTTCTTCTTTTCGTCGTATCCTCATGACCTAGGGACGTGATAAAAGAAACGCTCTCCATCCGTTCCGATTATGCACCACATGTTTGGCTGTTTGCAGGGTCTCATCCGAAGCTTTAATGTGTCTGTCCTTTGCATTAATGCTCGTCTTCTGCTTCTCTTCCCATTCGAGTGACCGGCGATTACTGTTCAATCTAATCGAATCGATCAATATGGCATTGACCCAGAATGCTGGGTATCACTTGCCGGTCCTTTAAATTATTCCAGTATATCGATATCAACCCTTGTATGTCCTCACTGCTAGTCACTGTCGACATACTCCACCATGGGTCCAAGCCCGGCTTGGTGGAGGATTGTATGACAGTGGCGGAAATTTATGTCAAATGTTATCAAACCGCCTTAAGGCCTCTGACGAGACTTAACGGTTGCAATTACATCACAGCAGGCACCATCCAGCACCTGACCGCGCCTTTTGTTGCTTAACTGAAGTGATTGATTCCAATCACTCTGTTAGGGTTCTAACCTAACTGGATTTAAAATGAGTGGACTGTATATTCACTGGTAAAATATAATACAATGGTCCGAAAATATAATAAATAACATATAAGTGCAACGACCTAACAGTAGCGTAGTCCAAGCGAGAGAGAGCGCACCGGAGCCGTTGGCGTTGGTGCGGTGACGTCGGCGGCGCGTGCGGCGGTGCGTGGGGCTTTAACCAATCAGCGCCCAGCAGCCGCGCACCTCAACTATCGGTGTCTCCGACAACTCGGTTTCACTAGGACACGATAATTTCTAAATGCTTGTACTAATTAAGAAGTTTTTGATGTTGTTGAGATCCTTAACGTTCACTGTTAAGTTAGCGTGCATCCTGACTCGGTCGAACTATGTTTATGTTCATGAAGAGCTTGTGAAAACAATCGCCAGTATAACCAAGCCATTGTAGAGCAGCCCTAACATTACAGTCCTCGCAAACAGCTCGCTCCCGTAGCACTGGATGACGAGTTTAATTATTTCAAGACGGAAACACGGACGCGGCTCCCGCCACAACAATGCGGCTCGGTAATAGAAGGAGCTGTGTCTCTAGCTCGGTCGCTTAATGATGGCTCTGAAAGCTCTAGACCGGTGCTGGCTGACGTATCACAATGGGGATTTGTTATTTCGATCAGTTGATCACGGTTACTGCGAAAGAAAACATCATGAGAAAAGCCTCGCTTAGTTAGCTCCGCATGTATTGTTTTGTCTAGGCCAACTAAGTTGTCAGGATGGTACAGGTGCGGGGCAAGCCTACTCCATCTAAAACTAAGGCACTGCAGGGCCCGAGTGGCCTCTTTAGTCATTTTGTGTAAATAAAGGTGTCACTGGACGCTGTATAAATCGTGTCACTACGTCGATGTAATGGACAATAATTAAAAAAATATTAAGTTAAAATAAAAAAAAACTATTTGGAGACTAAGCTTCAAGGAATACATGAAAAATACTATAAGATTTTTCTATACTTTTATTTTAGAGAAAAATGACATAATTATTATAAAATAAAATAGAAAAACCGGTACAGCAGCTCTACAGCGTGGTATCTACATTCTTTTTTTCACCAAAAACAAAAGTAATGTCAATTGCACAGAAGTCAATTGTCAACAACTTTTAGTCTGTAGAATGTCGAATCGAATCGTTTTGCAATGAGAAGTTTTTTTTTTCAAGTAGAGGCAAAAATTATATTTTATGTTGCCTTCTAGCCTACGTGACTTCCGCCTCTAAAAAATCATCTTTAAAACTTATAAATAACTATTTTTTTCCAAAGATATACGATCAAAGAAAAAAACTGTGTCCCTATTGTTCTGTTCTCTTCTAGAAAAAGCAATAAAATCATGTGGCTTTATTTTTGTACTAGTTGTCAATTGGCGTTGCTAACCAAGCTCATTCACAGTACTTTCATGTAGCTTACATTACTTCATTAATCCTCAATGCCAAGTGGGGCCACCTATAGCCAGTGATAGGTAGATATTATGTGGGCTAAAGTCTCGTGCCATTACGAGCCGCCAGAACTATAGCGTGGGAAGATCGGAAACGTAGGAAGGTAAGACGATGCTAAAGCGTATCGGTAGTGCCGTTTCATTCGATAAGCTGCTATGTGTTGAGTGTAATTTGAGTGTTTGGAATTTTCATGCAATTATGTTTAACACTTATTACATTTAGGGTTATCCAAGTCAGTTCAAGGCACTCTCATAACTTAATTGTGGTTGTATACATACTCTTAAAAAAAATGTTTGGAGGCTAAAAATTCCACCTATGACGGGACTCGAACCCGCGACCTCTGGCTAACCGTACCAGTGCTTTCCCAACTGAGCTAATGGGCCACTTAACGGCATCAGTGAATTTTCGAGCCTCTACAATACTCTCTGGCTGAAGTAATTTGCATCACTTGCAGCCCCGAGTACCTAACTTTGCAATTAGGTTTTACATCGGAATGATATCGCTGTACCCACAGAATTATATTCTTTTTAATGCACTAACCCGTGCTAAGGACCATTTTCGAAAACCTATTTTGTATACCTACTCTTTGTTAATTTGTATGTCCACAGTAGCAAAGTATGCATGACAAATATTATACTTGTACCAAGGAGAATTAAAGACTTTTTCTTTAATTCTCCTTGCTTGTACAATGTTTTTGAAATTCACGTTTACCAAATAAGGTTTCAACCCAAAGAGGTTTCGTACCTCGGATGGTGGGATGCCATAAAAGCGGCAGTCGGTGGCAGCATGTACCAGGCGGTTCACATGGCGGATACCGTTCGCTGTGGAAACGAGCGACCCACGATCGAGATCCTCATTCATGTGGGTCCTTATAGGTCACTTTGTTCTCCGTCGGTCGGTCCGTCTGTTTGTGTTCGTCTGCCTAGACCTTAGGGTCTAAGATAACGAAAAAAAGTTACGGCCGCAAAAAAAAACTATATTGATTTTTTTCATACAAATGGTTTTGTGTTTTTTAGTGTTAATTTCACCGAAATTTAAATGGGTGTTTTGTGTATAAATAAAGCATTATCCTATCTTATCGATTTGTCCATAATCAGGGGAATCACAATTCATAGGGTACTCGTCCCGTTAACCTACAAGTATGAAATTTGGCAGATAGTAAAAAAAAACTATAGGTACATTCGCAATAAAATCATTAACTAAGTACAAGGAAGTACGGAACACGTATCAGCTGCTTGTGTAAACTAATAGTAATAATGAAACAGTCTTTTCAGTTCGGAAAAGATCGAATAAATCTGCGTGACTCAATTCCTAAACTACTTCTAATAATAATGTACGTACCGAATATCTTCTATAATATAAAAATAAATCGCTGAATGTGTTGGTAACCGCAAATCTCGAGAGCAGCTGAACCGATTTCGCTAATTCTTTTTTTTAGAATATTCCTTGAAGTACAAAGATGGTTCTTACGGAGAGAAGATAAAAAAAAATAAAGCATCGACTGTCAGGCGGTACGTAGTTCGCTGGGTCAGCTAGTTAAAAATTAAATTATAAAATTAAGTCCGTCCGCCTAAAACTCAACATAAAAAACTCGCATAAAAAGCGTATTATAATATAAAGATTATTTGGAAAACAAAGATTTCTGGTATTTAAATAATCTTAACGGGGACGATTACGTCAAGTGTAACTGTAGGTTGAAAACTCTGTTAATTAAGTTAAAACCTGTTTTGAAAATGATAAATGTGGAATTGGTTTGACTTGTCTACAGAATCTATTAATTGTGAAACTAAACATTTTGACGTTGTTTCATTAATCATTATCGGCCTTACTAATAAAGGTTATGTTATGAGCTGTGTATACAGCCGTTATGCGAGGTCTGGCAAACTGGTTATTTGTACGCTAAATGCGATTAAACCAGTTTAAATTGAGATACGTCAAATAGTTATTCAGAGTGTATAACTTATTATTAGTAAGGCCGTATGTTTTCATAGGGAATAAAATACAAATTGAGTGGAATTTGAATTACAATTATACGAGCAAATCATGAAAATTGGTAAAGCCATTTCGGAGGAGTTTGTTAAAAACACGAGATTTTTTAAATTAGATTATGGTTGAATTTGTAGAATGTAATAACCATGAGAACCCTTGGAATTATCACCGTTCCACCAGTGAATACAAAATATTGACAAAAAAAAAGTTACAAAAACACATCCTGTTCTAAGGACCTGCGGTCCTGTAAAAAGGACAGGAGTTCTTCAAAGAAGGAGTACAGACTATTTAAAAGGGGAAAAAGTAGGCATGCGTGGCAGGCAACAAAAATATAAGATAAGAATATTCTTTTCACACCTCCTGCTCGACAATGCCTTATTACGTACCGTCAAATATCATCGTAAAGCATAGCCTTGTCTCTCGAGGGCAATAATAATGAAGAATTTCCCTAAGGAATAAAGTGATTTGAATTTAGAATGTCAAAATTCGCATGAAAACTATGAAGAAGCCCCGCATTGCAATTCGAAATTCGAATTGTTGTTCGAAACTCACCCCTTTTTTCTTTTTTTTCTGAACTACTGTGTCGTGTGACCGCGCGAAACACCAATAAAAAAAAGAAAAATTTTATTGTCTCCCAGATGGTGTGAAAAGTAGAGTATTCACCTCTGGAATAAAACATGTCTTAGTCTCGGGCGGTATGAACCCCTGGCTTCACTCAGGACTCTACATAACTCCCTCGCTTCGCTCAGGAGTTAAAATTTAACTCCCTCGCTGCGCTCGGAGTCCTTCGCTCCGCTCAGGGTTCAATATACCGCCCATGACGTAATACATGGTTTTATTCCCTTAATGCATAATCTACTATTATTGTACACCAGAGCACATATTATAAAACATGTAAATATACAAAGTACAACTGGCGGCGTTATTGCTAAAAGCAATTTCTTCCAGACAACCTTACGCCGGAAAGTTGCTGAAGGAAATAAGAGACGGTTAGTCGGTGCAAATAAGAATATAAGCATGAAAATGAAGCAAATATGAACAAGGCTCCATCTAAAAGACCATATCTCGATAGCTCCCATTAGCTCTACAATGTTGATGTACGGGAACACAAAACAGCGCATCGATTTAACGCAGTGTTAGGCAAGCGACTTCGAGGGGTCCACTACGCCACGCCAAAACACGTTTCAGCGAATAGTCTATTCGTTGATGATATTGACATAAGATAATATTTACATACAGGCACATACATTGGTGGAAGCGCTCGTGGCCTAGGCGAACCGAGTGATTGGAATCAATCACTTGGTTAAACAACAACAGGCGCGGTCAGGTACAGGATGGGTGAGCATCCTGTGACTACCGCTAGTGGCATTTTTCCGAGCGCTTCCGTGCTTCACAAGGCACGTTAAGCCGTTGGTGCCGGCTGTCATATAATGGCAGTCGTTAAGCCATGTCAGAGGCCTTATGGGCGGCTTGATAACTTCTGACAGTAAGGCCCGCCACTGTCTTACAATCCTTCACCAACCCGGACTTGGCCCCCATGGTGGAGTATGGCCTGACCTTCCTGCGATGCAGGAAGAGACCCGTGCCCCAGCAGTGGGGACATACAAGGGTTGATAACGACATACATTGCTTGTGAACCCACACTAGGATACCCTGTCGTGACAGCGAAACAACCTGGGTTGGACAAAACGAACTTAAAACATAACATTTACAACAAAAAAAAAGAAAACAAAAGGTCACGGCCTGTCACTGCTGCTGTAAATGGCAACCGACATTCAGTGCTAGGTGCTCTGCGAGCGTTACAGACTGCGTGCAACCGTGGGAATCACAGAAATACTCGACGGCCTCTGTGGCGTAGCGGTAGCGCATCTGCCTACCGTGCAAGAGGTCCCGGGTTCGAACCCCAGCTGCGGACAAAAAAACCCCAGGTCTTGGACGTTTACATGTTTGTGATGTGTCCTTGTTTCTGGTTCCCACGACACAGGGTATCCTACTGTGGGGCCAGAAGCAATGTATGTGCCTGTATGTAAATGTTACGAAACGTGTTTTGGCGTGGCGTAGTGAGCCCGTTTGAGGTACGATCCAACGGGTGCTTGTATCCTGTGCGCCTTTGTTCCTGGAACACGTAGTTCCGATAGTGATTAGGTGATCGCACATGTATAACAGTAACGTTATTAAGGTCAAGGGTTGAGATACCTATTATGTGCATCAAATAGAGGGGCTGAAAACCAGCGCTACTGACTACGCATGCAGTCATAGCAATAAGCTGAGCCCCTTCCTTATTACCTTTAAACAAATACGTATATATATTGATTTGTAATTTTTAAGCATTGATTTTATGGTAAATAAAATATTTTCACTTTCACTTTTCAAATCAATGCAAAAAAGTGTTATTCACAGTTAGCATAGAAAATGCAATTTAATTAACGAAACAAGATAAACTAGGTGTCCACTTCAAAATCAAGACAATTTCGGAGGAAAATGGTCAAAAAATCTTCTTTAAAATATCTTCTTTCCAAAGTCCTTAATTAACAGAACTTATATTGTAACTAGCTCTGCCCCGCAGTATTACCTGAGGTTTATCGCATTTATTATATTTTTCCATGGAAATAAGATATTTTTTACATATTTATTTGATACTTGACAATATATCCGATGATTATATTTTTTCGCAGTAAAACGTATTCTATGTGTTAATCCAGGGTGTCAGCTAACTTCATACCAAATTTTATTAAAATCGCTCCAGCCGTTTAGACGTGAAGAAGTAAGAAACACACAAAGTAAAAAAAGTAAAGTAAGTAAGTAAAAATATATTTATTGCCACCAACAAAACACTAGTCTAAAACAATAAAGTTTAAATTTGGTTAACATATACATTTTACCAACTAGTCTCAGCCAGGTAACAATAATTTATAAGGTATTTTTTAATAATAGAGTAATAATTATAAAGTAATAATAGAGAGAATAATTTTAAAGTATTTTTTAATATAATTTATAAAGTAATTTATAAAGTCACAAGCTTTCGCCTTTATAATAATAAATTATATATATATATATATATATATATATATATATATATATATTATGATAAGTATGATATGATTATAAATTAGAACTCTTGCATTGTACCTACTGGCTTTAATGCCAGACGTTATTGTCATCGAAATAATTATTTATAGTTTAGCAGTTGGAATATCTAATAATTTAAAAACCTATTTAAAGGCTAAAAATTTCACCCATGCCGGGATTTTGTTCCTTAGCACGGGTTAGTGCATTAAAAATAAAAATAGTGTAATATCTAATAATGTTTAAAAAATTTTTCGAGGATTTCGATTTTTATGATCGTATTATTTGGTAGGTCTGAGAATGTGTCGTGGGTTTGCAAAAGAATGTTTGCACGGTCGGCTAGCTTAGATATATATGTTTTATTTTATTATAACAGGAAAACTTACAGCTATAAAAAAACACATTGCGATTGAAATAATGACTGAAAGCAAATTACGAGTTTTCACTTATAGAAATATTTTAGAAAAAAAAGAAACAAAAAACTTTTCGCCCACTGCAAAACAATACAAATACTGACACACACTACATATTTATCTATCCATATTGAAGTAAGGAACTTGAGGAAAAGCTTATAATTTATTTTCAACGCAGGTATAGTCAGTAGGTTAAAGATCATTATTCGCGTACACTCTACCACCGTAGGTATGCAGTTTTCTGTTGAAATACTAAAAAATTTTGATCTTCCGTGACGTGAAACCTTTTTAAAACTGAACCGCGTGCATGGAATGCTATATGAATTTAGATGAGGCAGAAAAGTGGCGGAATTTCAAGGCGTCTCCTTGCCCTCTGAAATGCAAGCGTGGTTTTTATCATGCATTATATTATAACACACTCACACTTGCAAATAATATTTGAACTATGTATGAGTCGTCGTAGTTCAAAGTATTATTAGAAAATCTCACATGTCTTTCAGCCAACAACAAAGCACGTTGTAGAAACTGTAAATAAATAAATTTATACATGAAATCGCTCGAAATAAGGCGCTCGTGGTCTAGTCATAACAAGTGATTGGACTCAATCACTTGATTTAAGCAACAACAGGCACGATAAGACGCAGGATGGGTGACCGTCCCGTGACTGCTGCTAGTGGCATTTTTTCCGAGCGCTAAGCCGTTGGTGCCGGCTGTCACGTAATGACAGTCGTTAAGCCATGTCAGAGGCCTTCTGAGCGGCTTAATAAATTCTGACAGTAAGGCTTGCCACTGTCTTACAATCCCCAACCAACACGGACTTGATCCCCGTGGAGTATGGCCTAACCTTTCTGCGATGCAGGAAGGGACCCGTGCCCTGGAAGCAGGGACATTCAAAGGTTCATATCGATACATGGAATCACACTTTAAATAGTACTTATTTATGTAGCATAAAGACAGAGTAAAGGCTTAATTATATTATTTTTAGTGCACTAACCCGTGCTAAAGACAAATTTAAAAACCTATTTGGAGGCTAAAAATTCCACCCATGCCGGCATTCGAACCCGCGTGCCAGCGCTCTTTCCAACTGAGCTAATGGGCGACTCACCGGCATCAGTGTGTACGTAATACAGAGAATGTTTTAAAAAAATAATTTATAATTTTATAATTTACTGATGCCGGTGAGTCGCAAGTCGCAAATGTACGTAAGTTTGAAATTAAACAAAGTAATTGGTACATGCCCGCACTCGGGATCAAACCTGGGGCTCTCGCTTGCCAGTCCATGGTTCTACCCACTGAGCTACCACCGCTCAGGTATATAGGCCACACAAAATGAAATGGTGAATCCGCAAATATCAACAACTAAAATCGTTTGAATAACTCAGTCACCTATTGCCACCGTCAAAGCGCGGTTTCATATCTCGCAACGCTAGTGCAGAAATATTCACAACTCCGCGACACAAAAACGACCTAATGCCGAAAACCGGATTCGTTTGAGCTCTTCAAAGGTTACATTTGAACGCTTGGACCAAACAGAGGCGAATAGCATCTGTATCGTAAAACAACCGCTTTACAGTCGCGTCTCGAGCGCACGGCAGAATGCAGCAAATTTAAACTTCGCCTTGGGCAGGAATAGTTCACTTCTGCACCGGAGGAATCTGTTAGATGGAAGACCTACACGCAGTCACTATTTTGCTTGCAAACGTCTCGTATCTGTATTTATTTGCACCTGAAATATAACGCAAAATAATTTGTTTTCCACGTTCAATGTATTTTCTTACCAAAATGAAGGAAAATATCGTGAGTAAACCTGAGTGTCTGAGGTATTCAAAAACTTCAGCGACTAAAATTGCCAATGCGCGATGGGCGCGTGGTAACTAAGCCCATACTCTCTCTCTCTTTGAGAGAAGGCATATAGGCTACTTGAATGAATATATAAATAAGTAGCGCAGAAACTGCGGCTTAATGAACGTTACAATTCAAGCTAGGTGTCCATTTCAAAAACGAGATCATTTCGGAGAAAAAAGAAACTCCAAACATAGTCTTTTCAAAGTCCTTAATTTACAGAGTTTACATGATTATTGATGACACAACCTTGCGCTACGGCGCTCATTAGGGGAGGGCTATGTCCAGCAGTGGACTAATATTGCCTGTAGATGAAGATAGAAGACATAATTATCATAAAACATAGACTTATGCATCGTACTGGCTTTAGTTTCAGACATCATTAAATTTTCTGAAATGTCATTTACGTGTTTATGAAAATTAAAAAGGCATTCGTCATACGAACCAGTGAACGATGTTGATAAATTTACATGAAGTCACTCTTCAAGTTACTTTGTCATCGAAATTGTTTAGTGTCATTAAAAGGCAACCTATAGGTGTAAAAGTCTTTGGGGTCGCAATAAAATAGTACAAATGGCCTCATTCGAGGTATATTTCCACGTTTGATGTCCTTATAACATTAGCACAGGGATCAAATTTTGGGGCAATTAAATGTGTTGTATAGAATTTATTAATATTTATATTTTATAACATATTTGCTCGTAAAGTGGTTGTAATTACACCAATTTCAATATCGTAATGTAGGTATCTCATTACGTACTTGTGCGATAATGTAATGTTAATGTAATGTAGTTTTAAGATACTGCGTCTAAAAATGAACGATACTTTTAAAAATCTTAGCAAAGTGGTTTTATGTCAAGAAAGTGGTCAATATTTTACGAATAAAATTAACTTTGGGAAATAAAATATAACAAATAAACATTTAATTCTTTAATTTAATTAATTTTGACAATAAATTACAACCATTCATCTGTAACAAAAACACAAAAATATGAATTTACTTTATTAGTAATACTGGCTGTTTTTGTACCTTTGCCTAAAAAAAAAAGCTGATGCGCGCGCATCGCTTATTTGTGGACAAGTAAAAATAAATCCGCGCGCTTTTTCTTTTCGATGTATTGATTGTTTTTATTTGAAAATGTCGTCAAGTAGTGATGATAACAAAGATAGATAGATAGATAGGTAGAGAACTCTTTATTGCACAACCAGAAAAATATTACAACCATGATTCTTAAATCTAAGTAATGTTTGTCAAAGTCAGAGTTTTATTAATTTCCTTCTAAATATGTTACAAAACGTCGTATGACATACGTGCGCTTTGAAAATTACAGCCTCTGCTTCCTTATAGCCCTCGCCGATGGCTCGGGCTAGTAATATCGCCTCGGCTGTAATTTTCAACTTACCGCACTTATATCATAATGTACTATTATTGTAGATCCAGTGTCTTGAAATTGTTCTGAGACCACCAAACAAATAAGTTTTAATATAAAAATATCTTAACAACCACTTCCTTTCTTGAAGTAGGTTGAAAGATATTAATTTTGAAAGTAACAGCTTCGACGTTCATTCAGTAAAAAATAACGATAAACGATTTTAAAAATCGTTTTGTTTGTAATATCGTTTGCACTTAGAAAATCTATTCTTATGGGGCATGTTTCACGAAAAAACCCTAACAGTGGACACGGTTCTAAAGTTCCCCACTGGGCGACGCTTCGTCTGAAAGCATTATACATGCTCGGTATTATACATGCTTTCAGACAAAGCGGGAACATAGCAAGTCTTGATATCATACTCATGATACGATATCAAGCCTTTGTATATCCCCACAGCTGGGGCTGGGTCGCATGGGTCACTTCCTGCATCACTAGAAGGTTAGGGAGCCTTCCTCCATCACGGGAGCCAAGTCCGACTTGGTGGAGGATTGTAAGACAGTATCGGGCCTTCCTGTCAGAAGTTATCAAACCGCAGTTATCAACCTGCCCCTAAAGCCTTTGACATGCCTTAACGACTGCCATTACAAGGCTGCCGGCACCACTGGCTTAACGTGTCCTGCAAATTGCGGAAGCGCTGGAAAAAAATCCAAAAATATCACTAGCGACAGTCACTGGATGGTCATCCATCCAGCACCGAGCTTGCTTGGTTACAATTAATAACCCAAGTGATTGACTTCAATCCCTCAGTTCTATTAGCCACGAGCGCAGTAGATGGAAGAAAATTATTTATCCGGATGCAATCCAAACTGGTGATCCACTCCAGAGTGGTGGCGGAGAACCAGCCGTTATTCGGTGGTGGTCCCTTAAGGTGGCGGCGGCAGGCCAACAGTGGACGAGATTGGCAGGGGACCGGCGAGGTTGGTATGACGGCGAAGAGCGTATACCCAACAGTGGGCGTCTTTCATGGGTTGTATGGGTAGAATCCAAACTGGTTCTTCTGTACATTCATCAGAAGCTACATTATTCTATGCGCCTCGCGATCACAAGCTCGGTATTAAGCCCAACTTTCCTTTTGACTTCATTATGTGCAAATGTTATTTGTTGGTTCTAAACATAGGGGGTCCCTCAAGCGATAAAAGTGAAAAATATTTCCCAAGTCGGTTTTCGGGGGCTTCCTCCGGAGCAGGATGCCATTGCATTTTCGATGTACATTATGTAGATAGTAATAGGTCTCGAGGCATCTGTATTGGTCCCAAGACAGCGTCTATTATGCGGTCAAATCCAAATTGGTCGAGGGAAGTGGCTGAAGACCTCGGTAGTTATGTGTCTGCATCTACAGAACTACGTAAAGAGGACAGAGGGAAGTAGTGTGCCTTAGGGGAGCCCTTTGTGCAGCAGTGGACGAGTACAGCCTAGCTATAAAGAATATTCTAGTACACAGAAATTACAGTAACACAAATTATACAAAAATATGCGACAAACGGCGGCCTTATTACTAAAATAAATTTTCAATTTTGACTAATGAATTGGATTTGATCAACAGAACTAAGCTTTTTAACGAGAATCATGTCGTATAAAAGACAAGAAATTAAAGTAATCTAAAGGAATTAATTTTTAAAATGTAACAAACAGCATAATCGTTCGTAAACCCGGCTACCTGAGTGATGTTAAAATGATCACGAAGGTTAAGCAACAAAGGACGCGTTCAGAGAATGGATGGAAGACCGTCTATGACTAACGCTAGTGGCATTTTTCCGTACTTTGCAAGGCACGTTAAGCAGTAGGTGCCGGCTGGCGTCGAACACTTCTGACAGTTAAGTAGTCTTGCAAGTCTCCACCAATCCGGACTTGGCCCCCGTGGTGGAGTATGGTCTATACCTTCCTCAGGGAAGAGACCCGTGCCCCTCAGTGGGGACAGTCTACACAGGTTGGTTATTTGGGATGAGAATGACTTGAACCATTGTGGCTACTTTAAACCGGCGGACTACAGCATAAGTATAAGTCCAAAATACGATTTTTTGACGATTTGAAAATATACAATGAATTGAACATAGTTACATGTTTTATGTAGTAATAAAACAATAATTGAGTCAGCCGGCCCTAGAAACGTTCTGCATAAATTATATTTGGCATAACTTAACTTTTTTAATACTTAACTATAATCAAGTAACTATGAACGTTAATATATTTGGCCATGCATTCAGTAATGGATTATGTACCATTTAGCAGCGAGCCTGCATTTACAATTTATTAACTAACTGTACAATAGCATTTGTCAATTAACTAATCAGCTGTAGACAACTGTCATCGGTTTTATTTCAGTTAAATAAAAGGTCCCGGCCCCCGGCATGGGTGAAATTTTTACCCTCTAAATAGGTTTTTTAAATAAAAGGTGTTTACGCATTTGTTATTTAAGGGTTTGTATAAGCCCCTCCCCTTGAGGACCGAACGAGGCTATGTATAGGCCTCCCTTCTGTAGGACCAATATTTTCTGTCATTTACCACCTCTGGCCACTCCAGAATTTGCCGAAAATTCCGCCAACGTCTGAGTAGTTGTGGCCGAGTAGCTGCCACCGTTTGTTATCATAGTAATAATTATAACTCTTATATGAACCCTTGTATGTCCCCACTGCTGGAGCACGGGTTTCTTCATGCATCGCAGGAAGGTTAAGCTATACTCCAGCACGGGGAACAAGTCCGGGTTGGTGGAGGTTTGTAAGGCCGCGGCGGGCCTTACTGTCAGAAGTTATCAAGCCGCCATTAAGGCCTCTGACATGGCTTAACGACTGCCATTACATGACAGACGGCACCAACGACTTAACGTGCCTTGCGAAGCACGGAAGCGTCACTAAACGCCACTAGCGGTAGTCACGGAACGGTCACTTATCCTGCACCTGACCGCGGCTGTTGTTGCTTCAAGTGATTGATTCCTCTCACTCGGTTCGACTAGGCCACGAGCGCTTCATTATTACGCTTATTGCACTTAAATAATACAATGATGTTTACCCTGATAAAGTAAAAAAAAAATTAAATGTTAGAGAAGACGTTTCAGTGTGTACCCCTTTCCCCGGTCTTTCATAAACTTTATTTTCAATTTTAAAACAAAAGGTATGACGAAGAATTCATTTTGAAATTTCGAAATCTATCTTCAAGCATCGGTCAAGATTCCAATTCCAGATTAATATTGCGTTTGGCTTTCCAATCGACTACTATATCCTACGTAGTTACAGCCGACAGCAGGCCCTTTTTTACATTTTTGTAGCTAAACTCATTTGATTTGATTTTTGACTAAACTGATTTGAATGCACGCGTAAGTAAAGATGGATTTCTTGTCGACTGTGCGTACTTAGTTAGATTATTTCTATTATTCATCAATTATTTTTGTAAATCATTGTTGTACCATAAAATAATAATGCTATTTTAAATGGAAAATATATATATATATATATATATATATATGGGAAGTGTATTTCCAATAACAATGAAAGAATACAGTCTGATTGATTGATCAAAATAAAATTAAGAAATATTGTTACACGGAATCCTCTTTGCGCGAGTCTTACTTGCACCTAGCCGGTTTGTTGACTGAACAGCATAGATAAGTATATTTTGCTGAACAGTTTCAGGAAATTCGGATATTCAGATTACCTACAATTTCTATCCGGATATTATGTGGTTCCGATCTGGATTTCTGAAAAAGATGATTCGCCGATTAATACAAATATAATAATTTTAGTTTGAAGAAGAAAAACATTTATTATAGAAACAGTGCACACGCCACAGTAACAAACTTAAAACATAAATTACTAAACATAACATTCACAAAAAACGAAGAAATACGAAAGGTCACGGCGTGTCACTGCTGGTATAAATGGCAACTGACTCAGCAATATGCTGATGGACAAGCCTTCAGCGCTGATTTTTAGTCAGTGCCAGTTAGTTTTAGCCAATTTCATGCGCTCTAAATCACTGAATAACTTACTTTTTTTAAATACAAGCTGGTGCCCGCGACTTCGTCTGCGCAGGGTTAGTGTTTCGCAAAAAAATTCTAGTGGCGCAGAAAAGAACTAACATTATGACATTAAAATAATCACAGACGACCTTACTAATAAATAAATTATACACTCTCGGCCTTACTAGTAAATAAGTTATACACTCTGAATAACTACTTAACGTATATCAATTTAAACTGGTTTAATCGCATTTAGCGTACAAATAACCAGTTAGTCAGACCTCGCATAACGGCGGTATACACAGCTCATAACCTTTATTAGTAAGGCCGTCTGAATAACTATTTGACGTATAACAACTTAAACTGGTTTAGTCGCATCTAGTGTAGGTACAAATAACCAGTTAGTCAGACCTCGCATAACGGCGGTATACACAGCTCATAACCTTTATTAGTAAGGCCGTCTCAATAACTATTTGACGTATAACAACTTAAACTGGTTTAGTCGCATCTAGCGTAGGTACAAATAACCAGTTTGTCAGACCTCGCGTAACGGTTGTATACACAGCTCATAACCTTTATTAGTAAGGCCGATAAGGGTTGGGTAGCATTTGATAAATATGACACTATATTTTTTTTTCACACAATATCCATAAATTGTAGCCTATGTCTTATTCTGATGTATAAGCTATATTATTGTAAAGTTAAATAAAATACATTTAGTACTTTTTACGTGAAAGAGTTAGAAAACATCCATCCATACTTATAAACTTTCGCGTTTATAATTGGACTGTGTTATGTAAGATCGAATTGAGCGACAAAATCGAAAAAACAAATTGTTATGAATTTTGTTTGATTCTAGGCATGCTAAACTAGGTATTCAGCTGTTTTCTTCTACAAAAATCACTTCTAGTACCTTATAATAAGGGGTTGAATCAAGCGCCAGTTCAAACTTTGTAAGAACCTGTGCACGAATTTGTTACGTTACTATTACAATTTGAATTGTGCGTCAGGGTTACTATTACATAATACATAATCACCATTTCATTCTGCATTAACGAATTCAACGCAAAAGTTGCTGATAATCCATTTACAAATTTTGTTATTGCAATGGTTTTTAAAACGCAATATCGAATTACAAGCCAAAAATGGCATTTTATTCGCAAATGCATTTATCATCACCTATACGATATTTCACTTGATGGAGGATCAAACGCCGTCGTCTGGCTATTGATTCGTTAATGCAATTTCGGGATTTCGCGCGAGTGACGGTGGCGGGCGGCGTGGGCGGGTGGCGGGGGCATCATTACCGCGTCATACCATTCCGGAAGGATGTGTTGACTATTTTTCTGTCATTTTCTATAAATAATTATTATTAAAAAACCGTGTTCAAAAGTAATAAATTCAATAAGAATACACGATGTTTACGCCATGATGCGTAACACAAAAAACTAAACGCAGCCTAAGTTGGTCGCCCCGCGACCCCCGCGCCCTGCCGCGCCCTCTTTGCTCCTGCGCTCGTACACGCGCCACACGATTTCTGTTCAATTAGTTGTAACCAAGTAAATTAAACAGTGTAAAACGTTTACTTGTGTATATTATTGTGCAACGTGCTGAATTGTGAAGTTAGCACAGTGGTTTTCCCTACCACCAACGTCGACTCACGAGGTTACCGTTTGGTTGCTAGGTTGCTTCAATAACTAGCAAATATGGTAGCTAAAGCTGTTCTGTGAAGGTATGTACCTACTATTTACTACTTTTCGCGTGTATTTTAAGTAATTTTTTGGTTATGACTGGAACTTTACATTTCGTTATTGATTAATGTTTGAACATAAATATACTGCCTAGCTGGTCTAGCGGTAGATATGTGGAATACGAGCACGGGGGCCGTGGATTCGATTCCCGCAGGAGGCCGTATACAAATGGCCTCAGTCTGCGAGTTTTTCATGTTTATGATGTCCTTGCATTTACCATGGCCCAGGATATCCTAGTTTGGGACAAGGACAGGTTTATTATTGTGTATTACAGGATTATTGTAAGTGGAAGTTATATTATAACTCGAACAAGAAGCGGGTAATGTTGACATCGATGTTTGCGTCGTATTTTACCCTTATATTGCGTGCTTCAGAAAGGTTCGATCAAACTGAAGGGTCTCTTCATCTCACAAATCGTTGTACTCATTAATACAAACAACTTTTACAATGGGACCAACTCTGGAAGCGAAAAAAAGAAAGCAGCTGTTTCATACTGAAGTTGATTTCTCGACTACAGTATTTGTATGAAACAGTCTCAACTGCAGTTTTTGTATGAAACAGCTGATTCTTTTTCTCGCGCTCAGAGTTGGCCCCATAGTAAAAGTTGTTTGTATTAATGAATAGGTACAATGACTTCAGTTTGATCAGATCTTTCTGAAGCACCCAGTATACAGTGTTACAAAATCGCCATAATAATACTACCTAACTTAAAAATAGAGATATCTGTGCCTATTGATGAGTAGTATCGTCGACAGCAGATCAACCCTTACACTTTATACTTTAGACCGTCCTTATTACAGAGACTTAGCGTTAAATTTCAATCTAGGGTGTAGAAGTTGATGTGCCGTCGACTGTATATTCGACACAGCAGGTAAATTTACATTTTAGTTGCAAGTAACCTGACAAGGTTGAGTGCCCGAATGTAAAGTGTTTGGCGACTGTACACATATCGTAGTTATGTAAAGGATCGTAGGTGCGTAGCTTAGCGACAGTATTCGTAGAAATGGATTGCACACTGCGAGTACTGCAACACTTATTTGCCTCGCGCTTGGTGGCAATTTTTGTGAGCAAAAAGCAAAAACAATCGCTGGCATGTTCAATCTTTTTCTTTAGCTGATCGAGTTAAAAACCTATAGACTAAAACCCGAACCTCTGGCTAACCGTGCCAGCGCTCTCCCAACTAAGCTAATAGGCGACTCACCGGCATCAGTGAAATTTCGAACCTCTTTACAATACTCTCTGTATTACGTATTAAATTTAAAACATGATAATATTGTACCCGTGTTCTAGCAAATAAATTATTTTTACTTTTACTTTACTTTACTTTACGTATTTTTAGCCTCTAAATAGGTTTTTAAAATGGCTCTTAGCACGGGTGAGTGCATTAAAAAGAATATAATGATCGAGTTATGTTACTGAACTCAATTTGAATAAATTTAATAATTATTTTTTTAAGGACACTTCTCCCATTGACGATCGATTAAACCGGGCACACAATAAATACATACAGCTGCATGATGAGGTAAATAACTATCTATCTACACAATTTATTATTGAATTTAATGGCCGCACTGGTTTAGTGGCATCTTACATCCTGAAGTAATCGATTGCGCGTTATTAAGAAATAGCCATGTTTATGGTTATTTCTATACGCTTCGCAGTATGTTTTTTACTCAATCTGGGTATAATACATGACCATTTCTTGTTTTATGTTTTTTAGATCACCAAAGTACTTGAGCCTACCTACTACAGTGAAGATGAGTTAACACAAGCTGATGGACAAAAGGTATTGCTCGATATATCTAATTCTATGAATATTGGAAATGCAACAAGAGAAAATGACGAAAATATAAGCATATGTACTGAAGTAAACGATGCCTAGATAAATTGAATGAATATGGAAAATTATAACCTAGGTTCAAGGTATTAAGATTCTGTAGAGTTAGATAAAAGACATTCAGAAATTAGAACACGATCCTCAAGCAGAAAGTGTCAACAATGTTGAGTGTTTAGGGCAAGAAGCATCAAATGTAACAAACATCGATTTTCCTACGTCCACAGTTTATCTGTCTAATAATAACCCTAGTATCTTAAGCACCAATATTACTGTATCGCAAGATAGAGTTTCAGATATCGGGAATATGTCTAGAACTTAAAAACCTATTTAGAGGCTAAAAATTTCACCCATGCCGGGATTCGAACCCGCAACCTCTGGCTATCCGTACCAGCGCTCTACCAATTGAGCCAATGGGCAACTCACGGCATCAGTGAAATTTCGAACCTCTTTACAATATTCTCTGTATTACGTACAGGCAGCGACATCTGACTTAAGCAAATTGCATTACTTACAGCATGTCTAGAACTGTCTCAGAACTATCAACTGGCAATCCTGATGAACTCGATTCACAGAATCCGACGATATCTGAACCAATACACGAAAATAAAACTGGACGACCAAAAAAGGGTAGAAAAAGGAAATATCCTAATCAGACACGTGAAATACGTAAAAAGTTATGCGAAACTAACAAGCCATATATAAATCAAAAGGGAGAAGAAGTAAACCGTCGAGAATTTGTCGATGTTCATTGTAATGAAAAAGTATCGCTGACGCAACGTGAAGATGAATTTTCAAAGTTTTGGGAGTTAAATTTTGATGGCAAGTGCTTGTATATATCTTCTAACGTGAAAGTGATGCCGATAAAAAGGAAAAGAAACAAGTCTTCGACTAAGAGAAGCAACACACGTGTTTATTCTTTGAAAGGTCAAGTCGTATGTGCCAAAATGTTTATCGACACTTTAATGATATCATCAGCAAGGATTGACAGATACCTTAAAAAATGTTCAAAACATGAAAAAATTGTAGACAGAAGAGGAAAAACATCAAAAAACCCTCGTAATATGCCTCAAGAGATAGAACAAAAAGTTATCGAACACATTGAGAAGTTTCCAAAATACAAATCTCATTACTGTAGAGAACAGTCAGACAGGATGTATTTACTACCGGATATGACCTTATCGAAAATGTACAAATTATATTTATCGGAAGCCAGCTGTGATGAATCGGGAAAAAACGTTTCATTTGCATCGTATAAAAAAATATTTTACACCAAACTTAATCTGCAAAGGAAAAAGTCACAGAAAGACACATGTAATAAGTGTGATCTACTGGCACTTAAAATAAGAGATACTACTTCACAAGAAAGTAAATTAAATTTAGAAAAAGAAAGAGACCAGCACCTTAAAGAAGCAGAAGACGCACGAGCAATGAAGAAACAGGACATGAGTTTAGCTAACATTTGTGAACACCTTGAAGCCCTTACATTCGACATAGAAAAAACCCTAACATTACCAAGAATTCCAACCAACATTGTCTTTTACAAACGCCAACTGTGTCTATACAATTGCGGTGTTCACTCAGGCAAAACTGGTAAAGGATTTTGTTACGTCTGGGTCGAAGGTAAGGCAGGCAGGGGAGCTCAAGAAGTGGGCTCCACTTTGCGCAAACATATATCTACAAATATAGATTCAAAAGTCAAGGAACTTACTCTTTGGTCAGATTCGTGTGGTGGGCAAAACCGCAACATCAAGTTGACCTTAATACTGATTGCAGTACTCGAAGAAAATGAAAAGTTAGAGAAAATCACTCTGCGTTTTATGGTTCCTGGGCATAGCTTCTTGGAAAATGATAGCGACTTTAGTGATATAGAATCAGCTTTAAAAACCCATACACGGCTATACACTCCACAAGACTACATTGGTGTAATGACTAGTTGTCGCAAGAGAAACAAGTTGACGGCTGTTAACATGGAACCAAATGACTTTGTCGGAGTTTCTAAAATGATGAAGACAATAGTAAACAGAAAAAAAGATATACAAGGAAATGCTGTGAGCTGGTTGAAAACGAAAGTAATAAACATTTACAAGGATAAACCTGGTAGAATATTTCTTTCAACTACTCATGGTGGTCCACCTCAAGAAGTTGATATTAGGAAAAGACAAAAAAGAGGGGCAAATAGTGAGCCATTGAAACTTTCAAGTAACTATGAACCACTTTGGCCTGAAGGAAAACCTATTTCACAACCAAAACTGGATGATTTAACATCCCTTCTTCACCTCATTCCGTCTGATGCCAGACAATTTTATGAAAATTTAACAGTCTCCCGTGATTTAGAAGATGATTTAGAAGGCTTTAATGGAACTCTTGATTTTGTTATTTGTTTTTTTTTTTGTATTCTTAAATTTAAAATTTTGCTGGATCCATTAGAAAGGAAGGTTTTGATGGATCTCTTGATTTTGGTTAAGAACGATAGGTGCGATGGATCACTTGGTTTTATTTTGAAGATGTGTAATAGGTAAATAGACTTTCAGAAGTTTCTTATTAATTTTAAAAGAGTTTTTTTTAATGTTACTGGATCCTTGATTTTCTTATAAAAGATGAAGAATAATACCTTAGAAGTATGTTTTTTTATTTTCTTAAATTTAAATTTTACTGGATCCGTGAGATGTTGTAGAAAGGAAGGTTTTGATGGATCTCTTGTTTTTGGTTAAGAACGATGGGTGTATTGTATCACTTGATTTTATTTTAAAGATGTTTAATAAATAGACTTTCAGAAGTTTGTTATTATTTTTAGTTTAAGAAAGAGTTTCCTGTTAATGTTACCGAATCCTTGATTTTCTTATAGAAGATGAAGAATAGTACCAAGCATTTTTGTTTTTATACCTGTAATAGTACTAAAGTTTATGATTACAAAATACCTGTAAATTACATGATTATCAGCTTAGTTTTCAATTACCAAGTACCAACTATTAAATTCTTTCAAGTAGGTATCTATCGTAATCAGTGGCTTTGTGCTAATAATAGCACAACATTTGTTTTAGTAACTAGTTACCTACTTTGTATTAAAATATGTGGATTTAATCTTATCGCGCATTTTATTTTGCCCGAAACGAATTGCACTAAAGAATCAAACGACAGTAATCGTGGCGTAGTACGTTATTGTAAATGAAATTAGTCTGAATAGAGCGTTAAAATAACAACGAATTAAGCAGAAAACGCCTATTGTTTTAAAAGTTAATTACATTCTACAATACTTTCTTAACTGACATGAACTATATACACAGCTAGACCTTCAGAGTAATAATTATAATCTTAACTTAAAATATACGTACAGGAACAGCGACTATTTTAAATTTGAAATCTTTGAAGCCCATTTTCTCATTTCTAACAAAGTGTCAATTTTAGTAGGATAATAAGTAAAAAAAATATCTTTACTATAGATATATGTATGATACACGACCAGACCAAATATTTACCTGGGTGGGAAGCATTGGCCGTCAGCAAAGAGGAGTGGAAATCTGAAGGGGAGGCCTTTGCCCAGCAGTGTGACACAGCCATGGCTAATTAAAAAAAATATATAGCTAATTATATGTACAACACTTCCAATACATAAACAAAAGTGTAAAAACCTCGCGAAATTCAAATTCGAACTATCTACATTTTGTCATTCAAAACCTTGACTCGAAATGGGCTATGAAAATTCATAAAATCCATTTTTTATTTAATTTGGTATAATCCGTAGTGCAATATCAATTTTTAAGGGCTATAAAGCATCTTTCAATTCGCATTCCCGCTGTAGTTTCCTGTTTCGTATCCCAAGCTCATTCGTTCATTACGGGTCGCGTTCCCTGGGGCTTATACATTGAATGAATGAACGAGCGGTGGACAAACATGAGCGATAGTCCACGAGATGATGAAGAAAATGGAAATGGCGGCACGCTGTGCGGAATTTCAAATGCTTAGAGGATCGGTATAAGGGGTTGTTCGTTACGAGAGTAGAAATATAGTTTAGGTTTTTTTGGCCGTAATTAGGACGGCGTTTTATAAAAGTACGATTCATTATCGCATCTCTTAGAACTAGTGGGTAGAACAATGGACTCGGAAGTGTGAAAGCCAGGTTCGATTCCCAGTGCGGGCACCGTAGACTTTGTTTTCAAAGCTATGTACATTTGCGAAGTTATAGTAGCAACCGAAAGAGGTGTGTCACACAACACAATCACTGGTCTCAAACTAGAATACCCTGTGATATCTCACACACACACATACACACGTACATACGTACATACATACGTACATACATACATACATACATACATACATACATACATACATACATACATACATACATACATACATACATACATACATACATACATACATACATACATACATACATACATACATACATACATACATACATACATACATACATACATACATACATACATACATACATACATACATACATACATACATACATACATACATACATACATACATACATACATACATACATACATACATACATACATACATACATACATACATACATACATACATACATACATACATACATACATACATACATACATACATACATACATACATACATACATACATACATACATACATACATACATACATACATACATACATACATACATACATACATACATACATACATACATACATACATACATACATACATACATACATACATACATACATACATACATACATACATACATACATACATACATACATACATACATACATACATACATACATACATACATACATACACACTGTCAATGTTTCTATTTCCACATTTAATAAAAAAAAATATGGGATCAAGTGCTGTGTATGTGTACAATTGTATTTTCTAAGACATACCTAATAAAAACTGTATTTGCACGTGTATTTATTCGTTAAATTTTACATTTTATAATTTTCCGACGTTTCGGCAGTTTAGCAAGTACCGTGGTCTCGGAAGACTTAGGTGACACCTAAGGGCGGGCGCGCATCCAAAATAAGAAAATTTCATGTAACAGTGTTTCTACTTCTTCCGCTAATATAAAGAGCAGGGCAAGAATCCTCCGCTTTCATGTTTTAACTTCACCACTAACCCATCGGTTATAGGTTAGTGGTGGACGATATAAGAGCCACATAGATCATATCTCCTCAGTTTCGTTGCACAGCCCATTCAAACCCACTGCAGTTGGAATTCGCAACCCCTTTGCTCCATTTCACTAAGATACCAATTCTGGTGCCGTTCCATTCAATCGGTCGCCTTTCAATACGAATGAAGAGAGCCCGAGCTCTATTTAGTTCTTTTGTGCGCTGACCAGCTGATATTTATTGCGGTTTGTGTGGAAATTGACTCGAGCTTAGAGGAGAGTTTGCACTGTGCTTTTATTACGAGAAAACGTGCACCAAACAGAAATTGAAAGCCTAAGCCTGCGTTGAAATAATTTCTGAGTGGCAATGGATTTTCATTTTTAGAGTGCCTTTTGTAGGCTTAAAGTATTTGTTACTCTTTGTTATGTGCTATTAGTCTTCCCAATATCAAATAAATAAATAAATAAATTAAAGTCCTTTATTAACATAAATTATTTACACCATTACAACCCAGTGTAACTTACTTCTAGGAAGAGGATATGTAGGTATGTATGTCCGCTTCTAAGTTCTGTCATAACTCCTTGACGTCTCACCTGCTTAGTAGTTAGCTGTCGAACCAGTAGATAATTGTAATTCCAAAATTGGAAAGTAAGAAAAGAATATAAAACTTACCTTCATGACTTGTAGGACGTTGATAGAAGCGACGCGATCACCCGTCCACACTCTGCGTCCAGACAATACTAGCAATTGAATAGAGGGCGAGAACAAAACGTTTCTTTATTTCATTAGAGACCTTTCACGCTTCTGCCATTGTGTGTTGCCTCTGAAATTGCAAGTGCAGCCGTGATGTTAGAATTTTCATTTTTTAATTCACTTTCGCTGCACGCTATTCGCGGGGAGCGCTGCGGCGGCGGCGGCGTAGCGATTAACGTTAATTCTACGATATTGTGTTTCAATTTTACGAAAAAATATATAATAAGAAAATATATATGATAAGACAAGAAAAACACGCCTTAAAAAGACGGAATAAACAGTATAGTTTCTGTTCGATCCGGAATAATTAACGATATTTTTCACTAGGTAGCGCTGACGTATTAAATTTATCGCGCTATGGTTGCCTATTGAACTTAACTGACAAAAACTTAACTGCAAGTTTGCTAAAGGTCATTCGAATGGTAGCGTGGTGTTCGGGTCATCTATCTCCCTCCAAAATGGTTGAGACTGATGATGGCTGAGCACTGCGTTATGCTCGTGAACGAGTGCTGTTCGTGTGTCTGGCCGCAGCACTTATGTTTTCCCCTATCATTGTGAGACATTTGACTAATGCTTTGGCATTTAGGGTTGTTAATGGCAATCATGAAATCTTATTAGGTTTACATATGGCAACTGATGTATTTGGTTTTAAGATGATTTGAGAAAAGATGGTCAGAGTGGAGTTTTTTTTTCCGCTGCCTTTTTCTCCACTACAATACGGCCCGAAGGCGGCGGCTTACACTTTACATTGTACATTGACATTCAGCAAACAGAATGTAAATTCTTTACGTTGAAATAAAATTATTTGAATTTGAATTGAAACCAAAAATTTAAGAGTTTCATCATATTCTTATCTTCGTATTCGGATCCCTAAAACAAATCACGACTTAATTAATTTTAACTCACTTTATAACAACTTCCATACTCTTCCGCACAACACAATGACTTTACCTGGTACCAAAGTAGGATAGTTTGGGACTTGATACTATAATAATCAGGCAAGGACGTCACAAACATGAAACTACACAGTCTGAGGTTACTTTGTAGAAATGTAGGCCCTCAGTGGAAATCGAACTCATGACATCTGTCTTGGTGTCAAGATAGCCAACGAGATACTCACTGACATTCACAGGGAGCGCTGCGATTGACGACAACGTTACGGAATTGGATTTCAAGTTAGCTAACACAAGTCGATAGTCCAAAAACCGCTTTCAGAGTATGCACTGAACAGAAATTATAATTCGCTCATTTTGTCCCTAGGTGGCGCTGATGGTGTTCTTTACCGTGATATAGTTGTATCCACAAATTATTTTCTCCTTGATCCAGTTAACTAATCTTGACCAAATTTATATGACAAGGGCAGTACGAAAAAGCGAGTTCCTCGTTTTAAATGTCGAAATTCGTGTCTTTTCAGTGCATAAATTGTCAAATTAGGACATTTTAGTGACTCATGCCATCGTACTATTCAGTTACGAGTTACCCTTTTAAGAAAAATAACGGTACGAACTGAGAGAACCTCCTTCTTTTATTGGAATCTGTAATAAGACGGAATGCAATTACTAGTCCAGTACAGAAACAAAGCCAACAACCTAGTTCTTAATCGCCTGTTTGAGTTTATAGACGTTTGATAACCGATCTTGTAGAAAGCATTTTTTTTAGTATTGCAACCGGAGATAGGCTTTTGTGAATAATCATCATTATCAGCCCAGCTTACCCACTGTTGAGTATAGGCCTTTTCCCACAGATGTCATCTCTCACGGTCCCGTGCTATCCGCATGCACGGAAAAATACTACAAAATTATCGAACGTCATGAGATATCAAATAAAAAACTTAAATCTGAGTTAAATGAACAGGAAAACTAAAAATATTTTTCGGCGTTTACAAAATATTACTAGCGCCATCTATCAGCAGTTCTGAATATATTATAATATCTTGTGATAATGGAAACTTTTGCTTTTGTTGGTTATTTCACTTTCGTGTTTTTTGCCAAGAGCGTTTCAAATTAAGTTTCACGAAAACTTTCACATTCTATTCACGTCTGCGGTTCGTTAGTGGATACGCACCTTATTGTCAGCCTAGGACAACAATTGCGACCCCGTCCAATTAAAATCTAAGCCGGGAACGACACCTGACATTTTCAGGACGCAGTTTTCATGAAAAAACAATTTGCATTGCTGCTAGGAGCGTTTTCAATAGAGTCAATTTTCCATTGTAACAGGGCGCCGAAATCCGCTGGATGCGCTGCATTGTACGTACACAAGGTATTCATTTGAACTTATGCCCAGCCCAGCGATTCTTAGGGCGAGATAAATAGTCGTTGCTTAGCCCAAGTCCGTGCTCAAGCTTCCCTAAGCATTACTTCAGGCTAACTTAGCTAAGTATCAAAGTAGACGTTTGCTTAGCTAAGCATGTTCTTAGGCCAATGCTAAGAATTAGTCCGGGTTTCGCGACTAAAAGAGTGCTAAAGTACTGTCTATGATAGACAAATCGATTCTTAAGCAAGTGCTTTCGCTAAGACTCGTTCTTAGAAGCGACTATTTATCTCGCCCTTAATCTCCTGTCCTGTCCTGCGCCTTGATTATGTAACTTTTCACGTATCTATACTGTGTGTAAAAGCGAATTGTTTACCTCTGTCGTATAGAAATGAAGAGATAAGTATCAAATATAGTGGATACCGCGTTTCAGTAAATATCTGATTATTAAGCCACATAATGCACATTAATTTATTAATAATTGAGCACACATATTGGCTATTCATAGTGGCGTGCTAGTCCCAACACTTATGTATGGTAGCGAGACTTGGGTGTGGCAAAAGAAGCAAGAAAGTAGAATTAATGCAGTTGAATCGAGGTCCTTGAGAAGTATGTGTAGTGTTACTTTGAATGACAGGATTCGCAATAGTCTGCCACTTAAACGTCTACGTAACTAGAGCTACTCAACTTGTGGTCTGAATGAGGATGTAGTGACTAGAATTGAGAAAGGAATGTTGCGTTGGTTTAAACATGTGGAGAGGATGAAGGAAGAAAGATTGACGAAACAAATATATATTGCGAATGTGAGTGGAAGGGCTGGTAAGGGACGTCCCAGACGGACTTACATCGACCAAATAGGTGATGTATTAGCAAAGGGAAAGATAAAAAGTACCCGGAACCGGCGTGAGGGCATGCAACGGCTCATGAACGTTGATGAAGCGAAGGTGGCAAGGTGAGGATCATGGCAAGTAGTAGTCCCTGGTCTCTTCCTACCCCTATGGGATACAAGCGTGAGGTTATGTATGCATGTAAGAGCGACATAATTGTACCATAAGGTACTTCGGGGTGCTAACTAGCGCCACCAATGGAAAAAATCATAACTTGTTCGAAAATACGTTTTTATTTAAAAGTGAACATTTGAAATCTTAGCAACTATGACAACTATTTTTAGAACCTACAGTCTAGAACTTAGAATCAACAATCGATAAAAATTCTAATTTATTCATCATAGGTTCATAAAGGCATCACTTAAACCTTACAAGGTTTTTGCGTGAAGCCTGAGCCACTTTTATAAACATCTTTTGATTATTTTTTTACTTGCTCACATACTTATTTACATACGAGTAATATTTATATGATTGAACCATATTTCTTATTCTATACCTACTATTAATAGCAATAATGTATTATGAGTATCAATAATGATATAGGGTAGACAGTACAATGATTGGCACTTTAAGGGAATTGTCAAATTTGAGATTCGATATCTTTGTAGTTAGTCATCAAACGAATCATGAATTGGTTGATTTGAATTATGTATGAATCTGAAATGTATATTAAACTTGATCTAACCAACAAAACTTTTATTTGCGTACATAAATCTCCAAAACCGTGGAAAATGACCCAAAAGCACAGTCATTGGCCCTTCTCAGTACATTCAATGGCACCAGTTAAAGTACAATGATTGGCATTAGGTACTCCGATACGTAATAGTGATGGGAAGGAAATAGAGAAATAAGGAAAGGTACATTCATTGGCCCCTGGTGGATCACAATAATTAGCAGTGCCAATGACGAAAAAAGTACAATGATTGGCAGTGCCACCATTTGTCTACAGAAGGTTGATTACAATTTTAAGTGCATATTTCAAAACAACTCTATAGTCGCAATTGATTAAGGTATAAAATGCAGAAGTAAATTCTGAACCCATTTTTTTAATGATTGGCCCCCATGCCAATAAACTTAACCTTCATAGAAAACTTCGGTTACATTGATTGGCACCCAAAAACTTTGTTTTTACGGATTATTATACAATATAAATAGCATTTTAACCTTTTAACACCCATTTTTAACCAAAGAAAACATAATTTTAACTTCTAGCATTCATATGGACTAAGTTAGAGGTGGAAACATTTACCTGTTCTTATTCCACATCCGTAAGAATTCGAACAATTTCCAACGGAATGAGACACGTCAAAAAGAACTTTTTAACAGAGTTGCCCGTATAGTTTTATGTAAAAACTACTAAGTTCACGTGGCTACCAACGAAATGGTAGATTTATTCAAAATAGGTATTTGTAACGTTTTCTAACCTGGTAATTCCTTAATAATAGCGCTCAAAGTGCAAAGGGCCAATCATTGGAGAGGTGCCAACAATGGTACGTGTTACTAATTATTGCTATTAACAATACTTTCAGTAAAACATTTCTTTATAAGGACTTTAATTTCATTTGGTTTTAGTGACGCATAGGCACTCGTATTAACTAATATTCTAACACTAGGGTCTGGGGTGTTCAGGGCAAAGCCTTTATTAAAGAGGTAGGTCGGCGTCTGAGGAACGGTGGCTTGGACTACGGTACCACTCCCGAGCATATCTGATGCAAAGGATGGATTAGTCGATGAATGCCATATTCTGGAAATGTGGCATTTGTAGAATATTTCAATAATAGATTATGTCGTTTCATGAATCTGTCTTTTGGAGAATAAGTCGTCAACAAAATGTGGCGTTTTCAGAATTTGTCATTTATAGAATTTGTCGTTTGTAGACTAGTGTGTCATTTCCAGAATATGGAATTCATCGACTACGAGGGCTGCTACTTATGTATGCGGAATAGAAAAAATAAACAAATGTATATGGCTAAATATGCTTTTATTGTTTTTCAAAGTATTCTCCACTATGATCGATGCACTTTTGCATTCGATGAAACCTATTTGTAAAATGCTTTTTCCACTCTGATTGAGGTATCTCCAAAACGTGCTGTTTGAACGCATCTACGGCATCTTCACGGGTCGAAAATCGTTGACCACGTAATTAATTCTTTACATTTGGGAATAAATAGAAATCATTGGGAGCTAAATCAGGGCTGTACGGTGGATGACCCATCAATTCTATTTTTTGACCATCCAAAAATGTAGTTGTTTCCTGAGATGTATGACAGCTGGCATTGTCATGGTGAAGTATGATTCTGCGTTGCTGGTTGTTTTGGCGTATTTCTTCAAATACTTCCGGCAAACGAATGGTCGTGTACCACTCCGAATTAACCGTTCTGCGATTCTCCAGTGGTATTGTAGCCACATGGCCATTAATACCAAAAAAGCAGGCCACCATTTGCTTTACAGTGCTTTTTGCACGAGCCACTTTCGTAGGGTTCGGCTCATTTTGAAACACCCAAACTGTTGATTGTTGTTTAGTTTCGGAATCGTACGCGTAGATCCAGGATTCGTCACCTGTGTAGATATTATAAACAGATTTTGAAGTGCCTCCGTTGAATTTTTTTAAGGTTTTCTTGCACCATTCGACGCGAGCATCTTTTTGATCCTGAGTTAAGTTGTGCGGGATCCAACGCGAACAAATTTTTTTTACAGACAAATGTTCATGTAATATTCTATGAATGCTCGTCATACATATGCCCAGAATAGCCTCTATCTCGCGATACGTAACATGGCGGTCTTGCATTATTAGTTTACGCACAGCTTCAATATTTTGTGGCACAACCACCGATTTCGGGCGACCTTCTTTAACTTCGTCCGTGAGCTTACTGCGCCCGCGATTAACCCTTCTAGCGCCCCGCGCGCTCGGAAAAAAGAAAGTTCAAAGGTACCGCATAGTGCAGGGTCATTTCGCACCGCCATTTTTTTGCATCTTTTTTGTGAACACAGTTCCGCATTTCTCAAATTAGAGAAAGTACTACGTAATTATTCAATAAGTGTTATATATCACTACAATCTGCATAAAATGCCCTATCCGGTTATTATACTTGTAATGCTAATAAAATTATCAATAAACTTACATGATATTCAAATGACGAGATGAATTTCACTATCCACGCCATTTTGACACTACTTTGAACTTTGTCTCACTATTTTCACTAATTACTCATTCACTAGCACTGAACTAACACTTATAATATGATCTGCATATTATCTATTACTGTTTACACAATTTTCATACTCTAATTCACCAAAATAAAGCTATAAATGTATAATTACCAGGAAGAGGTAAAATGACACTGACCGCCCATACAAGCGGCACAATCCGGGCTAAAAGTTCGAGGCTTTTTTCACTTTCTTTTCCATCAAATACAACGAAACTATTATTTGAAACATAATCTACACACTTTTCCCAGTAATTTGATATATAACACATGAACAAATACGCAGCGTTGCCTTCTCTAAATAACTTATAAAACTTTAGCGAGCGGAGCAACTCACGACGAAAACGCAAAATGGCGTCTGACCTAGCGAGCTCATGTGGTTTCGATGATAATTCAATTTTTTTCCACGTCACGTCATTTGATTGGTTGGCGAAAGTAATCCTTACTAACCATTGGCCAATAAAACAACAGATATTGTCCATAGAGAATGCACAGAGCATAGATAAAAAGAGTCCAATCTGAGCGTTGCATAGTGTACATACGTCTGTACACTAAGCGCTTGGGGGATTGCGCGCGGCCGGGCTGATTAGTGTACAGACGTATGTACACTAAACGCGAGAAGGGTCACTCACTAAACCAGTGATACACAGTCGTTTTTGATAGAGCTTCACCACCAAAAGTCGAAGTTAATTGATCTACGCACTGTTGTTGCGTTAAACCACGTCGAAAATCGCAGCCTAGCGCAAGTAGGAACTTTGAAATTTTTGTTCGCATTTAGCCCCGTTTTAATGGCGGACATATTTTTGTCTCACTCTTTAATACTTCTTACTCTTTCTTTGCTGTCAATGTCAAACTGAAAACATAACAAATATGGCGGAACGCGGCACATCGTCGGTGATACTCCCAGACCGCGTAACAAACAGTGGCAGATACCGCGTAAATTGATTTGAGTAAATTTCACAGGAAGTTAAAAAAATTTAATATCTTCGTGTCTTTTTACCTTAGGATTGTCTGAACTTAAAACTGCCTAGAATATCATATTATATAGTTATATTTAGCATTCACTTCCTAATTAGGCCCATACTTAATGAGAAAATGCACTTACGCTGAATAGCTGTAGCCAAAAAAGACGTTTCTTGATTTTTTTATTGCATTTACGCGGAATCGATGTACAAATTAAACAAAATATTGTTTCAAAACAGTTGTTTAGATTTATTATTCTCCTTTCACATAAGTAATCAGTTCAATTACTAGATTATCGTTAAAGAAAAATTAACACGTGTCGTTTTTTTATGCACATTCATAACATTGGTAAAAAACAAAATTGAGCTTCTATACACATTAACCAAAACTTAAACTTTGAACATAATTAGTTAAACAACAAAAAAAAATATCAAAACACTTTACCTACTACCTTACTTAATCAATGAGATCAAAAAATATGTAGCACCTCTACAAAGTAATAAAAATTTAAACTGAACATAATTATTGGTTTTTCAACAATAAAGCTATCAAAATGTTTTACTTAATTTCTATCTTACTTAATCAAAGAGATCGAAAATAGGAACATAATGTTTCTTCAAATTAACTTCAGCTACTAGGACATAAGGACACTTGAATATTTTTTTATTGATCAAGTAGATTCAATAAAAACATTTCAAATAAGTTTATTTCTTCTGGAAAGGCAAGTTGTCATAAAATTGGTGACAATCTTTAGGGATCACACTTTTCAACTGTTGTAAGTGCTCATACTTGCTTTCCATTATTGGTAATCGGGAAGGGTATAGTGATGGTACACAGTCGATAAGTGTTGAAATATTCCTGGGTCTTCGAGGCAATGAAGTAAACCCATGTTTAAAATGTTTTTTATACTCAATTGTGCCATTAGGGCTATACTTCAATACTCGCAGATCAACCACACAGTCATCACCAACGGTGCGCCCAGGCCTTATTGAGTCATACACTTGGTATTCTTTCAAACTATAGTCTTTGAAGAATGTATGATCTGGCTGTACGACTTTGTATGGAAAAGGCTTCTTTCTGGCTTCTTTGGTCAATGATGCATACTGCGATGGTAGAAAAATTTCAACATTTTTAAGCTTTCTCTCAACAACTGAATGGACTGAGTCAACTTCCATTTGCGTATGACCTTTCTCGAGGTACTTTTGTGTTATTGTAATGTTCTTCTGCACTGCTAATCTAAGAAGTGCATTTGAAACCACACTGTTCCTATTTTGAGCAGTGCAACCGTCTGTCCATATAAAAACGTCTTTAGGATCTTTTTCTATCAATTCTGTTATATAATCAACAAAAAAGGTTGCATACGTTGTAGCTTTTAGATCGCAGGCGGTTTCGTCGAACCAGTAGCAGGTCACTTCATTCGTTCCAATATTGTTAACAGTGAAGTTGTGTACTGCCAGTTTAGTTTTAAAGTACAGTGCGCTAGCCGTTAAATAAGGGCACAACTTCACTGCTTGTAAATCAGCAGTTACTGTATGAATGATTCCAGATTGAGCCATCTCTTTGTCTATGTTTTTCTCAGCTCGAGCCAAACTTTTTAGTTCTACATGGTGCTGATAGTCTTCTTCTGACACATTACCTGCTTTGTATGAACAGCAGTAGTCACAGGCGTCTTTTTTGGGTTGATACAAGCTTATGTTCTCCTCTTCTAGGACATCACCAAAGAGCTTTCTTGAAGCCACTGGTTTGGATGTCGACAATGAGAATTCAACATACAACTTGTAAAGTTGTGATTTCGACTGAATTATTGGTTCCAAATACTGCTTTGTGCTCGATTGGCGGCAATAATGTGATGGCAATTTCGGCAAACTGACCAAGTAGCTCTTGACAGAGTTGCGTTTATTATCACTGCTTTGTTGTGGAGCAGTATTTGTTGAGAGCGTATTCTCAGGTCTAGGTTCATTCTCAGTTCTTGGTTCATTCTCAGGTCTTTGACGCCTTGCATCACCAATCCAGTATCGAACTGTCCACTCTTTTATGGCTAATGTTGCAAGAAATGTCTTTAAGCAAACTCTTTCCTTTTTGCCATCCACTTGCAGAAAGTATACTCTAGTGTTTGAACGTCTAGAGGAAACTCCTTTTGTTTTTCTTTTCACCTGTTCATTATCGACCATCGAAATCACATACATCTTTTTTTCTTTCCATGACATGCTCCAGAAGTTATCGAAAATTGTTTGTCGCTTATCTTCACTTAACAGTGGACAAAACATGATTTTGCTGCGAGCGCAAAAAGCTGAATCGCATTGAGAACCCATGTTTCTTTCGGGTTTCGGTTCGTTTTGAACGTATTTGTCACCAACTTTCTTGTACCCTATGTAATCCTTTCCCAACATTCTCTTCTTTTTGTTAACTTCTTTTTTCCAAGTCCTTGAGTCAGCTTTTCGTTTTCTTGTCCGTGATTCTCTGGCCACTTCTGGCTCAATATCTCTTTCAGGAAACCAATTAACATCATTAATTTATTCAATGGGCTGAACATTGGTTATGTCGGAAAGTTGAACATAAGTAGGATCAGCAACGGAGTCGTCAGAAGAAAAATCCAGAAATGCAGACTGTGGAGTGGATCTGAGGTCTAAATCTGTGGAGTCGATACCAATTGCGGAAACAGTGTCACAAGCAGTAGTGCTATCTTCAGTTTCTTTTTGCACGCATATAGTTTCCTGAGGTAGGGCCAAAGATGTGGATGTGTTATTCAAGGGCAGCGTGTTCAAAAGATTCTGCCTCTTGAGAATAAGTTCTTCTCTTCGCTTTTTCAGTTTTTTTAATACAGCAACTTGACTATTGTGGTCAACATGTTCCAATGAATCTTTTTCTGTGGCATCAGTTTGCTCTTCTTCCATATTTTTCTGAAATTGTAACGCACCTAATTAGTTTTATAATTACCTACCATTTCAACCAACATAATTAGAAAACTCAAGACTTACTATCTAATGTAATTTATTAGATTAGAAGATCTTGAACCCAGTAAGATGTTATTGCTTATTCCGCGTATTTACATAAACTAGAAGAAATTTACGAAATCTTAAACCGCGTAATTACAGTAAAAAACGTTTCTGTGGTTTTGTACTAAATAATGTAGTTTTTTCACTAAATTTAACTTTAATTAAGTAACTAAGACTACACACGCTCAAATAGTATTACACACTTACCGATTATTCCTGTTCAGCTTACTAAAATGAATTATTTTTGCGAGACACTAACAAAACACCCACACCTTGTACTAATCTCTGCGTAGTTCCGCGGTATTTTGTAAAATTTACGCAGGATACCCGCTCTCGCGGTTTCGACTTCTTTCATTTACAGCTCTCTGATTGGACGACCCACCAAACGGACGATGCGCGCCGTAGCCAATCACCGTTGCCTGTTAGTACGCGCGAAATTTCAATTTTGATACTTTTGTAGATACGCGGTATCAGCCACTGTTGGTTACGCGGTCTGGGAGTATCACCGACGACATATTAGAACGTTTTCTAGTTAAAATTTTTGTGTTTTAAGTTTGTTCAATATCTAGCTGTGTGTATCTTGTTGTACAGTGTTTAGTGATTTTCTTTTAATATTGGCATTGATCGGATGGTGTCGAACTTGTGCCATTTGTAAAATAAGATGCAGCCGGTCAAAGGGTACCAAAAGAAAGTTTATGGGTAAATTTCCTAGGGATGAAGACCGGTAAGTATTTCTGGCTACAGTTTTTGTCATCTTGCACAAGAGCAAGATCATAAATTATGTTAAATAACGTAATTAATATACTATGAGAAAAATACTCAGATGTTTCAATGTCATAGTGATGTGCCATACACATATTCAATATCGATAAAAAAATATCTGATAAGTACCTTGGTCAGAATTACTACTCAGTGTATGACGGGTGAATTGCTGTAAGCCATAACAATGTTTCAACGATGCACTATTAGTGGCTGCATTGAATGTTGTTTTTTTTTTTAGATGCAGACAATGGGTGAAAATTGTGGAAGATCTTATATCGTATATCCCCATCGAAAAACTCCACCAACATAAATATGTTTGTAGAGATCATTTCCGGCCGAAAGATTTTTACAACTATTTTAAAAGGAAGCCGATTAAAGAAATGGTGAGTTGTGTTATAAACTTATAATGTAACACTTACTACATTTCATGAATAATTATGTAATAAAACACAAAATACGCCTTGCTTTACGTCGAACATTTGAATATATTTTGCTCTGTCATTTAGAACGCAATATTATTATTACGTCTTAATACGTAAATGACATACTTTGATAAACATTTTTTTACAGGGCTGTATCTTCTCTACTTATAAATGCGCCTCCTCTTCCTGATTACTTACTAGCTGAGTTTCCTTACCACGTAGCCACGTCGCATCACTTGAAACTGGTTAGTGATTGGAATTACTAAAATATTTTTTTTACTAATTTTTAACTTAAAATATTTTTTTATAAAAATGTATTTGATAGTTACATAGTCAATTATGCAGTTATCTGGTAAACAGGAACAAACTATTTTTTTTTCGGACTATTCTTGCAATTGTTTATTTTCAGATTCAGCTATACAAAAACCTATTAGTTGTCGAGCTTCACAAAACAACTCTGGTACGTAGACTTTTCATGTATCGCTGAAGTTTTTTGTAACTAGAGTTTGTTTACTTTGATAAATTACAAAGTGTTATTATTTTCAGCACCTTGTACAGCAGCCAAAATATCAGCTGTTGCTATTGGTCCAGTAGGGTTTGACCACAATTATTGTGGCCTGGAATCTCAGCATATTTATCAGAACTATCCCGGTAAGTAGCATAGTTTACCAACAAATTAATAATCAATAACGACTCAACTTAACTTTTTTTGACGATTTCAGCACCTGAATCCAAACCACCGATTGATGAAGTTCGCTCAGATTGGACACCTCTAAGGAAAAACCAAATAGCTGCTGAAATAAATTCAATAGACCTTGACCACAATTATTGTGATTTGATAATCAATAATAAAATACTAATTTCATTTGTCGTTTTATTGAAAACATTGATTTTTATTAATTTTATTAGGCTAACTGCGGAGCCCCTGGATGAAAATTTATCGATATCGATAAATGTAGTACCAATGTAAGTGGACGTCCCTAATGCACAGACAAGTTGTTATGTTGGTAGCACTTTTGACATTGCATTTTTGCTCTATTGGTTGGTATTGCTAACGGGGCTAAACTCATTACAAAAGCATATAGGGAGGTCCCGTCTCTTATTTATATGCTCTGTGGAAAATCGTAATAAATCATAGCACGAATATTTTCACGAGTGAGTTCCATTTTTTCAGCGATATGACATTTTAAACCCAACAAAAAGAAAACACTAACGTATATAAGAGAAAATATTAGCGGCCAGTATTTAAAAAAAGAACGAATTTGACCATGGAGGTCAGACATTGCGTTTAAAATTATTGGAATCCCAGATTCCGCATACATAAGTAGCAGCCTATGTAATCCATTTTATTTTGTTTGTATTGAGTGTGTGTAATTTTGTTTGTTTGTTGTTTTTTTTTTGTTTAATTGACTATTGTCATCGTCATCGTCACGCTATACCAGTCCACTGCTGGACACAGCCCTCCCCTAAAGAGCGCCACGTTGTTCTATCATAGGGGGTATTGCCCATAATCCCCACGCTGGGCATGCGGGTTGGGGATCGCAGTTCGGTGGAATTGTACTGCAGGGGGCGCTGCTGCCCACCCCCCGGATTGTGTCCCTAAGTCGGCTTTTACGACACCCACGGGAATAATTGGGTTGGTGCTATTCTCTAGGCCGACACCACACAGCAATTAACTATTGTGCTTATTTATTAATAGTATTTTATATGATATGACGATACTGTTGTAGATATTCTAACTAACTTAGCTACAGGTGGTACCTATCTTACTTACCAACTGCGTTATAAAATGGCTGAACACAAAGCCAACGCTAACCCCAGCTGGGTTAGAAAATATAAAACGGCGTCTTTGGAACGTCGGATAGTAGACAAAAGTGTTTATCTATACGGAGAAAATGTGCACTTAACGTTTCCAATATCCAGGCATTGTGGCCTCTTATCTATTTAAGTAGGTTTCTCGTATCAGTTTTCTGTTGGCGGCATTTAAAATTTCCAAACTGCGTAGTTTCTTGGTGGATACATGGCAAAGAGTATATACCCAAAAGTTTCTCACTTCTAGCTGAAACTGTTTGAATTTCGAATGTTATATTTATTGAAACGTTGCAACCTTCTTAGTTAAAAAAATTGGCAAGAAATCATTTGACAATTGTTTTTTCACATATTAAAGTTCTACCTACATACATACCTCCCTACGCAACGAATATGGAATTAAGTCGAATAGATTTTTGAACGATGATTTTTTATGATTTTAAAAGTTCTCTCTCTCCGCAAAATGATGCCACTCGTCTTCAAAATGCTTTTGGGAGCGAAGCGACTTGTTTGAGCACTGTGAGGCGATGGTTTGCTGAATTTGAGAGAGGTTGAGTCATTACGAATTTCGTGAAGGGCGGCCTTCAACTGCCGTCAACGAAAACTGCTAAGCGGCTAATTGAAGAAAACCCGCGGATTACCTAAAAGACAATTTGAAGACTATTGGAGATTTTTATGAGCCAATTTCAGAAAATTTTACACGAAGAATTGTGTTGTCGTTGGATTCCCTCATGAACTGACAGCGGAACAGCAGCGGGCTCGCGTGGAATCGCTCACAGATGCTACTAAAGTACGACCACGGACACTCTAATGCTGCTTATTTTATTTATTTCTTTATCTCCAAACATTCCCTGTCCTTACAGGGGTAACCTTATTCAATAGGAAGATACAATTAACTATATTATTAACAATGTTAAATATCATACATTTCCCTATATCTAGCCTAAACCTTTAAATTGGTATGTAACATATCACATATAATCCTGTTCTTCCCCAAAATCAAAGAATTAATAAGAGTTTACGATTTTCAAATTCCAATAATTTTAAACGCAATGTCTGATCTCCATGGTCAAATTCGTTCTTTTTTTAAATACTGGCCGCTAATATTTTTCTCTTAAATACGTTAAGTTAGTGTTTTGTTTTTGTTGAGTTTAAAATGTCATATCGCTGAAAAAATGGAACTCACTCGTGAAAATATTCCTGCTATGATTTATTACGATTTTCGACGTGGTTTAGCGGAACAACAGTGCGTAGATCAATTAACTTAGACTTTTGGTGGTGAAGCTCCATCAAAAACGACTGTGCATCACTGGTTTAGTGAGTTTAATCGCGGGCGCAGTAAGCTCACGGACGAAGTTAAAGAAGGTCGCCCGAAATCGGTGGTTGTGCCACAAAATATTGAAGCTGTGCGAAAACTAATAATGCAAGACCGCCATGTTACGTATCGCGAGATAGAGGCTATTCTGGGCATATGTATGACAAGCATTCATAGGATATTACATGAACATTTGTCTGTAAACAAAATTTGTTTGCGTTGGATCCCGCACAACTTAACTCAGGATCAAAAAGATGCTCGCGTCGAATTGTGCAAGAAAACCTTTAAAAAATTCAACGGAGGCGACTCAAAATCTGTTTATAATATCTACACAGGTGACGAATCCTGGATCTATGCGTACGATCCCGAAACTAAACAACAATCAACAGTTTGGGTGTTTCAAAATGAGCCGAACCCTACGAAAGTGGCTCGTGCAAAAAGCACTGTAAAGCAAATGGTGGCCTGCTTTTTTGGTATTAATGGCCATGTGGCTACAATACCACTGGAGAGTCGCAGAACGGTTGATTCGGAGTGGTACACGAGCATTTGTTTGCCGGAAGTATTTGAAGAAATACGCCAAAACAACCAGTGACGCAGAATCATACTTCACCATGACAATGTCAGCTGTCAAACATCCCAGGAAACAACTACATTTTTGGAATGTCAAAAAATAGAATTAATGGGTCATCCACCGTACAGCCCTGATTTGGCTTCCAATGATTTCTATTTATTCCCAAATGTAAAGAATAAATTACGTGGTTATCGATTTTTGACCCGTGAAGATGCCGTAGATGCGTTCAAACAGCACGTTTTGGAGATACCTTAATCAGAGCGGAAAAAGTGTTTTAAAAATTGGTTTCATCGAATGTAAAAGTGCATCGATCATAATGGAGAATACTTTGAAAAACAATAAAAGCATATTTAGCCATATACATTTGTTTATTTTTTCTATTCTGCATACATAAGTAGCAGCCCTCGTACAAACTCCTATGAGAGAGTGATAGCGTTCAATCAGCACGTAGAAAACATGCCTTCAGATCTGTGGTCATCCTGTTTTAGAAAATGGTTCGATCGCATGAAAAATGTTTAAAATTTAAAGGAGAGTATTTTAAAAAGCAATAAACGTAATATTTTGGTTATAACATGTTATTTTTTTAAGTTATGCAAGTCTTATAGTGTGCCCTACGTAGAATGGTAGGTAAGTGAATCAGGACTTGCAAAAAGGGCACTTGCATGCATTATTTAAGTATAGTTTTGCAGATAAGACAAAAACTACTGTCGAAATATTTGTTGTATTCCAAAAATGTTATTTAACATTGTTTCTACACCAGTATATACGATTACATCAAATTATACATAAATAGTAATACTTAAAACATTTTATATATTATAAATAAGTACTTACTTATATAATTATTATATTTTATAAAATGTCCTATAACTATTTATGCATAATTTGATGTATATACTGGAGTGCAATCAATAGTAATTAACATATTTATAGACCAGAATATGTATAATGTCACATGTATACATTATGTTACACTATTAAGGTTAGGTCGGCCCTATTATATAATTGAATAGTAGTAATGTTCATTCAATTTTTAGATTCGAATCACTCTTAATTTATCTGATTAATATTTGGTTCATTAAAGTTCTCAAATCTCAAGATACAGTATTTCTGTCGGTTACAAATATCTTTATATTTTCCTTGTTGGTTTATTTTAATTTTAATTGAATTATGAACAAGAATTAATTGAATTGAATTGTATTCTCATTAATTAGTATTGTCAATCAATATCCGTCGCGCCATCAACGCCGTCTACTTTAACTTTGATACTGAAGTTGGTAGTTCCATAAATACTAGGACATAATGAATATTTATTATCAGTAATCGTTCCTGAATTACAGTCTAATTAATTTTATTAATAAAGGATAATTTGATTTGTTTCATTACGTTAAAATATACTATAGTAATATTTCAGTTACTTAAGAGCTGTTAATTAATTTAATAAGTATTGTTTAGTACATATCCGTCGCGATATCAGCGCCACCTACTTTGATTTCATTCTGTAAAGTTGGCAGTTCTTGTCTTTTTTTATTCAATTATTTCTTTAAATAGGATTGTAACTTCTTTATAAGTCTCTTGAATCTGCCTGTATCTGCACCATCAAGATCAGTAAAATATTGCCACGCTGCATCACCATTTTATTTTCGCCGCTGTTCCGACCTCTGCTCATCGGTCTAGCAGAGACCAAGCCTTCGTAACAATTACTTTTTATGCAAAAAATTGTGATTATGTATCCTTTTTGCACAACATTACGTTTGAGTTATGTAAAAAACCAAAAAACGGTTTTTTTTTATTTATGATCAATATATAAACAACTGTAATTGTTCACACTACAGAACATAAATTCTGTGGTTCACACTTATTAAGTAAACTGGCATGCATTTGACATAATTAAACTTGTGTTCGATAGAACATCAAGCATTTCTATTTTAAGCACAACTGATTAGAATGTAAAGGTACGTGTCAACTTTACAGACATTAGTTAATTTAATAATAATTAAGACGCGGTTGAAAGAGAATTATCTCTGTCATAACATAACATATTTATGTATTTATTTTAGTTTATGTAGTTTGTTGCTTTCATAGTCAGGAAAGTTATTCAATATTTATGTAGTATATTTTGTATACGTATATAGACCCCCTTTTTACTACTCTCTAAGGTTTGCTGGAAGAAATCTCTTTCAGAGATAAGCTCGCCTTTGTCATGTTATTTCTAATTTAATGTCCTGTTAAATGTTTAGTGTGCAACAAAGTATATAATATATTATGTATATTTATCCACTTTTAATGAATTATATCATAAGAAATTATAATAATTCACCATAAGCATCGTAGCCTGTAAAAAGCGAAAAGGTGCTGCACTGGTGGCCGCGGGATGAGACACGTCGCCGGGGGCGTCCGCGCCGCCCCTGGAGTGATGATGCGGTGCGCGTGGCGGGTCCGCTCTGGACCAAACTAGCCGCAGATCGCCATGAATGGCATAAGATGGAGGAGGCCTTCACCCAAAGTTTGGTTCCCAAATTTAAGACCTAATTGTGTAATTTCATATGATCATTAGTATAGCATGTTATTAATGTCTACATAATTTCTGTTAATTTAAATATTTAAAATATGTAAAAAATTAATTTGGAATTAAAGGCTAATTTCATTTCATCGTAGTCTCTCTCTGGGAGAAGCCCTTTGGCATGCAGTGGGACGTTTATAGTCTACTTATATAAAAAATGGGAATCGTCAAGAGATTAAATAGATAAAAATTTTGAAGTCCATCAAAAATAAATAAAAGCATAAAAAAGAAAAATAATATTTAGGATTTAAAAAAATATTTTACAGATTCAAATCGTCACTTGGAAGGAAATATCTGGAGGACATCGATGAGTAATTAGGTACAGTTGCCAGAACGGCAGAGTGTTATAAAACTGTAATTCGTAGTTTATTATGATAAATTCGAGGTTGCATTGCGTAACAGAGTCTGTTTGTTAATCTGTGGGTAATCGACTGTCGAATTTGAGAATTGCGATTTGACTGTTTGAGAAGTCGAGAGGAATGGCGGATATTTAGAGGCTAAATATTCCACCCATGCCGTGACTCGAACCCGCGACCTCTGGCTAACCGTGCCAGCGCTCTCCCAACTGAGCTAATGGGCGACTCACCGGCATCAGTGAAATTTCGAACCTCTTTACAATACTCTCTGTATTACGTACAGGCAGCAACATCTGGCTGAAGTAATTTGCATCACTTACAGCCCCGAGTACCTACTTTGCCTTTATGTTTTACATCGTAATGACATAGCCAGTCGCCATCGGAATGATATACCTAACCAATGACTTTGTTTTGTAAGTTACGTACCTACATTTGTAAAGTTATGCAGTAGCATTACCTCTCGCTGACTGTAAACGAAACCATCTGGAAACCCTAGTGTCTGAAGTGTTAACATTCCTCAGAGCTTGCTACGTACAATGGTCCAACTATGAGGCTAAATTAATGCAGATATCTCCGGTCTAATTAACGAACTAACAAAGTAAAGGTTGACGTGCAGTCTAGTTTGCAGTTCAAAAGACACCTGATTAGAGAGCACCTAATAAGGTAAAGATTGATGTATGTACCTACGGCCGAATTTTCAGATTGGAAAATTTACCTACTAAAAAAAGTTACCACACTATTTACAAAAATAAAAAGTACAAATCACTAAGAAATCCCTATTTTTACAAGAATTGTCACAGTACATTATAAAATCCTCTTTGAATTAAAGACTTATCAACGCATTGCGTTAGAGCATAACGAAACGCAACAAATCAGACTCAAATGTCATGTCACTAAACGTCAAACATTCAGTTCTGTCAAAAAAAATCAGGTTTATGTGTTTTTATTGAGTAAAAAGAAATGATTCTGCTTGAAAAGCCATTTATTTCATGATTAAACTGTACTACAGCGAACTCTGTTGAATATCTACGCATTTCAAGCTTTGTAATCCTGCCTTTTCTTTGTCTTTTACGCATTTACATCGGACGCGGAAGTACAATTTGTTTTGTGTAAAAAAACAACTCTAAAAATGGATTATGTGACCACATTGAAGATCCTGGTTATAGGAGAGAGTGGCGTGGGTAAATCCAGGTAATGTTTCAACCTAACCCTTTCCTTTTTCCAATGTATACCCTTAGGATCCTTATCCTAAGAGTGGCTTAATCCATTTCTGATTAGTGATGAATCATCCAGTCCAATTGTTTATTGTTTACCTACTTGTAACTCGTTAGCTGCGTAAAAGTGGTAAACCTTGTGTAATTTTCGGTTGGCGAGTAAAGTTCTGTTCACGTTAACCTTGGCAACAGCGTCATTGTTTTTAAGAAACAAAGGGCTTTGAATTCACCTCACAGCCTGTCTATATTTGCTTTAATTTCTAATCAGTCTGCCCATCATGGAATGAGCGTGTATTTGACCCTTGTACAGGGATTTGAAAGCAAGTAACAAGCTCTCTTGTTTGGACGAGAATAACAAAGTCAGTGAAGTTTTATGTGGTTGACAAATGGTATGAAGTCCGCAGCATTGTAGGATTTTATTTTAAAGATTTAAGTGCAATAAAATTAGCAATAAATAAGTATATAAAATAGTTTCACAACAAAATAGTTCATAATTTAATACTATCTTTATTTTTAATGCACTAACCCGTGCTAAGGACAAATTTAAAAACCTATTTAGAGGCTAAAAATTTCACCCATGCCGGGATTCGAACCCGCAACCTCTGGCTATCCATGCCAGCGCTCTAAATGGTGAAATTTTTAAGCTAATATTATTATAAGATTAATAAGCAAAAATTGGGAAACATAACAGATAATAATTTATAACTTTGCACTACACAATCATTGTCTTATCCTGGTCCCAAACTAGGTTACCCTGTGCTGTAATATATAGCCAAGGACATCACAAATATGGAAATACACATACACCGTGACAAATTTGTACACATCTAGGGATGGCAGCCAATGGGAACCTAACTCACAACCTCTGCATTGACAGTCAAGCAGCATACTAGTAGACGAGCAAGGCAGTCACATGGATAATGAACAGGTTTACTAAACCTTTTCAGTGAGTTTATAGGTTCCCATATTTTCTTTTGTTGCAGTATAATTTTAGCGTTCACAACTGGTGACTACAATTCATCGTTCCCAGCCACCATCGGTGTTGACTACAAGTGCAAGGTCATGGAAGTGAATGGGGTCAAGGTGAAGCTAGGAATCTGGGATACAGCTGGTCAGGAACGGTATCGAACCCTCACATCCAGCTTTTACAGGTTAGTGATACCGTTTTATATTACAACATTAAAAGAGTTACACATATTACACATTTTTATAGAGTAACTAAGGGATCTATTAGTTGATGTGTTTAATTTCCTACCTACCTGAGTAGTATGGATTTTAGTATTTATTTCAAGTTGATAAGGTTCGTTTTAATACAGGAACTATTATGCCATTGCCTGATTAAGGGTTAATAAAATGTTTTAAAGCTTTAAATGTGGTAAATATTTATCGCAAATCTATATTATTTTAAAGAAAATTTGTAACAAAGGCAATTAAAAAACTATATTCTTTAATTAACACTGAAAAAAAAGGAATTAATATGTTACTTTTTTTTAATAAATAAATAAATATTCATGGACATATTACACAGATCTCGTTAGCCCTATACTAAGTACAACTAAATGACTTGTGTTACAGGTGCTAACTCGACAATAGATTTAATACAATAAATACATAGATAACATCCAAGACCCGAGACAAACTAGAAAAGTTCGTTTCCTAGTTTGACCCGGCCGGTGATCGAACCCGAGACCTTCGGTTTTACAGTCTATGTTTTCTATTACTTTATGTTATTGAAATTTTTCATTATTCTGTAATTGAGTGGCTGTATAGAAAGGTTAAACAGAAATGTGAAACAAGTAAATACACATTGAATTGATAACCTCGTCCTTTTCTTAGTCAGTTAAAAATAAAAAAAACGTAGGGATGAAAAGTACTACTTTAAACCTGCTCCTCAGGCGACTTCAGACCTGCTCTCGGGGTATGAGTAATAATAAGTTATTTTAAAATGGGTACAATTCAAAAATGCGTTGCTACCTTTTACAATTAATGCAAAGTGTAGGAACTAAGTTTTGGTGTATAAGTTAATACTGAGATGAAATGATTGATTGATTGAAATGATGACATGATATGAATACCAAGTGATTTCTTTCAGAGACGCACACGGTGCTATCTTAGTGTATGACGTATCGGAGCCCAAGTCCTTAGCGAAGCTGCAGGAATGGGTGGAGGAGCTTCAGGTCTACACCACCAAGAAGAATATTGTCTCTCTAGTCGTTGGAAACAAGATTGACAAGGTAGGCCTTCTCACTACATTAGAAGCTCATGATTCCGTTTTTATTTTAAAATTTTGCAGTTCGTCTTTTAGTATTGTTAACTTGTACACATTTACACAACACAGACTCTAGTCTAGCGTGGAACACGCTGTAACTTTTCTACCTCGTTTCAATATCATTATGTCATTGTGACCATAGATAATAGTTTTGCTCCATCTGAACACAATGTTTCATATCTTGTGGGGTTTCTAATGTTTTTACTTTACCTTACGTAACATTACATTACATCACATTACCTTAAATTACCTTACCTTACCGTTCTTTACTTTTACATAATTATATAATATACGTAATAGACTGTATTTCCATGTTTGTGGAGTCTGGGTGTATTTCCATGTTTGTGATGTCCTTACCTGGTTACCATAGCACAGGAAATCCTAGTTTGGGACAAGTGATTGTATTATGTGAAAGTTATTATTACACTATTTTTATTTTTAATGCACTAACCCGTGCTAAGGAACAAATTTAAAAACCTATTTAGAGGCTAAAAATTTCACCCATGCCGGGATTCGAACCCGCAACCTCTGGCTATCCGTACCAGCGCTCTACCAATTGAGCCAATGGGCGATTATTATTATTAACTCGATTTTATAAGCTTCACTTCCAAAAAAACTAACACCCTGTTTCTTTTTAGTCAATATCCTCAAAGGAAAACTCGCGGTTTTTGGAGCTTTTTTCAAATTACGGTGCACAGCATTTAGTGTTTTAAGGGTTCTTTACCCAAAGCAGGAAAACGGGACCCTGTCAGTCCACTTTCTCCACTAAACTAAGATAACCTGTATCTAAGGACTCACTTCTCCCCGTATAGTGCACTATCATAGCCACTGGTAACAATTACAATTAATAATTTCTGTAAGTCTAAGCGGGGTAGGAGTTATTCGCAGCTCTGCTGCGCCATATTTTATTATCCGATCATTCAAATATTAGTAGGTACTTATGAATTAACTCATAGTCTATTCCCCCAATATAGCCCAGAGCAGTGACGCGGGCGGAGGGGCAGGCCTTCGCGCAAAAGCACAGAATGCTGTTTATAGAGAGCAGCGCCAAGACACAGGAGGGCATCGAGTTAGCTTTCGAGGAGTTGGTACAGAAGGTGAGATCTTTATTAGCATCATAAATTCATAACAGACGGCTTCGCTTCCTAATAGGTGCACTCAGACTGTACAGAGACGCGGGCGCGCGCGTGTCCTCTGCCCCGTAGACGAAGGTAAAGCGCGTCGCGCCGCGTGTTTACCTGACCGCGACGCGTGTAAGGAATTTTTACATTCTGTAATCAAAAACCTATTTGGTAATTAACGCAATGTCTACTGTGTGGATTGGATTTAAATGCAGTTAAAATTCTTTATTTCATTCTTATACTATTATTATTATACATTTTTTGGGGATGTTGGAATGTCACGTGATGTATGTTTCGTCGTGACCACGGCGAGGCCCAAGGAGTCTATGCAGTTTTTAAATTTCGGTGTCAAATAATTAAAGGTTAAAAAACAATTTCTTCTATTTATACTTGGAAATTGAAAAAAATAATTAAGATCCGGTAATCCCGCAATTTCGTCGGTTTCGGCGGCCATTTTTTTAACGACGTTGTCTTTTCTCTTCACTAGATAATCGAAACGCCAGGCTAATGGGATAAAATTATGTATAGAACTTAATTTGCATATTCTTCTATTTAATTCGAAATTGAAAAAAATCTTTAAGACTGTTATAAGTCCAGAAATTCCGCCATTTTATTCTTCTCAGCAGCCATTTGGTTTTAACGTCGCCATCCTGTCTCTCCAATAGATTATCGAAACGCCAGGCCTTTGGGAGACTTCTGGGAGCAACTCCAACATTCGCATATCATCAGAAAACGGCTCGAGACGAGAAGAATCATCATGCTACGACTACACTTGTACCATTTAGTGAAATTACTACCCTATTGTGTATGTATTAAGACGCACATTGGCACTATATTAAAAGAACATAAAAAGCTGAACGGATTCACTGAGACATGTAAATATGAAAGTAATGTTTTCTGAGACAGAAGCAATTGTATTTTTGTAGGACAATTACAAGAATATGGGGGTAATAAATAGTCTCCCAAGTGTGCGATATCAGCCGATTTAAAGCCTTATAATTATTTGAGACAAATTCAGTAAGAAAATAACCTATATAATATCTGACGGATATTTGTGATAAAATTATAGATACCAATGTTGTAATATGTGTGGCATGCTTGTTGTAAATATTTACGGTACTCAAACTATGCTATTTTTACAATAGCTTATGTACTAATTAATAGCTCATAATAATATATTGGGTTTCGTTTTTATATCATAACTTTATTCTAATTTTTTTTTTGTTGCCCCATATACCTTCTTCTTCTCTTCTTAAGGCCTGCGCAGACCAGGGACTTTTGTCCCTAATAAACTAAAGCCCCTGAATCGTAAAAAATGCCCTCCGAGTACTTGTCGCGGACTCAACGCATACGGTGTGCGGTCATTTGTTCCCCGGAAATTGAGTGAAGCGTACGCTATGGAAGCAAATATTCTGAGATTACATTGTGTTGTAGTTTACATGAAGTTGAAAAAGAAAAGGCGTTTTAAAAGAAAACACCGCACTTTTGTCCAGTCCGGTCTCTTGATGTCCTCGGTAACTTGAAGGACTTTTTGTACGGGGTACTTTTAGTCCTTCGTACTATCCTATCTTAGATACAATTTATACGAGATCTATATCGACGGACAAAAAGTACCCGGGGTATAGTCCCTCGTCTGCGCAAGCCTTTGTGGTGTCCCTACTACTAGCGAAGGTTGGCAGTCAGCTCTGCATATTTATCTCTGTCTCTCGCAAGGCGGAAGAGCTCGGCAGCACTTGCGACTCCGTTCCACTCCCGTAAGTTTCTTAACCAGGATTTCTTTCTCCGGCCTGCGCGTCCCATACTTTCTATCTATTCCTGCAGATAGATAGAAATTATATTATAAGTAAGTTTACCAAATGAATCCATAAAATGTTTCGTAAACAGCTCTTCCAATAGCCTCATTCGTGGGGCTCTGTCTGAGAGCTCATTTCAAAGAACTCATTTGGTCGTTCGTTCTATAATAACGACATAGGCTTTGATACCGTATACAAAATAAAATACTTATTGCCAGAGAAACATCGGTGGAGCGTAAAAATGTAGTACTTACCTAATCATACACGGCGTCCCACGGCTATACCACATGGAAGGAAATTACCTACGATATTGTAGATGGAACATTTTCCTGAGAGAAGACACTATTTTAAATTAAAAAACAATTTGAACTGCATTGATAGATTTTTGAGTGTTTGCAGTCCGTTAGCTTTTACGATATACCTCGGCTATCGGATAGAATCGGATATATTCGTGTAATAGAAATATCGGAACTAATATGACACTTCATTTCACATAACTTTTTAAAGTAATGAAGAAAAGTTTTATACAGAACAGGAAGTGTATTATTACACTCGTGTGCTTTCGGTGAAAACCGAAGCTTACTCTAGAGCCCGAGGTATACTTATTCTAAAAGCTAACAGAGTGTACATGGTTAACACATGAATCAAATCCGCTACACGAGAAAAAAAGTTAGCCTGTGGCTTTGTCATACCGATCAAAAGGCTTCATCGTAAGGATTATGTTTTGCTAATTAATATCAGAAATAAAAGAAAGACGATGAATTTTAACATTTGATGTGAAATTTGTTTCTCGTTTCCTTTTGTTTCCATTCATCCAAGCGCAGTCTAATCAGTTACGTTAAGGGCGATTTTGTAACTTAATGTAAAGGTTGACCTGTTGTCGACTACTCCGTTTCTCTTAGCTCAGAACGATAGACTTCTTAAGCTGCGAGAGTGAATAGTTGGAAGAATGTACGCATTTTTGAAATGATTGCAGAAATGCACAACCACTTAATTACAATTTTGACGACCAACGACGCCACTTAGATACTCTGTGAATTATCCAATCCTCAGTAGATCTCAAATAAAACCAAGGTTAGTCATACTTTAGACTCCTTTTTGCAATAATTTGTTCGATGCGGTACAGTTTAAAAATAATGAAAATAAAGACCGATTGATCGGTATGAGATAGGTTTTTTTTTCAGATTTTCAATATTAAATGTAGGTATTTAAAAAAAAATGGGGGTACGGTCGGAGAACCCAGCCTTAACTATCGTTAGATCTTTTATATGAAACTAGGTAAACAAACAGCCCCTTATTTGCACATCCAGCGAGCTCATCAAATGCAGTCTTGAGAAAATTGACAGAGGGTGCTTGGCTCGCATCTACCTGCATTAATAACGAATCTTTGACTTAAGTGCTCCGTTTTGGTAGGTATAGTCAACAGCACCTTCTTCTTCTTCTTCAGGCTATATTAGTCCACTGCTGGACATAGCCTTCCCCTAATGAGCGCTATAGCGCAAGGTTGCCATCATTGGGGGGTAATGCCCATAATCCCCACGCTGGGCATGCGGGTTGGGGATCGCAGTTTGGTGGAATTGTACTGCAGGGGGCGCTGCTGCCCACCCCTCGGTTCGTGTCCCTTAGTCGCCTTTTACGACACCCGCGGGAAGAATTTGGGTTGGTGCTATTTTCTAGGCTGACACCACACAGCACATCATGTAAACCTAAAGCCAACGTGAAGCGCTCGTGTCTTTCCTGGTACCGAGTGATGGGAATCAATCACTTGGATTAAGTAACATCAGGCGCAGTCAGGTGCTGGATGGGTGACCCGTGACTGCCGCTAGTGGCAATTTTCTGAGCGGTTCCGAGCTTTACAAGGCAAGTGAAGGATGTCATGTAATGGCAGTCGTTAAGCAATGTCAGAGGCCTTATGGGCGGCTTGATAACTGCTGACAATAAGGCCCGCCACTGTCTTACAATGCTCCACCAACCCGGACTTGTCCCGTGGTGGAGTACCTATGGCCTAGCCTTACTGCGACGCAGGAAGAGACCCGTGCCCCAGCAGTGGGGACATACAAAGGGTGGATATCAAAGCCAAAGTAGCTTCACGTATGTGTTTTTTGTTGGTGAACAAACATTTCTCCAACAAATAGCTCGTTAGATAACAAAGAGAGTAGGGTATCTCCGTTACATACCTACTCATAGAAACGGCACGATACGTTCCCAAACAAGATAACGCTGAACTAGACCAAACTAATACTCAACAAAATAGCGAGCGGATATAAGTAACAAGGTAACGAAAAAAAACGGCTGAGTGAGTTTAGGGTCACGCGCTGTGTCGGGTTCCGTAGTAAGAGGAGTTTTTTTACCTGCCTTACAAAACTAACAACTTCACCAAAGTGATTGTCGATAGATTTTGTAGGAAGTTTTCCTTTTACGTGTAAATTCGTTGACTATCACTTGAGACTAGTTACCTACTTGGTAAGCCTACTTAGCCTTGATTCTTTTCCTTATAAGTTCATTATAATATAATATTATGCCCTGAATTTTTTCACAGTCGCCAATGGCTTAGCCGGTAGAGAGAGGACGACAAAAATTGCGTTTTAAAGCGTAACCTTCAATCGAAAAATAGTCTCTACACCAACAATAATTTTAAACGAACAGTAAATAGGTGTAGGTAAGGTACCCTAAAGAGTTTTTTTCTGAGATTTTACGCTGGCGGTCGGCATAATAAATAATGTAGATACATATAGGTATCTATGCCAAATTTCAGCTTTGTAGTAGGTACGTATTGTGCTTGTGCTAAGGCGCGGAGAGACATGGTGAAACTATAGGGCTCTTACTAATAAACACCGTATAAGCCTGCTATAGTTACACAGTTTTGTCCACGTCATTTGAATGTAACTTTCAGCTGGAAGAAAAGAGACAAAACACTGCATAGTTATACAATACTTACACCAAGTTTATTAGTAAGGCTGTAGGGGTTCCTTGTTGACTACGGAATCCTAAAACGTAGCTGAACTTTATTAGGTCTTTAAGTATCAACCACAGATGCGAATATATATAAAACATATTGATCAGATAGGACCAAAACGAGAAGCGAAATGAACCATTGAAAAGGTCTTTATAATTGTTTAATAAAGAGATATGATAAAACTCACGATGTTTTCCTTCACCGTTAGCGTGTGGTATGGCGACTACAAATTCGCAAATGTACGTAACTTTGAAATTAAACAAAGTCATTGGTACATGCCCGTACTCGGGATTGAACCTGGGGCTCTCGCTTGCCTGTCCATGGTTCTACCCACTGAGCTACCACCGTGAGGAAACCCGCGGCTTGGTTGGCTCCGCACGTATTGACTAGTCTTTCCTGTGGGCTAGGCCGACTAAGCTGTCAGGATGGTATAGGTGCTGGGCAAGCCTACACCATCTATAAAACCATGTCCCAGGCACTACAGCGTCGGAGTGGTCCCTTCACCCATCTAGTGTGAGTGAAGATACCACTGGACGCTGTATGAATCATCTCATTAAGTAGATACAAAAAGGCCAATATAGCCAATATATATATATATATAATAAAACTAAGAAAAAGAAGATTCTTATTATAATATTTTTATTTTAAATGCACTAACCCGTGCTAAGGACAAATTTAAAAACCTATTTAGAGGCTAAAAATTTCACCCATGCCGGGTGAAATTGAGTCTACCGCTCAATTGGTAGAGCGCTGGCACGGATAGCCAGAGGTTGCGGGTTCGAGTCCCGGCATGGGTGAAATTTTTAGCCTCTAAATAGGATTTTAAAGATTATTATTAGGTATATAGGTACTTACTTATTGTCTAGTCAATCGCATTGAAACATCAAGCGATATTCCACAGTTCAATATTGCTTTCAATTGCATTGCTTCAATGGCATTGAAACGTCTAAATACCTGCATTTCAATGATATTTCGCAATTTATATGAAAGCTATAATTCGACCAACGACGTTACGATTGACTTCCTATCTTCAAAAAAAGTAAATCAAGTCATAAATTATTATGGAAGACGCTAGTTTTCCATAATAATTACGTTTTTAGCTAGGCTAAAAAAGCTTCAATTTTGACGATGGTACACGACGATAATTCCGTTCTGGTTTGCTTATACGCCCTTTTAGAATGAGATCAAAACGAAAATCATAAATGAAAATCTCATCTAAGGTAAAAACTAAGAACGCAGGGCTATCCAGTTAAGCATCCTTTTCATATAGGTACAGCAAAGAAAAAATACCAATTAATTTCCATTGCTTCAATTTGGTTGAAACGTGTAGGTCGTATAATGTCCAATGCGATTAAACCGTTCTGTGGGCTAGAAATAGACACATGATTGTTACAGACAAAATCCAAGTGTACGCCTGTCATCTCAGCCGGAGTGTCTATTTACTTTTTGCCGCCACGGTCCAGTTGGCACTCTTACATTAGCCCTATATTATGTACATTATATGACAGAGTGGCGGGGACATTTTCATTTATCACGAAGTGGGGACAAAACGGCTGTCTCGCCGGCAGAACTGGCCCGAATGGCCCAAGATGTAGGCCTCATTAATGACCGGCCATCATTCAACCGGATTGAGGATAAATGTTGACAAATACACAAAGGAAACAGGAAGATTCATCGCCGTTGGTTAGTGCTTCGAAGAGTTGTTGATAAATATGATGTTCAGGCTTGGAATAAAACAGCTATTTTACTCAAAAAATGTGAAAAACCACTGGCGGTATTTGCGACTTTGGAGCTTGACTTTTTTTAACTTAAATAGCTTTCCTCCAAAATCTCTAATAGATTGTAGCAATGTTGACTTTGTACTTGATGTACTATTGCCAGTATCACTTAGCAAATGAGGCTGACTTAAGGCCATAGGTGGTGCTGGGGGTACTGGTACCACATTGGGTAATATTACAGGTGGTATAGCAAAAATCATTAAGGTACGCTGACGTAATGCGCTACGCTAATTAATGGTTAAATTTTCACTCGCTATCTTAGTGCACTCGGACCGAGTGAAGCTGCTAAGATGCTAGTCTTATCGTGTATACCGTCAATTTTAGTACACTCTGATGCAAACATGTTTTGCTCTACCATCGTTGGTGTGCGCGATATGAATAGATTATATGTGGCCAATATAGGGCACTTGGTCTCGGTGTACTCGTAGCGTAGCGTATATCGTAAAAACGCAGCTTTTCGCCTAGGCTGAGGGTTGAAGTAGGTAACCCATTTAATACCAGACACTATCTATGTACCTATTAGGCAATGCACGAATATTTCGAGTGTAGTTAACAGCGATCTCACAAAATAATGAATGTCGTCATCAGTTCCCGTTATTCCTGACATTAGGGATATAGGGCTCGCAAAAAACTGAGACTTGGCGCCTGCAATTCAAGTTCGTCTATATTTGTCAATGCTTAATCAATGCTTCCTACTAGACTGAACTTCTACAAGTGCTTTTACGACGTCCCCTCTTTCTTATTTCAGTGATTGTAGCATAAAGTAATATAACAAAAATAAACACACGGCTTATAATTTTTATTTATTAAATTCATCATCATCAACCCATTATGTCCCCACCAAGGAGCACGAGTCTCTTCCCTAAGGAAGGAATAGGCCATACTCAACAACGGGGGCCATGTCCGGATTGGTGGAGGATTGCAATACTAGTAGATGGTCTCATTTATTCTTCTTCTTCTCAGTCTCTATGTTAGTCCACTGCTGGACATAGCCCTCTCCTAATGAGCGCCATACCGCCCTGTCTGCAGCTTGCCGCATCCAGTATCGGCCGGCAGTTTTTTGCAGATCATCATCCCACCTAGTCGGAGGGCGTCCTACACTACGTTTGCCCAGTCGCGGTCTCCACTCAAGAACACGTTTACTACAACGGTTGTCAGTCCACTGCCAATTCAGCTCGCTAATTCTCTGAGCTTTATCGATAACTTTGGTTCTCTGTCGGATGCATTCGTTGCGAATCCTATCCTTCAGAGAAACGAGCATAGCTCTCTCCATAGCTCGCTGAGCGACTTTGAACTGGTGGACCAGCCCTTTCGTGAGTGTCCATGTCTACGCTCCGTAGGTCATCACAGGTAAGACGCCCTGATTAAAACTTTCCTTTTCAAACATTGCGGTATGGATGACGAGAAGACTCGGCGTAGTTACTCATTTATGGAATTCGTCAATTAAACATTCTCTTCAATCGTCTCTGCGATCTTTCGTCTTAATTCTAGCCATCGTAGTATTATGTGTTTAACTGTGATAAGTGTTTATCTGTAAGAGACAGTGTAAATTGTGTCTGAGTGATCTTAAATAATCACAACGGCGAAGCAATACAGGGCGCGTTCAGTGCATGGATGGGTGACCGTCTATGACTAACGCTTGTGGCATTTTTCCGAGCGGGTCCGTGCTTCGCAAGGCACATTAAGCAGTTGGTGCCGGCTGCTGACGATAGACGACAGTCGTTAAGCCAAGTCCTTAGGCCTTAGGACAGCTTGAAAATTTCTGACAGTAAGACCAGCCACTATTCTTGCATGCCTCCACCAATCCGGACTTGGCCCCTGTGGTGGAGTATGGCCTATACCTTCCTCGGGGAAGTGATGCGTGCCCCTTGGTGGGGATATAATGGGTTGGTGATGATGATGAATACACTGATTTGTCTTGGTCCCAAACTAACATACCCTCTGCTTTGCAATCAGGTAAGTACATTCCAATCATAGACAAACAGCCGGACTGAGGTTATTTGCAGAAATATACAGCGGCCCCCAATGCGAATAAAACCCACGACTGTTTTTGTTTTGTGGCAATAAAATGACTGAATTTGACAATAAATGTACTATATTCTTTTTTTAATGCACTAACCCGTGCTGAGGACAATTTTAAAAACCTATTAAGAGGCTAAAAATTCCACCCATGCCGGGACTTGCACCCGTGAAACATCAGTGAAATTTGGAACCTCTTTACAATACTCTCTGTATTACGTACAGGCAGCAGTGATGCCAGTAGTTGCCCATTGGTTCAGTTGGGATAGCGCTGGCACAACCGTGGCTAACCAGCCAGAGGTCACGGGTTCGAGTCCCGGCGTGGGTGGAATTTTTAGTCTCTTAGTAGGTTTTTAATAAATGTACTGAAATGTCACTAATTTTGACATTTAAAAACGTCAACAACGCTAGCGTCGTCGTGCTACCCAGGCTAGTCAGGATTTGGTAGTGCAAATGCTGTTGTTGTCGAAGAGGTGATTATGGTATTTTTTCCATTAGTGTTGAAAAGTAGGCCTATTGCTTTTGCTAAGTAGTTTTTGCATCATCAATCGTCGTTCCATTTGTACAGTAACGGGATTGCGTTTTAGCGGTAGACAAACTAAAATCATCTTCAGAAAGGGAAGTAAATTCTTCTTCTCTTCGAAGAACTAGATTATGTTCTACTTAAACTCATGCTCGTATTCTGGTAAACAATGGCCCCTGAATAGATGTAATGAGATGATTTATACAGCGTGTGAGGCTATAGTTGCAATATTACTTGCTTACTGCGAAAGAAAACATCTTGAGGAAACCCTAGTGTCTGAAGTGTTAACATAAGTCAGCTCCTGCAACGGTCAATGGCCCAACTATGAGACTAAGTGCGGAAATATCAGGTCTAACTACTATAGTTACTTTACTATGCGTCCTTTCTGTGTGACCGAGGCTTTAGTTAAATTCTACTTGAACTTCGTATAGAGGTGTAAACTTAAAGGTGAATACGTATTTAATGTTCACGAGGTAATTTTTTTGTTGAGTTACGATTCCGCCTGTTATGTAAGATTCTTATACTGTTTTAACAATTGGTTCAGTTGAATGATACCAGCTATGTGTGTGTAACTGTGATCAGATGGAGCCACGGCATTCGCAAAGCGGTGGGCAGTGACTGGAAGAGGAGAGCCGGAGATCGGGCTCAGTGACGTGTCTTAGGAGAGGCAGTAGACTGACACCAGTTGATTATGATGATGATGATTGGTTCAGTTCAATGACACATCTATATTGTACTCTACGATATCAACCCTTTGCATATCCTCACTGCTGGGTCACGGGTCTTCCTGGGCCGCCACCACCGGGGCCAAGTCCGGGTTCTGTCAGAAGTTATCAAGCCGCCCATAAAGTCTGTGCCATGGCTTCTTCTTCTTCAGGCTATAGTAGTCCACTGCTGGACATAGCCCTCTCCTAATGAGCGCCATAGCGCAAGGTTGTGCCATCATTGGGGGCAATGCCAATAATCCCCACGCTGGGCATGCGGGTCGGGGATTGCAGTTTGGTGGAATTGTACTGCAGGGGGCGCTGCTGCCCACGGTTTGTGTCCCTTCGTCGCCTTTTACGACACCCGCGGGAAGAATTTGGGCCAAGGCTTAACGACTGCCATTACATGACAGCCGTACTGTACTATGTTATTTTAAAGACGGAAACACATTATTAAAACGCGACCCGACGCAACGTGTCGACACCCGATGTACATCATGCCGTGCGCATGGGGTCGCGTCGGATGTTCATAGTGTGATTTTAGTCATAGAAAATAGTACAATTTGATTCGACTCAACACGCGTCGCGTTTCGTCGGGTCGCGTGGCGTGTTAATAATGTGTTTCCGCCTTTAGTCTCTTCTGTAATTTCTGGTGAATATTATATCTAAGTAAAAAATGTAGGCATCGTTTGCTAGAATCAATACCAGTACGGCTCGCATCTAATGCCATATAACAGGTAATACGATAATTTCAGTATCTGTCACATTGCCAAATGGAAACCAGCCGGGAGCCCAAATCACGTTATTATTTGCAAATAATTTCTATTCGGGCGTATGTTTATATACGTGTGATTGATTACGGGTCATTAGTTGGCTTCATACACGGTTGAATTAACCTTCATTCGTTGCTCAAATATTCGTTCCATAAATATTTAACATTTTGTTTGGTTCTCCCGATCGCGGCCTCGCATTGGAAAGGTCGTGGGTACAGATCCCGGAATGTAGGTACTGTACTTATTAAAACGATTATTGAGTAATAGAATTTTTGCATCTGCGTAATGAAATTGTTTATACAGCGTGTAGTGGCATCTTCACTCACACTAGATGGATGAAGGGACAACTCGGATGCTGTAGTGCCTAGGACATGGTTTTAGATGGTCTAGGCTGGCCCAGGAACAGGCCTTGCCCTGACAGCTTAGTCAGCCTAGCCCACGACTAGTGATTACGTGCGGAGCTAACCAACCGCGGGTTTCCTCACTGTGTTTTCCTTCAATTTCGCGCGTGGTATTGCAAATACAAATTTAGTAATACTAATTACTTCAATTATTAGTTCAGTAATTTTCTGACGTGTGTAAAGAATATTCTTTTCTTATCTCATCTTACTAATATCTTTTTTATTTTCGTTATCAACCCTTGTACGTCCCCACTGCTGGGGCACGGGTCTCTTTCTGCATCGCAGGAAGGTTAGGCCATACTCCACCATGGGGGCCAAGTCCGGCTTGGTGGAGGATTGTAAGGCAGTGGCGGGCCTTACTGTCAGAAGTTATCAAGCCGCCTGCCGAATTATATGACAGCCGGCACCAACGGCTTAACGTGCCTTGCGAAGCATTTTTATTTTCACTTCTTATCAAACCCCTAGCCTAGCTGCGACATGACACCTAAACAGATTGTAACGATTTCCTTTAAAATAATTGAAACTAGACTGGACGGCTGCGCCAGCTATTACAAAGAAGTATCGTTACAGTACCAATGACTTTCTAATGACTACTGATGTCCAAATTGGATTCAACGTGGCTGGAATGCCAATATGTCTACTAAGGGCCGGTTTCGGTTTCACAATCTGCAAATAAAGTTCCGGGTAAGCTATCCGCAATCAGGGCTGCCGTTTGCTCTAAATTTAGCTAATTTTTCCTATATTGCGTGATGTGTTCGTTTATGGTTTCAGCAGCCCTGGACGCGGATAGCTTACCTGGAACTTTATCTGCAGATTGTAAAACAGACCCTAAGTATCTTACTGACGGCCTCGCTGGCGCAGCGGTTTAGCACGCTGACTGTAAACCGAATGTCTCGGGTTCGATCTCCGGCCGGGGCAAACTAGGAAACGACCTTTTATAGTTTGTCTCGGGACTTGGATGTTAAATCTATGTATTTATTGCATTAAATCTATCGTCGAGTTAGCACCTGTAAGACAAGTCATTTAGTCTGATAATTCGTGTAATATATCCATGAATATGTATTATTATTATTTACTAATATTATGAATTTGAAGAAAGACAGGACACGTTCAGTGCATGGATGGGTAAACTGTCTATGACTAACGCTAGTGGCATATTTTCGAGCGATTCCGTGCTTCGCAAGGCACGTTCAGCAGTTGGTGCCGGCTGTCGTCTATAGATGGTAGTCGTTAAGCCAAGTCAGAGGCCTTAGGGCGGCTTGAAAACTTCTGAGGTCCGTAGGTACCTATTACAGAACGATCCTCAAGCACAGATTGATCTCAGATCGCCCAATCATTACTTGAGCGCTGAATCGATGCTCAAGCACTCCCTTTATTTTCAAACAGTTCTTAGTAAATTATGTGAAATATACACAGGAACCATCCTCAGGCTGAGGATGCCTCGTGTTAGAGGCGAAACGCGTCGCGTGTTTTCTCACACAAGTATTGGTGTTGGTGGTGGTGTGTTCGTGTCTTGCTTCTGCTTGGAAAAATGGGAGGGAGGGCGGTGCATTAGCTGGCCGCATGGTGCTTGTGGGATTTTTGGCGGAATTCAGCAATGTAATTTTAACTTTTTAATGCTATTATGGATTTCCGCAAAGTAACGCCTGATTCTATACAACATCTGAAAATGTTCCAAGTTTCTTTATTTAGTTATTAGTTTGTAGTACACCGTATATTTAAAGGAAGCAAAAAGTTCACGCTTCTTATTTAGTTATTCGCTTTGAATACAGAACGGAACGTAACAAATGTCTGCTATAAAATAATTCTCTTGACTTGACGTCTGTCTATTTATTTATGTTTACTAATTTTACTAATATCTGTACATAGTCGGTGTGGTATAATTTGAACATTAATCGCGGTTTTGAAACAAGGTGTGAAAAAATGATAAAATGAAACTTCACCATAGTGGAGAGGATCCTCCTTGTGGAACATAAAATTTCAACTTCACCGCAGTGGAGAGAAACCTGCACGTTGAACATAAAACTTCAACTTCAATGCAGTGGAGAGAAACCTGCTCGTTGAATATAAAACTTCAAATTCACCACAGTGAAGAGGAACCTGCTCGTTGAACATAAAACTTCAACTTCACCGCAGTGGAGATGATCCTCCTTGAGGAAGATAAAAAGTCAACTTCAACACATCGGGTTTATACAATATGTGTCAATTATTTTACAATTTTCTGAGAAATAAAAAAGCTGAGATTGTTTTACTGATTATTTTATTTATTCCTGTTTGTGACTGTCTTGCTGGCCTATAGCCGCTTCGTTAACAAGACCGAGCTTGTGGGATCGATTCCCACTGTGGGCCTCTATATTTGTACAAGTGGCCACAGTCTCGGTGTACTCTCATGTTCGTGACGTCCTTGCCTGGTTATCATAGTAGGCACAGGATATCCTAGTGTTGCGTGAAATTTATTCAATGAAAGCACCCCCATATTTGTTTTTATAAACACTTATTAGAATCCATGCAATAGGGGTCTTGGGCATCTCATAAATGCCTAAGGGCTGCTGCTATCATTAACTAATTCGTCATAGTAATCAAGATTTTCGAATATATGAATTTTGCAATAAACATTCCCAATTGACAATTATAATTAACTGGCCGATCGACTCTCAAGCGTGGTTCCGACCACACTTGAGTAAATAAAGATTTGAACTTTACTTAAGTAGAGATTGCAACCCAAGTATCGTTCTCGAATTAGCTATCACTCAGTTGAGTCGTCGCGCTTGATGAATCGCGGCTCAAGTAACGTTCTAAAATTAAAACCGTACTCAAATCTAGTCTTAAGTAGAGATTGGCGCTTGAGTACGCTTCTGTAATACGGGCCTAGTACGACCAGCGACTAGTCTTGCAAGCTTCCACCAATCCGGTTTTGACCCCGTGGTGGAGTGTGACCTACATCTTCCTCAGGGAAGAGACCCGCGCTCGTCGGTTGGGATAATGGGTTCACGATGATGATAAATTTGAAAGTCTGATGCATGTATGTTTTGATGAACTATACTCAATCAATCTTTACATGTTAGCAATAGTTTATAGAACGTCTTTTTGTATTCGTACAGTGTTCCTCTACGAAGATTGTTAAGACAGTGGGAAACCCTAGTCTCTACCTACCCCTTTGAAATACAGGCGTGAGTTTACAAATGTATCTATGTCAATGATGGTTATTAACTTAGTGCATTTCTTAGGAGTCCGTAACTCAGATGAAAAACGGAAGCCAAGTTGAGAATACGATAAAAAATCACGTTAACCTTCCTATTTTTAAAACACGAACGTCATACCTATTTGAGTTCTTTTCTGATTTCAAACTTCGATCTTATTCCGAGCGACATTGATTTATTTTCATAGGATTCCAGTTCAATCCGGGTCCTAAAAGAACTGACACTCTAAGCTCAGTTTTAGTATTAAAAGTTTAAAAAGTAACAAAACGAGCTCCTCGTTCCGCGAGCCTGAGGCGTAACGATAAGGGCTCCTACTCTCGATCCAAAATTTTCTATCAATCACAGGAACATATAATAAAATAATAACTTATAATTCGTTTGACTGAAAGAGGATGTAGTGACTAGAATTGAGAAAGGAATGTTGCGTTGGTTTGGACATGTGGAGAGGATGAAGGAAGAAAGATTGACGACACAAATATATATTGCGAATGTGAGTGGAAGGGTTGGTAAGGGTCGTTCCAGGCGGACATACATCGACCAGATACTCGTAGGGGATGTATTAGCAAAGGGAAAGATAAAAAGTACCCGGAACCGGCGTGCATGCATGCAACGACTTATGAACGTTGATGAAGCGAAGGTGATCTGTCAGGGTCGTGGTAAGTGGCAGTCCCTGGTCTCTGCCTACCCCTCCAGGATACAGGCGTGAGGTTATGTATGTATATATAATTCGTTGACCCTATTTATTGACAAAACTTTGTAAAAGTAGTATGGATATGCTTTTCATGCGTATGTATGGAGATATGTATGTTTGTATCTTTGGGATCACTCCTGAACTCTGGCCTGCCGAACGGCTGGTTTAGGTCAAATTGAGATTTCACGTAGAAATTAATGTTTCTTAACTGCTAAACTTTGTAATTTATGCAATAAATAAACTAATAGATAAAGAAGGCACAAAAAAAAGTTTAAAAGGCTAAAGTCATCAAAAATCAAATCATTTATTTATAAAAGATAAAATAAGATCAAGGTTTAAGCAAGGTTAAGGAATTTTATCTGTCCCTGCAAGTTTAGTATACGTGCATTGTCCTTTTCATTTTGTCTTTTCCGTATGTTTCCATATAGGTACACAATATTGTATTTATTTCCTCATCGCGTAGATTGTTATTATAACGTATTTATGTAAGTTTATCATAACTATGTGTGTAACTGTTATGTAGGTATATTGTTATTTATATAAGTAGTGTATTAATATATTTATATTTGCACCGACTACCCGTCTCTTATTTCCGCCAGCAACTTTCCGCCGTAAGGTTGTCTGGAAGAAATTGCTTTTAGCAATAAGGCCGCCAATTGTACTTTGTATCTTTACATGTTTTATAGTATGTGCTCTGGTGTACAATAAAGAATATTCTTATCTTATCTTAAGATCTCTAACATATACTGCTAAGCTAATTTTTAAAATATCTTGAGTAGAACCTTATAAAGCTAAGCATAGAAAGTCGTTTGTTTTTATTTTACAGCGTTTTTACGGTGCCGATGCTATCGACAAGTTACGAAGGAAATCTCCGATTTACAATGCAAAATATTGTACATAATATAAATATTTTTACGCGACCTCGTAACAATTTTGTGCTGTAACAATTTAACTTCAACTGGCCTAGCCCCAGTTTCTCGTACACCAATAATCTGTTAATCTACTGTCAACAGCTGTAAAATGTTTTTGTACGCACTTTGGCCAACTGACAAGTGTTAATAGTAGATTAAAGGCTTGTTAGTGTACCAGAAATCGGGGCTTAGTGAAAGATGCCTCTGACTAATGTCATATCCACCATCTGAAAGTAGCATAATACTCGTCACAACGAACAATTCTTCCGTGAGTCACCTGGCCATTGTATGGACATTACTCGTGTCTCTTACTAGTTGTTAGGTTCTAGGAAGATTGTGTGATATCAATCCTTTGTAACTCCCCACTGATGGGGCACGAGTCTCTTTTTGCCTCGAAGGAAGGTTAGGCCATACCACCACGGGGGCCAAGTCTGAGTTGGTGGAGGATTGTAAGATAAAGATAGTGGATGGCGGGCCTTAGTGTCAGAAGTTGTACAGCCGCTCATAAGGCCTTCAACATGACTTTACGACTGGCATTACATTACGGCCGGCACCAACAACGGCTTGATGTGCCTTGCTATGCACGGAAGCGCTCGAAAAATGCCACTAACGGTAGTCAAGGGATGGTCACCCGTCCAGCATTTGACAGCGCCTGTTGTTCCTGATAAGATAAACAAATATATAACTCACAAGATTAATACTATGAAATTAATCTTGTGAGTTATATTACCTTCTTCAAAAGTTAGCTTTCTCTGTATAACTCTCTTTTTTCTTCTCTAATTCGTGGTAAGCGATGCTGGTTGTACAATTACCTAAAATACTTCAGTGTTACTTAAGATGCTGTTACCACTCAATGTACAATTGTTTTTGTACCCTAATAAAATAAAATATTATATATCATTATATTCTTTTTTTAATGCACTAAACCGTTACTAACCCGTGCTGAGGACAATTTTTAAAAACCTACTTAGAGGCTAAAACTTCCACCGATGCCGGGACTCGAACCGAAGGCAAAAGTTTTTGAGTGTGTATGTTTGTTACTTTTTCACGTCCAAACAGCTGGAGCTATTTTAATAAAATTTGGTATGGACTTAGCTGACACTCTAAGTTAACACATAGGCTACGCTTTTCTCCGGGAAAATATCTCATTCGCATGGAAAAATCGATAGACCGCGGGCAACACCGCGGAGCACACCTAGATTTAAATAATTCCCACATTTTAACACGACTATATCATGCTACAAGTTAGCCTCAGACTTTAAATTAAAATTTTACATCACTCTATTGAGATGCGCCCGATGACGCCGCTGCTGAGCTGTATTTTAAAGCTTCCTTCATGAGATGAACATTATATCACGTTAAGGGATATAAAATTATACTCTGTACTTACTTGATACGAACGGAAATTGATTTCCGCTGTTCACATCCGTTACGTAACATCTTCTTAGTGTGTACCTAACTGGCAATTCTGGAAAATTGGAACTACCCTAACCTTATATTATAAGTTAAGGTAGTTAACAATAAAATTAAAGTATATCAATGAATACCAAACTTACGTATGTACCCTGCTGGGGTACAAGTCTCTTCCTGTATCGCAGGAAGGTTAGCCCTTCGGGTTATTCCACAAATCCCCATTGATGGGGATTTGTGAACAAAAAAATTATTGGCGTGTCTTAGTATCGGCAATGGGGATTTGTGAACAGAAATTGTATGTTACCTTTTGTAGCTACTGTTTCTGTAACTGTGATTCCCATATAGAATAAAGAATATTCTAATCTTGTCGTCGTTATCGTTATCAACCCTTGTATGTCCCCACTGCTGGGACACGGGTCTCTTCCTGCATCGCAGGAAGGTTAGGCCACACTCCACCACGGGGGCCAAGTCCGGGTTGGTGGAGGATTGTAAGACAGTGGCGGGCCTTACTGTCAGAAGTTATCAAGCCGCCCACAAGGCCTCTGACATGGCTTAACAAATGCCATTATATGACAGCCGGCAGCAACGGCTTAATGTGCCTTGCGAAGCACGGAATCGCTGGAAAAAATGCTACTAGCGGTAGTCACGGGACGCTCACCCATCCCGTCGTACTCATCTTGTCGTACCTTATGTTATTATTACGTTATTGTTGTTATTCCTCATGTTATTGGTACAAAAATTCTTAAGCTCTTCGTCTTGCCCCAATTTGTCCTAAGCTTTTGCCTAAAATGTCTCTACACTATTACCACATAGATTATTGCGCAGTACCTAATCCTTATTTGAACCTAAAACAATATCCACCCTTACTACGACTTCAATATCACCCTTCACTAGGCAAACTCAAATATACACGGGATTTGATATCAAGTAACGTCATAGACGGCTTACTGTAGACGTAACTTGACAATCAGAATAATAATTTAGGTGATTCATAATAACATAACATTTACATACAGGCACATAAATTGCTTCTGGCCCCACACTAGGATACCCTGTGTCGTGGGAACCAGAAACAATGACATCACAAGCATGTAAACATCCAAAGCCTGGGGTTTATTTTTGTTCCCAGCCGGTATTCGAACCCCGGACCTCTTGCTAGGTACGTAGATGCACTACCGCTACGCCGCAGAGGTCGTCATAATTCATAATTTTTCACAAAGATTTTTTTTGTCACACTATATATGGTTAGTACTTTACGTACATTATGTTTGCCAAATTAAAATTTTATGTTATCTTAAGCTATATAAATAAGTTTATCTTAGCAATGCCTTGACCAGGCCCATAATGTGAGACTTAAAACATGTGTAACATCATTGTATTATACCATTATGATCGCTAATAAATGAATATGAATATAACATATTTTAAACTTTCGCGACTTGTACACATAGAATATTTTCGGGGCTTAATCGCGTAGTAATTTATTGGTATTTTACCTCGACGTTTCGACGACGTTACAGTCATCGTGGTCACGAGAAGACTGATGGCTGGCACCCGTTCGCATCTTCGGCTGATGAGGTTTCAGACTACCCTCAATCAGCTATCACAAAGCACTATTAGGGTTGCGACACACTACACTGACAATGTCGGACGATAAGCCATGCGACTTTTTTCCACTCGAACACATCTAATAATATGAAATATGAATATAAATATATTATTATTATATTATCACATCACGTTAAAATTATAAAGGCGAAAGTTTGTGACTGTGTATGTTTGTTACTTCTTTCTTGTCATCTAAACGGCTGGAGCGATTTTAATAAGTTTTATCTGGTAAAGAGTTAGCTGATACCCTGGATTAATACAAGGCTCTATTTTACTGCGCAAAAATATCTTTTCCCATGGAAAAATCGATAAACCGGGTAACACCGCGGGGCACAGCTAGTATTGTCATAATTATATTTCAAGCGCTCGTGGCCTAGTGGAACGGAGTGATTGGAATCAATCACTTAGGCTAAGCAACAGCAGGCGCGGTCAGGTGCAGGATCATTGCAAACATGCAAACAATTTAAATTATGGGCTGCTTAGGAAAATACTGTTTTGAATCTTGAGTAAAACTCGTAAATTGTGATGATGTTTGGCCTTTTTGCATCTACGTAATGAGATGATTTATGCAGCGTCCAGTGGCATCCTCACTTACACTAGATGGGTGAAGGGACCACTCCGACGCTGTATTGGTCTATTGACTAGTCCACTACAGCGTCGGTTACGGATTAGTTTATAAATTTAATTTTAACTTCAATTACTAATAATCAATATTGTTGACTTTATATAAAAAATAATTGGTTTCCCTATTTTGGAACGTAACTTCATAATTAACTTTTGTAATTTTTGCCGAGGGTAGTAAACTAACCGTTAATGCTTTCTAAAAGACGCCCATCACCTCAGTCATCCGGGACCACGGCACCTGAAAAAGTGCCGAAACGTTGGAAAATTGCATTACTTACAGCCCCGACTACCTACTTTGCAGTTAGGTTTAACATCGGAACGATATCACTGTACCCACATGATTACACTATTTTTATGTTTAATGCACTAACCCGTGCTAAGGAACAAATTTAAAAACCTATTTAGAGGCTAAAAATTTCACCCATGCCGGGATTCGAACCCGCAAGCTCTGGCTATCCGTACCAGCGCTCTACCAATTGAGCCAATGGGCGACTAACGGCATCAGTGAAATTTCGAACCTCTTTACAATATTCTCTGTATTACGTACAGGCAGCGACATCTGACTTAAGCAAATTGCATTACTTACAGTAATGCAATTTGCTTATTGGGGATAAAGTGGTGCTTTGAAATATTGTGGAGTGTGTGGATAAAATAGATAGATAGAGAACACTTTATTGTACATAAAAATGGAAATAAGTGGAGTGAAACTTTTTGCTTTTTAACTTTTTGCGAAGTTAAGGGTGAGGGAGAGGGTCGACGAAGTGTCACATTGTGTGTCTGGGGGGTGGGAGTCGTCCTAAATTTCTTATCGACACATTTCTAAATCTACGTGTATTTCCAAAACACTAACTTTGCACTTTCAACGAAATAGGATTTGATGACATTTGCAACTCTTGACATAAAACTAATTTCGGAACTGCTCAGCTGTTTGTATTTAATAATTTCTAAATATGTGATGTCACACTAGGGACGGGGGAGTCTCACAAATGTGACAAGTTGTGACAAGGACGGGGGAGGGGTCAAAAAATTACGAAATTCGTGTGACGAATTTCACACGAAATTCGTAAGCAATTTGTGTGAATTACGTCACACGAATTGAAATACATCCATTTCTATGTTTGTGATGTCCTAGCCTTGTAGCACAGAGTATCCTTCTTTATCATCAGGGCCCCGATTCTATTAGTGCATTGTAGTACCATGGCAAATACATGGTCAGATCACGTGGTATTTTGTCATACCATTGACGCCTATGTTATATGTATGTGCGCGGGAAGACCTGAAGCAGCAACGAAATTAAATCGCCATGTTCATGTAATTGTCATTGTATCACAATGCATTAGCAGAAGCAAGGCCCAGGTGAAGTGATTATGTTGGTGTTCAAGTTACTTTTTTTTTTACTTCCACAGTACGCCTGCGGCACCTTCAGGGTAGAATATCTCCAAACTAATTCCTTAAGTGGGCGAGCGTTAATGGAATGTAAACATAAGCCTTCCGTTTTATTGCCCTTCCATCGTTAAGTACAAGTCTTGAAGATATCGATATGGAATAGAGTACCTGGTTACGGTAACCCAGTTATAGGCTGTTGGTTTAAGATTGGAATTCCTATCTAAAATTATTACCTAGGGAGGCATCTAGAATTTTAAGGTGAATTTCGTAAAATTAAGGTACGATATTCAGAAATATTTTTTAAATAATAATATATTGGCCTCTGCATCTACATAATAAGAGAGAGAGAGAGAGAGAAACTAGAGGGCTAGGCTGACTAAGTAGTCAGCCTAGCCCACAGGAAAGACTAGCCAATGCGTGCGAAGCCAACCAAGCCGCGGCTTTCCTCACGATGTTTTCCTTCAGATTAGCGTGTGGTATTGCGACTACGAATTCGCAAATGTACGTAACTTTCAAATGATATAAATTCATTGGTACATGCCCGCACTGGGGATCGAACTTCGGTCTCTCGCTGCCGAATCCACTGTTCTACCCACCACCACCACCGCTGTAAAATAAAGATACACGCGAGATTTTATTTTAAAGTTTGTTTTTTTTTCATTAAAAGTAGCAAATCGATGACATGTTATTAGCAGCTATCCGAAAAAATTATAGAGCAACGCATCTATCAAACGTTTCAAGGAACTATAAATTTAAAATATTTTTTTATTACAATCATAACCTTTATTGTAATAAGCATTTGTACAAGGCCGTTAAGTTGCAATCAATTGTAATTGTATCACTATACCCTTAAAATATCCTTTATCAACACCTCTACCACGTAAATCACAACACACACTGACACACTCACATTCATTAACACTCACACTCACTCACTCAGCTGCACTGCAGTGGCATACCGCTGGTAATCTACCGCACCTCCAAATCCGCGCACACGTAAATCCAAACGTGCCCAAACTCAGTCCCAAATAACCAACAAAACCAATCCACTTCCTGGGTGCCAATTCTGACTTCATTAGCAAAAAATTCGTATACGACTCTATACGACTCGATTTCATAAAAATTCGAACGACAGCCAATTATGATTCTTATTATGACATTATTACACCTCAAAGCGAGCGAAATTTATTAACAAATTTGCGGTTTTGTGAGAATACCTGTAACTGATATTTACAAGAAAAGTGTCTAATCCTTCGACTATTTCGCGTCTACGCTTTCAACTCGCATGGGCGAGAATCGGCTCTCTAGTTGGGTTTTTAAAAACAAATCAGCCCTGCAGGCTTGCGCTGAAAAATTAGCAGCTCCTCAGTTGGGCGGGCGCGGTTTAATTATTTCATCTGGCTTCTGGCTGGCGGGCGGCCGTTTCTCTTTTTGGACCACTCGCCCTGAGACGAGTTTTATACTCGTGCGGCGCGGGCTGTCATGGAGAGGGCTTCTTTTGTTATCAGAATTAATGCAACTTTGTAACAAGAGAACCATTTACATACGGGCCTGAATACTTTCTCATTTGGCGTTTTCACTTAACCACACATTCACCTTTCCTTATGTAGATAGATACAGTTCTTACCATATCACCTGTTACCTGTTACAATAAAAAATAGGTACAAATAAGGACGTGCTTCTAATTAAGAAACTAATATTTTCAAAATATAATTACGATTATATTTTTTTTAAATAACTTTCTATCGATGTAGATATATTTTTAGAAGGATCGAGAATTTCATAACAGTTGCACATAAAATATTAGACTTAACATTACCTATTCAGCTATAATTATGTAATGTATATATTTTTGTTTGTGTATGTGTGTGTATGTATTTTTTTCAGATAAGGCGTCGGTGTGAATGTGCGAATGATGTGAAAGTGTCTGTTAGTGTACTTATAGGAATTGGCTAGGTTAATACATACTCGTATATCTATTTTATAAGTAGTGGTTATAGTTAAGGTTTGTTGATTTACATATTCTTTATTTAAATCAGTGTCGACCGCGGTATACAGTGTGACAACGCGATTAAATTTAAAAATTAAAATTGCTTTTATTTGCCACATAAAGCAAAATGGTACTTATAAAACTTATAACATAAACACAACTGATGTTCAGTTGTCAGTTCAAAACCAAGCCCGAGAAGAAGTGTATGTTTTATTACTAGATACATGTCATGTTGACATAAACTAACGCCTGTCTTTCTTAAGGGTAGGCAGAGCCCAGGGTTTGCCCTGTAGACAAATCGCAAAAAATACCGAGGTAAATAAATAATATATAAATATATAGCTCAATGTTACGATGGAGAGATAATGAATGCCTTTCAATCGCTTCTTGAACATAGTTGAATAAGTGCAATGTTCCCTGCGGCAGTGCAATCCACAACCTAACCGACTGGACTGTAAAGGAACTACCGTAAGCTCCAGTGGGAATTTTGAGAAGGTGGGACTTCTTTCCCCAGCGTACAGGTATTGAACACTTCCTCTCACGCGTGCGGGAGATGAGGGATTATTAAGGGTTTTGTATGGTAGGGAGCACAGAACATAAAAAAAGAGTAGAAGTCGTAAGTGGGCGGTGCCCGCGTGCCTCACATTAGCAATGTATTGCCTATGCGTAGTCGGTGACAGTTTTGTTGACTTCAGTTGCCGTGCGCTTCTAGTAAAGAAAAAAATAGTGAAAACTTGATTAAAATGCCTTGTTGTGCTGTGTTAGAGAGCAAAAATAAAAGCTGGAGACCAAAATATACCGATCATGCCGTAATATTTCATCGGTAACACGTATTTAATTGTATTTTTAATTAAATTTGTAATGACATGAACACTCAAACCAACCCATTTTCATGAACACTTCATAAACACTAAAAATGGCGGAAGGTGGCACTTATGTGATGCAGCAATATCAGAAAAAATGTGTTTCACTTCCAGGTTCCAGGACTCTTGCCTATGAATGAAATATATTAGTACCATCGTCAATAAAATTAGTATAACGTATGAAACATGGCGTACAGATAGACAAAGATCTGAATTGAGTCGTAGAATACATTATATTTCCCGTGTTATAATTTCTAACGCCCGCGAAGCAGCGGGTTAAAGCTAGTTTTAAATAAGAGATAACATTTTAAAATATGAAATCTACCATATTGTTTTATTTGTACGTCTATGTACCCCATTAATTCTTTTTAATACAGTTGCTCAAAATGTGGCGTATTACACGGACGTATAGCATGCGGGATGTGGGCTATTACACACTCGTGCTTTTTTTACCTTTCCCGCACTCGTGCGTTTTCTTTCCCAACTGCCAAAATAATTTCTATTAAAAAGAAAAACCAACCATGAAGTTTTTACTCAAAAAAATCATAGAAGTTTTTATGAGCTACTAATTTGTTTCAATATCAGATTTAATGATTTGATTGAATGAGTTAAGTTAGTTTTCATTTCATTTCATCTGATTAAATTTTATTTTCATTTCATATCAATAAAAAAATTCTTCTGAAGACTTGGCTGTATGAACATAGTTCCCTTTGCCTTCTAGAATGGGTGAAGAAAAAAAATCTTTGCTTATATTTTTTTTACGGTTGGCGCCATTTTCTAAATATTTTTTCTTTCAAAAACCTATTTAGAGGCTAAAAATTTCACCCATGCCGGGATTCGAACCCGCAACCTCTGGCTATCCGTGCCAGCGCTCTACCAATTGAGCCAATGGGCGACTCACCGGCATCAGTGAAATTTCGAACCTCTTTACACTATTCTCTGTATTACGTACAGGCAGCGACATCTGGCTTAAGCAAATTGCATCACTTACAGCCCCGACTACCTACTTAGCAGTTAGGTTTTACATCGGAATGAATATTTTTTCTTAATTAAATTGCTTATTTTTTTCGCCACAGTATTAAAAATAGTCGTTCAGTACACGTGCGGAACCGTCATTGTAACTTGTCGGAACTCTTTGCAATGACAGCACTTGTAATGAAATATACTATATTGCACAAAAGATAATCTAGAAAAGATGCATTTTCTACCAGTCAACCCGCAGGAAAAAAAGAAATAGCTAAAAATACTTCTAAGTACCAGTATTCACATTCGGCCGTTAATGTGTAAACTGTTTGTACGAGTATAATTTTTGTCGATAGATTCTCCCTATCGACAAACTAGAACTCGCATTGTCCCATCCTAAGCTGAGAATGTACTTGTTTTTCAATTTTGAACTTTCTGTCTTACTAGGTAAAAGTTCTTTTCGGTCCGACGCGGCGGTAGTTCCATCTAGTGTAGAGTAGCGTTACTACAAAATGTCAACCTTAATTTCATCATTGTCATTTGACTTTGATCATTGTTAACATTACAAAATGGTGCATATTTTAATTGAAACTTATATGATGTACACGTTTTCGGCATTGACTTTATTTACCAATGGCAGGTTGCCATTCGTAGTGTGCGTTTCGTTTGTACGTATCAGTTTGGTTACACTGGTTTTCGTACTAATGTGTCATGTGTCGCTATTTCTACTCTTTTTTTTATGTTCTGTGGTAGGGAGTGTATGTGTGCCTTTCGGCGAAGATGAATTAGGAGCCATTCTCAAAATGGCACCCAACAGACAGCAGGTGCCATTTTGGGTACTTTTTATATTATCATTTGCTAATACATCTTCTATTTGGTCGAGATTGGGACGACTCTTAACGGCTGGTAACTTACCTGCCATAGGTACACAGCAAAAAATTTTGTTCTCCACACTTGCTTACCGTCCGAGTGACCGACATGGCTTCACTTAGAATCCGCAGCGGATTTCATTCTTTGCAAACTGCTGAAATTTTTACTAAAAACCCCGTCGGCTGGCATTCCTGTTGTTTTACATTTGTTTTGCTTGTTTTGACCGCGTTATTACCTTTTGTGATTCTGCCGTCTCATCGGATAGGCCCGCCGACTTTGGAGTGGCCATTTTGCTCGCTGCCTTTTAGTGAAGTTTGTACTTACTTACCGGCCTAATTTTTCTATTATTTATGTAGCCTACAACATATAAATGGACATATTACACATATCTCGTTAGCCCTATACTAAGTACAACTAAATGACTTGTGTTATAGGTGCTAACTTGACGACAGATTTAATACAATAAATACATCGATAACATCCAAGACCCGAGAAAAACTAGAAAAGTTCGTTTCCTAGTTTGACCCGGCCGGGGATCGAACCGAAAATGGTCTTACTAACGATTTGTACTCCGAATGATCACTCTTCCGAAAATTTTGGTTCCTAATTTTTTCGTTCATACAATTTCTAGTACTACCGACGAAGATCATAACACTCTGGTTTCCGATTTTTTTTATTACTAATGTTACTACTAAACTAATCTAAACTCTTAAGTGTTTTTTACCATAATGTTGTCATTCATAAACATGTTTTTCATAATATTGTTACCCATAATATCGATAAGTTATAATTCTTATTTGTATGTCTGGTATGTATTTACAGACTTTGATATCTTTGTTCAGTTGTTTTGCCCAGATGTCTATTTCGGTAGCAACACTGACCAAAAAGTACCATAATTTGACTTTTGGTTGGTATGTTTAGTTCCAAAGTAGTGTTTTTTTGTAGTTTTTACATGTTCTAACCTAACCTAATCTACCTACTGCCCAGATGTTGATTTCGGTAGGAACACTGACCTAACAGTACCATAATTTGACTTTTGGTTGGTATATTTAATTCCAAAATAGTGTTTTTTGTTGTTTTACATGTTCTAACCTAACCTATCTACTGCCCAGATGTTAATTTCCGTAGCGTCATTGACCTAATAGTATCCTATTCTGACTTATAGGTAGGAAGGTTTCGTTCTGAAAACAGTATTTTTCTGTTGTTTTTACATGTTCAAACCTAACCTAACCTACCTACCGCCCTGATGTCGATCTCGGTGGCGGCATTGACCTAATTAATAAGTTCACAAAATGAATGTAGGTACCTATATCATGTAAAATTTTAGAATAAAAACAATTCTACTAACAAATATATGATTTCGAATAATAGTGTAAAAAACAGTTATTTTGAGAAAATATCGGAAAACAAATAGTAGTACAATAGATGTTTATTGTTACCGACATTATGAAGTTGGATGATTCGGAATTAATAACATTTGGAACAGAGTAGTTATTAATAGTGATTGTTAGGATGAAAAATTGTAGTAATAAAATTTTCGGAGTTACAATAATCGAGGTAGGAATCTTCGGTCAACTTTGGCGCACCCTTCGGTTTTACAGCAGCGTACCACACCGCTGCGCCACCGAGGCTTTAACTTCACAAATGTAGATAACTTAGAAAGCAAAGGCATTGATATTTGCCCGCACTGTGAATTGAACCTGGGTCTCCGTTCCGAGTCCATTGACTACCCACTGGGCTGTCGCCGCTTTAATTAACAAAACTTTGATTCCAGCCAGTACGGTAGAATCACATGTTCGGGGTGTCACTATTTAGTATTAAGCCCTCCAATTACACAATGTTTACTGGTACATTAAAGAATTTAATAATGATAATAATAGTCTCTACAACCATCTGAGGTTGTTGGAGCTCCGTGTGGGTATGCTTCCGGCTGATATGCAGAAGGCACTGCTTGATACAGCCCGGATAGTCCTTGTCCGACTTTTTCTCTTGTCGTCCTGACCGCTTGGACTTCTCAGCCGCGTGGCGTTCGTTTGGCCACTTTGGTCAGACGAGATTATTTATTTATTTTTCCCCCATAATAATAATAATGTCTTGGAGGGCAACCAGGTAACTTATCCACTGCACGGGCTCGCCTTGGTCCTCCTACTCCGAACTGTCAATTAGAAACATGTTTTGACACTTTGGAAACGTCCAAATGGATAGCCCTGGCTGGCCCCAAACTGGGATTTCATACGCTATTGTAACCAGATAAGAACTGTGTTAACCATATCTTACTTTTGCTCTTACTACCTCGCTTGCTTGTAATCATAACCTCTTCAGTCCTGACGTTGAAAATACCTATCGGTTTCCTAAAATAAGATTCCTGAAGTATATTAAGCCTAAATAAGATACACTTTGCTAAATGGGCCACATATTTATAACATCCCTAATTTATTTAAAAACCTATTAAGAGGCTAAAAATTTCACCCATGCTCAATTGGTAGAGCGCTGGCACGGATAGCCAGAGGTTGCGAGTTCGAATCCCGGCATGGGTGAAATTTTTAGCCTCTAAATAGGTTTTTAAATTTGTTCCTTAGCACGGGTTAGTGCATTAAAAATAAAAATAGTATAATCCCTAATTTAGATGTAGGGGAGGTACCATAACAAATTTAATAAAAAAAATCTTAACTTTTTGTCCGCGTGATTGTATCGACAGTCGACAGCATGTCCACCTTTACATTTTAGTTGTAACGTCACCTGTAATACAATGGCATAGAGTGCGTGAATGTAAAGGATGATGTGCTGTCGACTGTACATGTACGAAAAATTTCAGCTTCTAGTACCTTCTTATATTATATTCTTTATTGCCTACAGTAAAATCGAAAGATCAATACATAAAATTTGTTTTAAAGGCGAACATATCTCTAACAGAGATCTCTTGCAGCCAACCTTAGCATTGGGTGTTTAAATTAAGATAGCGGGAGGAAGGGAGAAATATTTATCACTATATAAATAATTAATAATATATATAAATATACCTACACTTATGCATACATAAACCTATTAACTATGTGATATTAGAAAGGTAGTGCTCTTTTAACCTCTTCTTGAAAGCATATACGGATGGACTCTCTTGAATGTAGTTAGGAAGCTTATTCCAAAGTTGCGTTATAGATTCTGTGCTAAAACCGCTGACATAAAGGCAGATGGACACAGAGAAATCATAAAGATTCCTTGTTGAGCTCGGTTTTTTTATACATTACTAGCTGTGTCTCGCGGTGCTAACCGCGGTTCTTAGATTTTCCCGCGGGAATAAGATATTTTCCAGCCGTGAAACATAGCTTACTTGTTAATCCAGGGTGTCAGCTTACTTCGTACCAAATTTTATTAAAATAGCTCCAGCCGCTTAGACCTGAAGAAGTAACAAACATACACACTCACAATCTTTTGCCTTTATAATATTACAATAAGTTTTAAGTTCTATAAATTATAGTTGCGATACATTATAGTATCGGCGCATATACGAATTCTACTACAAAGATGAGTTTAACGGCGTTTAATTTGAAATGCAGAGAGTAGCTCTCTCTTTCAACACACTAGATTTAAAATTTTTTTATAACCATAACTTCCCTTCAAAATAAAAACTACTTCATTTAGAATAACTAATAAACCGTAAAGCTGGTCAAGGCAACACATTTTTGGACTTGAATCCTTTAAAAATAAACACAATGTTTCATCAAAGTAGAACTCTAAACAGCCAAGGCCACTCATGAAAGAGAAATTTTCAGAAAATAACACCTCTCAGAGTCTGCCAGTAGCCAAAAAAGTAGGCAGCACTATGGTATGTATAAGATGGAGTAATCTATTGGCAAAAGAACGATATCGGCACGAAATGTGGCTCTGTAGGCTTCCAGAATTTTTTTCTATAAATACAAATGATGTATATATACACGTACATTATAGTCAAATTTATTTAATTTGTGACTTTTTAGTGTTGCGAGTAGCACATATAGTTTTCTTACAGTTTACAGTTGGGCATGCATGTACAGCAAATTTGTTGGAAATGTATGTGGCTTAAAATGCATAACCTTTGTGAGAGCTTTTTGTGCACAAATGGATACACAATAGCATAGTAGGTATGTATGGCGCTAGGGCAACATAATTATATTTTATTACGGAGTAAAAATGGGGCTATATGCCTTTTTTAATATTTAGATAAATTTCCGATTTCTACTGCTAAGCATTTCAATTCGATATCAACCCTTGAATGTCCCCACTGTTGGGGCAAGGGTATCTTCCTGTATCGCAGGAATTTTAGGCCATACTCCACCATGGGGGCCAAGTTCGGGTTGGTGGAGGATTGTAAGGCAGCGGTGGGCCTTACTGTCAGAAGTTATCAAACCGCCCATAATAATAATAATAATTAGTTTATTTCAAGTAACTTTACAGACTCATATTTTAATAGTATCTCCTTACAGCTATGTTAGTATACTATCATAAGGAAGCAATATTAAATATTAAATTGGTTATATTTCTAGAAGCATCTAAGCTGTTTATACATAATAGGTGCTTCTATAAATATGCATACTATCACCATGAGGGCTCTGACATGGCTTAACGACTGCCATTACATGACAGCCGGCAGCAACGGCTTAACGTGCCTTGCAAAGCATGAAAGCGCTCGGAAAGATGCCACTAGCGGTAGTCACGGGACGGTCACCCATCTTGCACCTAACCGCGCCTGTTGTTGCTTAATTCAAGAGATTTATTCCAATCACTCGGTTTGACTAGGCCACGAGTCATCATCATCATCATCATTTCAGCCTATTGCAGTCCACTGCTGGACATAAGCCTCCCCCAGGGTGCGCCACAAGACCCGATCTCCCGTTTTTGCCATCCAGTCACCACCAGCCACCTTTTTCAGGTCGTCGGTTCATCTGGCCGGAGGGCGTCCTACACTACGCTTGCCGAGTCGTGGTCTCCATTCGAGAACCCGTCTGCTCCAACGATCATCGCGGCCACGAGTGATTCAATTCAATTCGAAAAACATACAATACGTGTGTATAAAAAGTAACAAAAGTACACACTCAAAAACTTTCGCCTTTATAATTAGTGTGAAGTGTGATGTGATATGATAGTGTGGTAAAATTATTATAGAACAGTAAGTTGTGTGCATCGGTATGGCTAGTGTCTGTTAGCATTGGAAGAGACTACCTCCTCCCTTAGTTCCTATGCCCACAAGCTACCTACAGGGCTCGGCTAAGACCATAATCCTTATCAGACCCTCAAGGAGGCGGTTAGCACCCTATCAATTGGGGCAGCCCTACCATAAATTGGCTGTTCAGATAAAATACCACTTTCAATCACACGCTTTAGAGTTTTTTTCGCGGCGAGGGGCAAGTTTTTCCCGAGTGGGAAAAAAGGTTCACGGTGTAATTAGAAGTTTAATGAAGAGTGTTTGGGGTGAGGTTTGACGAGGATTTGTTAGATCCTTAAGGAGTTTTTTTTTTCAAGGGAACGCTTGTCAATTACCTTTGCCTAATAGGGCGAAAATTGGATTATTTTATAAATTTAGTCCAGTCAGTTTTCTCTGCTAGAACGCAAGTCGAAGACAGCAATAATAATAAGATTGCACATTGACATTAAGATTAATCAGTTTGTTTTCTGTTCTCAGGATTAACATTCTGCAAACTAAATAATAAACGAAAACGACAAACATTTATTTAATTATTTTATAGCTAAAATAAATACAGCCGTTTAGACGTGAAGAAGTAACAAATATATACACTCACAAACTTTTGCCTTTATAATATAAGTGTAATTAGTAGGATAAGGTACCTACTAATTACACTTATATTGAGTACCTAATCAACAAGTGCAATCAACAACTCGTTCATCTAAAACTAACAGTAGGAAACATTTTAATTCAGTCAAAAATAGTACAACACAAATTTTAACTCAGTCAATCCTTCACAACCACTATACATAATTATGAAATGAAAAAATGAAAATGAAAAAATATTTTAAGGAATGGTTACAAAGACTTACATTCTTGTGCTCATATTATTCTAGAAGAAAAACATATTAATTTTATGTGACTGCTACCATAACTAGACAATCTAATCTAAAGTAGAGCCAATTTAATAGGCCACATTTGCCATGTGTCAGTTTTAGCTTCATAGTGAGGTGAACTGCTAAAAGACATCGATTAAATCGAATAATTCGATACGGACTTCAAACATTTATGAATCGAATGCAGTTATTGTGAAAGAGTACGTATAGGTACTGTAATTTTAATTGAGTTCCATCGAAAATCAAATCAAATAAACAATTATTAATCAAATACCTGTCCCATCATTGTCTAACCAAAATTTATAAAACAAAATAATACACGTATATAGTTTAACCAAGAAAAACTGCATTTATTCACTAGAACTAATAGAACTATAACGAGTGTTGTCATCGTCATCACTGCTGTCCGCTCCCAAAGATATAATAAATTCTTCTTCGATAATGTTGTCTATTCTCACATCTCGTTCAAAATAATCGAAAATTATTTTCTTTGTTTTCTCGACGACTTTTCTCCAGTCTTCTGAAGTGACTGCTGCACATGCAGTTTGTAGCAGAACCATCATTTTTGCAGTACTGAAGGGTGGCTCAGTATTGTTACGGGCAGCATGACCCTTTTGTTTGTGCCCAAATAAGCTCGATAGCGTTATACTGGCAGTGGTAAGGTGGCAATCGAATAACTTCGTGTCCATGCTCTAGTGCTATTTCATCAATTACATAGCAAGGCTTGGATGGCTTGTTTGCTTTTACCAAATTCAACAACTCAGCTTTCAATAAAGGTGGACTTGCATCCACATTTTTTTTTCCAGCCACGAGATTATTTCATGCTTTTTATTTGCTTGAGTTGGTGGTTTATCAACTTGTACAAAGTTTGGACCTGGAACGAACATTATGGACAAGTTCTAGTGTTGCCAAGAACATCCTACGAGTTTTTTTTTGCCTTAAAGTGTAATAATATTATAGTGAAACGAGAAACAATAAAATATATACAAGATAAATCGTCTAAAAATTAACACTCAAACGAAAAAGATATTTATAAAACACAACAAATATTTCACTTTGACCTTCTTCAAAGGATTACCTGCGTTAACAAGTTGTTTTCGGATACATAAAATGAAAAAACGTTAGACCTGGCTGAACGGACGAAAGTCCTTTGCCTATTCTGCTATCAGCAGAAAAACAAGATAAAAAAAATGAAACTGATTTTGTCTTTATTCAATTATTTTTTTATTTTTTATATTATTGAAAGATAATATAATAATGAAAACAAAACTCTTGAGAAACATTACGCATAGGCCAAAAAAAAAATTTAAGTTTTATTACGATACAGGTCTTGTATGGACACCTGTATAATAATATAACTTTTTAATCATAACGATACACCTATACAACCTCCAGCTGGACCAAGAAGGTTGAACCTCTACGTAAAAAAAAAAGGTTTCAATGAACGAGTCCGCGCCGACGCAACACGCATGCGCAATCGATGTTTGCGCCTTGGCGCCAATATTTAACATTTAAAAAAACTTTTTAATATAAACAAAGTTTGGTTCTGTTTTTATGAGAGTAGATAAAGTAGTGTATGACACTGTACATATCTTGGTCTTATAACAATCGTGTGATACTATAAACTCGCCTACAGTTCATTTCTTTAAAATACACTAGTGTTATAAGAATTCTTATTATGCAACGGTACCTATCTTAAACTACTATTTTCCCTTCTCATGCTATAAAAGTTCGTCTTTATGTGATGCATACTAGTTGTACAATCTACTAATAAAATAATCACAATATGGAATGATGTATGGCGATACATTCCTTTACTTAGGTAATCATTGCATTTAATACAACTTTTTCACTGATGATTCCTTCGATTTTTACAGTAACATCCCTAGTTTTTAAAAACAAAAAGGGTTGACCGACATAACCTTGTGATGAAGTTCAGTTTTTTAGGACAAACATTGTTTATTAAGTTTAGAATGGTTTATTAGTCAAAGTAAATTGTAATAATGCCTTCTTATGACATTATTACAATAAATATGTATTATTAACTGAAGAAAGTGAAGCAATTGTGCAGTTCTAATTTTGAAAAACTAAATAATATTGTGTGCCCTGCGTTACAAGGTTACGTTGACGAATTTCGATGAAGTGTCAAATGTGACCTATTAAATTGGCTTTACTGTAATAGCCTGTATTCACGGATGTCAAAAAAAGACGGATGGAACCTTCTATTACCACGAGTGAGGCAGACAAATGGCCGCCGTGTCTATGCGTGCCATCGGTGTTGCCAGACCAATATCACTTTGCCCACTTCAATCAATGAAGTACTTCTATCACTTTCCGCCAAAAACAACCGGTTTAGCGGAAATCCATTAAAGTTCTAATCTATTGATCATATGTTCTAGACTGTAAGTTTTAAAAATAGTTGTTATAGTTGTTAAGATTTCTCATGTTCACTTTAAGATAAAAACGTTTTATAAAAAGTTATGATTTTTTCCATTAGTGGCGCTAATTAGCGCTCCGAAACGCCTTAAATCATGTTATCAACTAATAAAGTAAACTTACCTAATTTAGTGACGGTTTCACTTTTATCATACTACTGAGTGACTTAAAGGGCTTTTATGAAGGAGGTGGGGCCTCGATTGAGGGATTGGTTATGACTAGAGATCGGATAATCGGTTGCATATTTTCATAAAGTGGAGATGTTAGCTAACATTGATAGCACTTTCTTTTAGTTGTTACTATAGAATCAAATCGGGTGTAACTATAATTACTTATTTTAAAGTGCCAATATGGAGTGAAGTTTTGTATAAAAAAATTGGGAGTTTTGGAATCGACAAATTTAGTGTTTTTGTATAGCAGATACCTATAACAACTGCCTCTTATTTTTTCTTCGAACGAATAAGAAAACGAATAAGAAACAAGAATTAGACAGAGAAACTAACTACATTTACAAATAAACGTGAAACAGCGTCACCAACTAACTCACGCGCTCAATTTACTCACATTATCACATGTGACGAATAAGTGGAAAGTTTAGGATACAAATATCTAAGTAATATCACTGCCACCTACAACGGTGGCGGGTGTTTGACAACTTAACTAATGTCAGCTGGATGTCAGCTGTCAATAATTATTGTAGGTTATCTCTTGTTTTTTATGTTTGTCGTATAGCCATTTCCACTATAAAAAGAAATAGACGGCTCATGCACAACTTTGTTAGATGTCCACACACAGCACGGCTTGTAAATAAATGAGGCGGCAAATTTCATACAGTTGGATATTTGAAGATAATAAAGATATGTTACATTATGAGGGTTACGGTTGCGTATTTCCATAACTCCAAAACGACTTCTATAAAAACACCAATGAATGCAAGAAATACATATTTCTCCACTTTTCGGGAATTTTTCCCGAACAAAAACTGGTATCACTGCGGTATTTGACATCCCAATTTGTAAGTAAATAAAGAAAAGTAAACAAATAAGGAAAAATATCACGAATCGGTAACTTAAAACATTACTTACGCATGGTAGGTGCTTCCATGAGACTTATTGCATTTTTTCGAGAAGTGTTTACACCACCGTACCACACAAGACGGCATTTCTTAAAATTTTCTTTTGTGTCAAACAAGACTTACTGGCACTGCTGCCCGGAACGTAATGGCGGCAGAGTGACCGACTTGGTGTATCTGTGTGAGTTAGCTCGTGTATGCACACGAAAGTGTAGGACTAGAGGTGCGTCACACCCTTTCAATGCGGATGGCATCAGTCTTTTTTTGACATCCTTGCCTGTATTTATGGTTAGTAGGCCCGTGCCTCTTGCAAAAGGCGGAAGACAGTGGGTGGTGACGTCATGTTTATCAAATAATATTGAATCTAGTAGAAGAAACATGTGAAACAAAATATACTGATATCTATCATGCGGCATGCAATTTATGTGTGTCTGTGTGTGTGTATGTGTGTCTATGTTTGCGTGTGAGTTTTCGTGTGATTGAAGGAGGATATGTGTTTTTAACTGTTTACGAACTTTTCTGTATTGTCATAATGTTAGAGATTACATAGCAATTTTTATTGAATATTTCCGTCTAGTGTGGGGACCAACGGTGAACCTTTGATTGTTAATATCAACCATTATCTAGATTAATAAATAAGCTATTCATACTTTTTTGTAATGGAAAAAATGTACAATTTGTTTCTTTCTTCTTTTTAATCGGTCCCTCAATTCTGAGGATCGTGACCATATACAATAGTTCTCCATTTGTCTCGGTCATATGCGCAATGGGATGCGTGCTGAATGGATCCCCTAGCTGCCTTCTTTATAGCATCGGACCAGCGCATTGGTGTTCTGCCTCTCGCTCGTCTGCCCTCTAACTGGCCCAAAACGATCTGCTTCTCTAGGCTATGACGTCGTGACCGCATAATATGCCCAAAAAAGCTGAGGGACCTCTGGCGACAGACTGAAGACAGTCGCTTCGTTAACAATTTGTTAGTAAGTGGTTTAAATAAAATATTTCATCCTTTTTTATTTTATTAGCAGGTAAGGTTGCAGCCAAACATACGGACAGCGCCCGTGTTGTACTATTGGATAATGTGTTACAGTGCTACACAAGAAATCAGTCTCGCGGATGTACCTGCGAAGATGACCAAATTTTGGATGTGCGGCAAGTTGATCGACCAATCAGGTAGTTTCATTTTATGGCAGGCCGCGCGCCTTTGTTGCTATTGGTTGATTCAACGACATCGATGCAGGTGACTATTATTTTGGCAATATTAGCGTGAGCGAAATAGGTAGCGCTTCTGCGGCAATCAATTCTGCACCTTAACCGTATCGGTTAAAAATCATGTTGAATGTAATTATAGCTTCGGGTACTTTCGTTACACTTCTTCCTAGTCTGCGCGAACGTAGATTCCCGAAGGGACTTATATGATGTGCAGTACTGTACCAACTTGGATGCCAATCATCATAATTAGCCGGTGTCAGTCCACTTCTGGACGTAGGCTGTGTCGTACTCTTAGTATTAATTTGTACCACTTTGTATCATAGTGACCTCTAACTTATAAGGAACACTATTCCCTCTTACACTATTCACTATTGCCTAGTTTAAGGGATAGAATACTGACACTGTTTTTGAATTCATGTTGTACAGCCTCTGCCTATTTTAAGTATGTGCGTACCTATATTCTAAATTGTGAATGTTTGTTTTATAATTATTTGTCTGTACCTATTATTTTAATATCGTGTTAAGGTTTAAGAAATTTATTTCTCAAAAAGAATACCTTTTATTAGTTACATTGTGTTATGTGTATTTTATCTTCGTGGCTGCGAATAAATGTCTCTCTCTCTCAATCTCTCACTCTCTATTAAAGTCACTGTCTCATTTAATTGTATTTGTGTTTTGCTATTTCGTACAGTAAATAAAAGAAATCTTGTAAAAAAAATTAAGTACCTATTTAGATTTTTAAAAGGTAAGTAGATACCTATGTTACAGTGCTATCTCGCCATCAAACCTAACATTTTGGCGAGTTTTACCGTACTGTATCATCTGTACTGAGTTGTGTTATCTTATTAATATGACAAATGGGGTAAACTATACAATGATTGGCACCTTAAGCAAAATTTTGTCTTTCAAGGTACTTTATTAACAAAATATTTGTAAGTTCAAGCTGAAATAAGTTTATCGATAGTGAGTTTAGTTTAATTTACTGATTTAAACTAACGGTATTGGTTTCAAGTATGTATTTATTAAAATATTACGCAATAATCAACAAAAGCCTTAATGTCATAGTCATTGGCATCTTTGATACAATCATAGACACTCTGAGATCAGTCATTGGCACATATAAATTATATTTTATTTAAGATGTTTATTTAAAAATGTAACGAATCCTTATATTAAAGAGATCAGTTTAGTATCGTTAGAAAACTAAAAATATCAATTTCTTCTATAACAAAAAATATTTTGCCCATTTAATGAGAATCAAAATAAAGTTTTTTACTTAATATTATTACTGAGATTCACTTTCATTTAAATAATGTACAATTTCTTCTTCAGTTCTTAAAGTGGTTCTTCTATCACTTAACTTATTTGGTTTGGATAAAACACATTCTTTAGCAGATCTCACCACATGGACTTTCTGGATGAAATCTTTATTTCGCTGTAATTCAGGAACAGTTTTCAGCTTTCCTTGAAGATGCTTTGGTAGAGAAACTACTGAAATAATGGTGGGTTTTGATTTTGTGAGAGATTTCTTTTCTACTCATAATTTCTGAGCAACGTATTTTGGACTTTGCTGGTTGTCTCTTCTGCTACTGCATCCTCTTTTTTATTTTGTTCGTTATGTATCAGAGCTTTAATGGTTATTAATGATGTCAGTGGTAAGTCGTCATCACTCTCACTTAAATTGTTTTCTTCATTTGCTTCATAGTCTTTTGGTTTAAGAGTAATATTAGTGGTTCGTGTGCATAGGTTTAAATTATTTTTGCCTTTTTTTTCACCGTTTCTCTCCTTACCATCCGTGTCCTCGCTTGCGTCTTTTATTTTTTTGCTTTTTGTTTTATCTGCCATTTATTTCGCTTTTTTTTGTTTAATGTTCTCTATTTTATTGTTTTTATTTTCCTCCTTCAACCGCTTTCTATCCTGTTTCTCTTGTTCTTTCGTTTCTTTCATCATTAATTTTTCCTTTTCTTGTCTTAGATCTTGTCTTTAAAAACCAACTTATGTTTTGAAAAGTAAAGAATGGTCTTTACTTGTCAAAACATAAGTTGGTTTTTCGGTCACTTGTTTTCCTTTTCTTGTTGGTGTCTTTGGCCAGGTCAAAACATTTCGAAGAGATTTCTTGGGTGTATCAGTTAGTGGTGCAATATTAGATATTCTAATGTCATTGCTTTCGATGGTCTGATTGGTACTATCCTCATTTAAAAGCCGCTCATTGTTATTGAAGTCTTCGTGGTCGTCGATGGTGATATGGTCGCTATTTTTCTAAGGTTGGGAAGTTGCAGGAGTATCCAAAATTTGTAAAGAGTTAAATGATGGTGGTACATTCTCTTCATCATTTAGTAGCATGTTTTCAATAGAAACATCAAGATTTTCGTATTGAATAGTACTAAATTCATCTCCTGCATCAAATAAATCTGGATTGACGTCCCATTCAGCAGCAGTGCTTTTATCTACGGCCTTTTCTCCTTTTAACGCCTGATACACCTTTAACAAAGCCTTGACATATCGGTCTTCAATGTTCTTTTCCGTTTCTAATGTAGTAATGACGTCAAGTCCGACCAATTGTTTGAAAGAAATAAGATTCAGATGAATTTCAGGGTTCGTTACAACTTGCCTTGGTGGAGTATCGGTAGTTTTTGATCCGAGACACTTAGAATAATTCATGGCGTTCGGATTCCAAGGGCATAAGCCACAAGCTCTGAAGCCGTTGACCAGGCTGTTTTTCAAAATGTGGTTTTTTAAAACACCATCTAATATTGGCGCAAAATCTATCTTGGTCAATGTCTTTGACAAATTTTCTCGGCGCCATTCCAGAACACCTTTCTTCCAGGCTGTTTTCATTGGCTTGAAAGCGGCTACATCTGCTGGTTGTAAGATGCGTGTAGAATTCGGATACAAAGCAATCAAAATAATGCCTAGATTTTGGCAGCTTCGACTTAATTCGAAGTTTATGTGGCTTTTATGGCCATCAACAAACAGAATTATGGGCATTTGGACATTTTGCTCCTGTAAGTGTGGGTGAAACACATTTTCGATATATTGAAGGAAGAGATCCTTGTTCATCCAACCATTGTCCGATAATCCAATACCCCAAGAAGGAGGCACTGTCTGTCTTATTTCTGCCCGAATCCTTTTTAATGGGTAAATGATCATGGGCGGTGTGACATCACCATCACCAGAAAAAGTGAACATGACAGTCAAACATGTTTTTGCCTGGGCATGGTCAACTTCGTACACATCTCTTGCACCTTTGGGTGCTAAAACCTTCGAGTTTTGAGGGCAAAGTTGGAAATTTGTCTCATCACCGTTGTATACCCGTTTGGGGTCCTTTAGAATATTCATATATCCGTTCTCCGTTAAATAAAGTTTAATTTGTTGAAACCACTTCCGAACATTGGTTTCAGACACATTAGCACTTGCTGCTGTCACAGCTTCAGCTGTTCGCACAGAATTTTCAGGATGGCGTTTAAGGAATAACTTGTACCAACCTTCCCCAGGCCGGTTATCTATGAGTGGATTTGGACAAGGATGAGATTTTAAAAAGCTTTGAACGCTATTTAATACGTCCTCTTTTCGTCGAGGAAACCCTTTTCTGGAGCTTGTTATTATCCACTCAACTAGTACTGATTCTTCAGACTCTGTTAAAACAGTTGGCGGCCCAGGTCTTGACTTTGAGAACGATGAACTCATCCTAAACTGAATGGTCGCTCTAGGGACTCCATACTGTTTCGAAGCAGCCAACTTTGGCATCCCTTTTAGAACTGCTTCAATAGCTCTTTCGACGTCGTCCTCCGTGTATTTTTTAACATATTTTTCAGCAGTACTGACTTTTGGCATTTTTTAAATCGACGAGATCTGGAAATTATGATATTAATATAAAATTAAACAATTTGTTGCTCGGAAAATGTTATTCATATATACAACTTAATTCAGTTATAATCATTGGCACATTGATTATGTACAATGAATAGCATACAGAAAGTATAATTATTAACACTGTCAAGATTAGTACAATATACGACAAACATAATTATTATCGGTGTTTTTCAAATAAGATTCAATAAATAAACGATAGTGACACTAAAACTGTATAAAAAAAGTAAAATAGTGAAATATAGTCATTGGCATGTATGCCAAGTATTAGTACCTATATCGAATTAGATCAATGATTGGCATTCGATTTTTTTAGGTTATGTCTACACTTTTGACTAAATATCATTAAATAACGCAAATTGAGGTATTCATTTATCAAAAAAATGGAAAATATGCACGATTACATGGTAATTCATTACCTAAACAGAGAACCGAAAACACTTACCCCTTAATAAATCCATAAGAAAACGCGAGATTCACGCGGCCTCTGACAACGGCTGTAGTTACTTATTTTTTTTAGGGTTGCCAGGCGCTTGGAAGTGAAAAACTACTTAATGAAACATGAAATGTTGCCATTAATGAATGACAGGAAATATGTCTTGGTATAATTTTACTGGTAGAAACCTTAATAATTTCCTGTGAATTGGTACCTGCCAATCACTGGGGGGGTGCCAACATTAGTACCGGTTACCTGTATAATTTTATGAATGTTTACTGTGAAGATGTAGGGTAGTGATCTGAGGTATTGATAAACGATATATGTTGTGGTAAAGAGGTCGCCGGGATAGCTACTTTAAAATAAAAAAAGATAAACCATAAAGGTGTCCAAGTAATTTTAGTACTATTTAAAAATGCTCACCACTTCAAATTTCAACTAAAACCACAGCGTTGCTGGCGGCCGCTTGCAGCTCTATATTTACAAAGAGCGATGATCCTCCCGGCCTAGCTCCCACTTTTATTTTATTATATTATAGCTAAGATAAATTTGGCTTCGAGCCTCGAGTATGAACGAATATCTGCTGGCTGCGCGGCCTGCAAATTGGGACATCTAACAAACCGTAGAAGAAAACCAAAAACCTTGCGACCAACAACACAGCAAGAAGAGAAATTATAAATAACTAGTTGACCCAGCGAACTTCGTACCGCCTAAAAGTCGGTTTTTTATTTTTTTTTATTTTCTCCTCCGTAAGAACCATCCTCGTACTTCAATGAATATCCAAAAAAAAGAATTAGCGTAATCGGTTCAGCTGCTCTCGTGATTTGCGCTTACCAACACATTCAGCGATTCATTTTTATATTATAGATGAACTTCCAGTTGGCGACAAAAGGTGTGTGCTTAGCATATTGTGACGACAGAGTGACATACCTGTTGACGACTCTGCTTTTCAGCACTTACCTACTTAAAACTAACTACGAACCAGTTCCTAATCCTAAAAACAAACCAATAAGTATGACATAATTAAGTTGAGGTCAACCCGCATGCCCAGCGTGGGGATTATGGGCACTACCCCCTAATGATGGCACAACCTTGCGCTCATTAGGGGAGGGCTATGTCCAGCACTATGGACTAAAGAAGAAGAAGAAGAAGAACAAGTTGAGATCACCTTGAATTTATCACTTTTCTGACGTGATCCATCTACAAAGACTCTGACTTTAGCCCGGTAAGTCATTGATTTTTTTCTTGCAAAGAAATTGACTACAAAGTGAGTTAAACAGTAAACATGAATATACTTATTTATCAAAATCACAATTATATACTGTTAAAAAACTTTTTTGAAAAAAAAAACTATCAGTCTTGATGGTTCAATAGTAATTTTAGGAATTAGAACCTAATGCCTAATAATCAGGACCACTACAAACGACCATGTTGTTCTCGAAACCTCAGGTATGTTGGCAGTAATACACTCGTCACTAAAAGAGGAATGTGGGTTAATACGAATGTGTCAATTTCATATTGTGACCAATGTAGTATGCGACTACAGTCTATTTATTCTTACTTGTCCAATTTAGTAAACAAGATTCTACCCTTAAACTGTGACTTTTTAGTCCGAAACTGCCATATTTCCATAAATGAAGTAACCTGGAACACTCTTTTAGATAACACGCTGACAATTTTATAAACATAGTTCATGAATTTGCGAGAAAATGTCTAGTTAAGGCATCCAATCTCAATTTTAAGGTTAGAATCTTGTCTACTAAATTGGACAAGTAAGAATAAATAGACTGTACGTGGTAATGTGACGAAATGAAAGTCACCAATATCTCTTGTGGCTTCTCGCTAAGGTGGTCTATAGTAATTAAAACTGTTTTTACACGGATGTATGCTCGTTTATTACATTTTTACTTGTTCTATAGTATTTCTTAATAATCCGCGATACTCAAACGGGTCAAATTGCGACTATTTACTAGGTAAAACGTAATTACCTTATTTCCTGACGTTTTACCTAATAAATAATCGCGACTTGACCCGTTTAATATATAACTAAGGTGGTCTATGTCTCATGTGACGAATCGCGAAAGTGACGTTCATCTCTCAAATCGTGAGAAATGCTATTGTTTTTGTTGTCCAATCCACCGAGGTCCTTGACATGAAAGGAGCCTCCCGAACGACGTACTCACTGAGTCCGTACGTCTGGCGCACCCTGGGGAACAATCAGTGAACGCTGGTTGGCCAAACCATTCACCACCACCACGATGGCTTACCATCGACACACTAAGAAGAAGAAGGTGTTTGGCCCTTCACTACTTTACTAGCTGTGCCCCGCGGTGATGGCTGACGTGTTATGCTCGTGAACGAGTGCTGTTCGTATGTCTGGCCGCAGCACTTATATTTTCCCCTACTATTGTGAGACATTTGACTAATGCTTTGGCATTTAGGGTTGTAAATGGCAATCATGAAATCTTATTAGGTTTACGTATGGCAACTGATGTATTTGGTTTAAGATGATTTGAGAAAAGATGATCAGAGTGGAGTTCTTTTTCCGTTGCCTTTTTCCCCACTGCAATACGGCCCGAAGGCAGCGGCTTACATTTTACATTGTACATTGAGATTCAGCAAACAGAATGTAAGTTATTTACGTTGAAATAAATTGATTTGAATTTGAATTTGGTGTTACTCGCGGTTCATCGATTTTCCCATGTGAATAAGATATATTCCCGCAGTAAAACGTAGCGTAGTGTTAATCCAGGGTATCAGCTAACACCGTATAAAATTTTATTAAAATCGCTCCATCCGTTTAGACGTGAATAAGTAACAAACATACACACTCACAACTTTCGCCTTTATAATATTAGTGTGAGTGTTATGTGATGTGATAACTAAAAACCAAACAACAAAGGTATGACAAATTACCTAAAGTGCTAAATTACTTGTGGTTCACGCTTATCGGTACAGAGATCCAGTGACTATAATATTGATTAACACTTAAGCTACGTTTCACTACGGGAATATATCTTATTCCCATGGGAAAATCGATTAACCGCGGTTAACACTGCGGGGCCCAGCTAGTTTGTAATAATTATTTGTATATGGGTCCCTTTGCCTTTATGCCTTTGACGGCCTCGGTGGCGCAGCGGTTTGGCACGCTGACTGTAAAACCGAAGGTCTCGGGTTCGATCCCCGGCCGAGTCAAACTAGGAAACGAACTTTTCTAGTTCATCTCGGGTCTTGGATGTTATCTATGTATTTATTGTATTAAATCTATCGTCGAGTTAGCACCTATAACACAAGTCATTTAGTTGTACTTAGTATAGGGCTAACGAGATCTGTGTAATATTTCCATGAATATTTATTATTATAATTTGTTAAGTTTTGGGTGTAAAAGTAGGTACTTCGACTCGTGAACCGTGGAATATGAAGTCATTTCCCATCGAATGATATTCGGGAATCAATCCCTTTTATTGAGTTATCTCTTGATATTGGACTTGCTCCTGTTACCTTTGAGAGCCGATTCACTTTAACCGCACCGCGCTGATTCCTTTATTGTTACTATTTTAGGTTTTACTGCTCCGGCTTGCAACTCCATTTTGTTCTTTATGTCGTAACTTTTTCTTTTTTACAATTTCAGCTAGGCCAGTATTTCTGAAGTAACCCAATGAGGTCGGTTGTTTGAAAAGTATTTCGTGTGTCAAAGAGGCCTCGTATTTTTTCCGAGTAGTTCATTTAATTGATGTGTATGACGTAGGTATATAATTATTTTGTAAAAAGTTCTATATAGAAGCCTAACATACCAATTGGATTAACCTGTCGACTAGGTAGCTGCCGAGGTGGATACTAAATTATAGACTATATTCATTACAATGGGCAGTATTTAACTCAATGCATCACTGTTATAATTGTAATTATGTTGTTTTTATGCGCGTTCTGGTTTTGAATAAACCTTTTTTATTCTATTCTGTTCCGTTCCGTTTCGTTGTTCCGTGCTGTTCCGTTTCGTCCGTTTTAGTTCCGTTCCGTTCTTTGCAGTTCCATTCCGGTCTGTTCAGTTGCGTTCCGCTCTATTCTATTTTATAATATTCGATATAAAATTATGAATTAAACCATGTCTGTTCGATTTCTAATTATCTTTAACTACTTGTCTCAATATAAAATAAAATTGGGTATATCCTTACGCTAAGCCCAAATCAATAAAATAATCTCAATTCATCCCCAACAAAAGCTCATAATCTACAACTAATTACGACGAGAAAAAGTCCTCGGCATATAAGCCATGTTTATTGAAAGACGGAACCTTTTTTAGGAGCCTATTGTCGTATAGATGATAAAACATCAATTCAGATTATGATCCGTCCAAATCCCTTCGGAGGATGCCGCATTAATCATTAGGTAGGTACATTTTCCGATTAGGTGGAGGCTTTTTCTCTCAAGGGAGTCACTTTGAATAACTCATTTTTTTTTTCAATTTTTATGACAAGGGCTCTTGAGTACCCAGCGGAGATTTTTTTTCAATGAGGTATTGGTATCAGTGACGTCTGCGTGAAGAAAGAGATTGTGTTTTTGTTTACCTTCAAAAACTAGGATGAAATTCACGCAAGAAAAATTGTGAAGAAAAATTATTTCATTTCTATACTCACGTATTTCTGTACAAATTTATTTGTTATGTTGTGTCCTTTTAATTTACTGTAGAACTGTTATGCTTTACTAAAATCACATCACAGTAATATTATAAAAGCGAAAGTTTGTGAGTGTGTATGTTTGTTACTTCTCCGCGTCTAAACGGGGGGAGCAATTTTAATAAAATTTGGTATGGAGTTAGCTGACACCCTGCTACGTTTTACTGCGGGAAAATATATTTTACTGTTGATACATACACAATTTATTTTCCCTATTAAGCCACCGTTAACACCGCGGGGCAAAGCTAGTAATATTATAAAAGCGAAAGTTTGTGAGTGTGTATGTTTGTTACTTCTTCGCGTCTAAACGGGGGGCGCAATTTTAATAAAATTTGGTATGGAGTCAGCTGACACCCTGCTACGTTTTACTGCGGGAAAATATATTTTACTGTTGATACATACACAATTTACTTTCCCTATTAAGCCACCGTTAACATCGCGGGGCAAAGCTAGTAATAATATAAAAGTTTGCGAAAATGGTTGGAGGTTTATTTTATTACTCAATCACGCAATAACGGCTGAACTGAATTACGTAAAACTTGGCATCCAGATGGACAAAGATCTGAATTGAGATAAGCGATAATTGATATTCCAGTAATACATTCCCGTGGAATAATATTTTATTGTTACTGTAACCTTTTTATAGCCGAACTCTACGTTATTTATTTAATGCGTTGCCATGGTAACAATAATTGTATAAACGATTCTGTGGCGGTACAGTTTGTGAATTCAAGATTCCGGAAGTGAAACTTTACTTTTGGCATTATCAAATATTAACACCATCTACTACCTAAATGTTAAAATTAAGTACAGTACATCTTTTTAATGAAATGACTGTAATTTTAATTTTTATAACACTTTTAAGTATTAAGTTTTAATTTTTATAACACTTTAACGACCATGCAAGAAGTTCTGGGTTCGAATCCCGGCTGGGGACAAAAAAAAAACCCCAGGTCCTGGATGTTTACATGTTTGTGATGACACAGGGTATCCTAGTGTGGGGCCAGAAGCAATGTATGTGCTTGTATGTAAATGTTATGTTATGAAAGTGCGAGAAATTATCTAACCCAGACAAAAAGTCTGAGCAAAACCCTGCTCTTTTTATTTTCTACACTTTTTGGACAAAGCATACAAAGTTCGCCGAGACACGTATAAAATCTTAGACAGAGGCGTGAGTTTATACGTATTATTATGTAAGTTATCAATGAAATTAGGTACAATAGAACAACTTTCCCTATTTTCACTAGCCCCACAACAAAACCGAAACTGTTCAGTCTAGCGTGCCCACAGGCCTGATACTGGCAGGTAAAATGCTCTTGTGAAAGGGGCTGTAAAAAAAGAAATTAGATTTTTTCTTTTTCCAAATCAAGGTCGGCACCTCTGTCACGGTACTGACTAGGGTATATTGGCTTATTACCGTTTCGATTTTCCGGTTGATTGCGTCGCTGTATATCGTACCGTACGTAATCGATATTAGCGAGTAAGTATGTGCCCATTTAAAAATACCGAAGATTTATTTGGTTTTGTAGCAAACCAAACGCACGGGTGGGGATAATTAAGCTGGCTGTTTGTGCTCGTTGAATCACGTGTAGGGACCCTCGTTGACTTCCTAACATTAGGTAATATTGGAAATTGGAAACAAAATAAAAATAAAGTTCAAAAAATTGTGGTAGGGCAGTATTTGACAGCATAATTCACATATTCTTAATATTTGGTTTTGAACGAGTGTACAATCGCATAGGTAGTCATTTATTTCAGGCAAAGGGCCCATTTACAAATAATTAGAAGCACCCGTGGCCTCGTCGAACCGAGTGATTGGAATCAATCACTTGAGTTAAGCAACAACAGGCGCGGTCAGGTGCAGGATGGGTGACCGTCCCGTGACTACCGCTAGTGGCATTTTTTCCGAGCGCCTCCGTGCTTCGCAAGGCACGTTAATCTGTTGGTGCCGGCTGTCATGTAATGGCAGTCGTTAAGCCATGTCAGAGGCCTTATGGGCGGCTTGATAACTTTTGACAGTAAGGCCCGCCACTGTCAAGCAATTCTCCACTAACCCGGACTTGGTCCCCGTGGTGGAGTATGGCCTAACCTTCCTGCGATGCAGGAAGAGACCCGTGTCCCAGCAGTGGGAACATACAAGGGTTGATATCACTATCGGACAATCGCGATTATCAATGCGGGCAGCTGGAAGAAAATATTAGCATATCTATTATAAAGCTCGCCTTTGCAAAAATTTGTTATGGTGCAAAAAATTATTTTTCATTAATTTATCCGTCCATCCCTCCATCCATCGATTATTCCGCCCGTCCGTTCGTCCATCCATCCAACCATTTTGTTTTGTTCTTTGTTTAATTTACCCTTTTTTGTTTTTTTCTAACATTGAAAATTAAAGCAATAAAGTTTGCCTTAGAAATAATCCCGACCCGTTAAATGTGGAGCTATAACTATTACGAGTTCGATATCTACCCTTGTATGGGGCACGGGTCTCTTCCTGCATTGCAAGAAGGTTAGGCCGTACTCCACCACGGGTGCCAAGTCCTGGTTGGTGGAGAATTGTGAGACAATGGGGGGCTTTACTGTCAGAAGATGTCAAGCCGCCCAGAAGGCCTCTGACTTGGCTTAACGACCGTCCTGTAATCACGGGTCAGTCACAAATCCTGCACCTGACCGCGCCTGTTGTTGCTTTACTCAAGTGATCGATTCCAATTACTCGGTTCGACTAGACCACGAACGCTTCGCTATCGCGAATTTAAACATTGTTGAAATTATTTGTCAGTTAGTAGTTATCGATGTATCTCTTAAAGCAATCGTTAAAAAGGGTCCAAAAAAACAAAACAACTCAACTGGCCTAATATCAATCAATCCTTAGGTTATCGGCAAAAAAATGGGACGCAATTTCTGGCAATAAAACTTTTGCCATATGAAACTGATAATAAAGCTGAGGGTCACAAAATATATGAGGCTGTGTTTGTCAAAGGGTCCAGCCACAAAACGAATAAATACAGAAGTGTTAACGTAGCCTAGCATTGGAACACTAATATGGAGGCTATGTAAAAAAGCGGCCGAGACACCTCCGTTCAATTCAATGGGCCGTTTTCAGCACAAGTTCTCAAATCATTTCACAGATGGCGCTTACAGGCATGGCCATAAAAAAACCAGAATACGGCTTTAAAAACCAATTAGAAGCTAAAAAAAATGTCCTTAGCACGGGTTAGTGCATTAAAAAAAAATCAGAATACGGCTGTCAAAATTAATCTACGCTGAGCAAAATTTGACAGACGTGCCCATGTTTTTGTATGGCCATAGCTGTAAGCGCCATCTATGAATTTATTTGTGAACTTGTACCGAAAACGACTCATTTAATTCTTTTTTTATGACACCCCTACCATTCTGCCAATGTCAGGTTTGTGGAGATGGCATGTTTTTTTATCCTCAACATTCACACGCACACTGCTTTAGTACCTAAATAAACATAATAAAACAGAACAAAATTATTTTATAACGACTAGGTTCTAAATATATACAATTTTATAATTTTATATTGTCACATTTAATAAAACTTTTATCAAAGGAGAATATGCAGACACGGCCGTTTCGCATTAGCACACCGTAAAACGTCTATAATTATTGACAATGGCAATACAGAAGGAAACTATCACTGGTTGAGTTGATTTTAATTGAATCTCTTGTTATTCGATAAGGAGTATTATGTTAAATGATTATGAATATAATATCTAATATTGAAACTGGCCCCCTAATTTCATTGAAATTTAGGCGTTCTTATTTTTCATAATAAGTAAGCGTCAATGTTTAGCGCAAACTGCGCAATACGTTACGCAGCACTGGTGCCATCTAGTGGCTCAAGTCAAGGGGATGTACTCTAGTAATTTGCTTTACTCAACAATATATAAACTTATTGCACACTACACGTAATTACAAAATTGCACGCTGTTTTAGAAGCGTTCGTGGTCTAGTCGAACCGAGTGATTGGAATCAATCACTTGAGTAAAGCAACAACAGGCGCGGTCTGGTGCAGGATTGGTGACCGACCCGTGATTACAGGAAGGTTGTAAAGCCATGTCAGAGACCTTATGGGCGGCCTGATAACTTCTGACAGTAAGGCCCGCCACTGTCTTACAAACCTCCACCAACCCGGACTTGGCCCCCGTGGTGGAGGATGACGTCCTGCAATGCAGGAAGAGACTCGTGCCCGAGCAGTGGGGACATTCTGTGACCTGTCTAAGGCGTTTGACTGCGTTGACCACGAAACACTTCTCATAAAATTGCACCGATATGGTTTAAGTAATAAATCACTGAGTCTTCTGCGATCTTACTTAACAGATAGAACTGTAATGGTTGATATTAATAGAGTTAAATCCTCGGGTTCTGATGTAAAAGTAGGAGTTCTATATTGGGTCCGTTCCTTTTTTTGGTATATATAAATGATTTGCCCTACCTAGTAGAAAAGCTTTCGCAGATAGTGTTGTTTGCAGATGATACTTCCTTAATTTTTAAAGTAAATAGAGGTATAAGTAATGTAGACGATGTAAACAATGCTTTATCTACTATTCTAAACTGGTTCACTATAAACAATCTGATGTTAAATGCAAAAAAGACAAAATGCATCAAATTCTCACTACCCAATGTTAAAAATGTTGACACGAGTTTAAAAATATCTGGTGAGAGGCTAGAGCTGGTAGAGTCCACGCTTTTTTTAGGCATAACGATAGACTCAAAACTGCAATGGGGTCAGCATATTGGAAAACTGTCGGGTCGGTTGAGTTCAGCAGCGTTTGCAGTCAGAAAAATTAGACGTCTATTTTAGTTATTTTCACAGTGTCATGTCGTATGGTTTGTTATTATGGGGACGGGCAGCAGATATAGAAACCATATTTGTCTTGCAAAAAAGAGCAATAAGAGCTATTTACAACTTAAACAGTAGAGAATCGCTAAGGGAGCGTTTTAAAGAAATAGGCATTCTTACACTGGCTTGCCAATATATATTCGATAACATAATGTATGTCCGAAAAAATATAACAATGTTTAAATTAAATAGGGACGTTCATAACGTAAACACAAGGAATAGAAACAAGGTTGCTTTTACTAAATCCCGATTAGCCAAGGTAGGCACATCATTTGTAGGTTACTGCGTTCGTTTTTACAACAAAATTCCAGAACGTGTTCTATCCTTGTCTGAAAATAAATTTAAAACTTTCATTAAAAATTCGCTATGTAAAAAGGCATATTAAAGAATAGACGACTATATAAACGATCCTAGTCCGTGGTAGTAAACCAATTTCACCGCGATTTTATTGTTAAGTATAACTAAGTATAACATATTTTATCATACAAGTGTGTACAGACGACGTGATTGCATATTAATAACTATATGATACATTATTTAACTGACAAAAACTTAACTGCAAGTTTGCTAAAGGTCATTCGAATGGTAGCGTGGTGTTCGGGTCATCTATCTCCCTCCAAAATGTTTGAGACTGGTGATGGCTGAGCACTGCGTTATGCTCGTGAACGAGTGCTGTTCGTGTGTCTGGCCGCAGCACTTATGTTTTCCCCTATTATTGTGAGACATTTGACAAATGCTTTGGCATTTAGGGTAGTTAATGGCAATCATGAAATCTTATTAGGTTTACATAATGGCAACTGATGTATTTGGTTTTAAGAAGATTTGAGAAAAGATGGTCAGAGTGGAGTTTTTTTTTCCGCTGCCTTTTTCTCCACTACAATACGACCCGAAGGCGGCGGCTTACATTTTACATTGTACATTGACATTCAGCAAACAGAATGTAAATTCTTTACGTTGAAATAAAATGATTTGAATTTGAATACATGGTTAAAATCGATCGATGCTGTTTTAGTACCCCCGACTAAGAAACTGACGTTTCACGTTTGGTATTGTCGATAGCACTGCACACCTTTATAGACCATGCAGTTTCACAATGAAGAACCATAACGATGAAATTAACAGAGGTCGGTTTAGATTTGGGAGTGCGCGGTATCGAATCCCGGCAAATAACGATGTCTTTGTTTTCCTACGTACATTTGTGAGTCATACAGGGAATGGTCAGGCGTCCAAGCGTTCAAGAGGTCAGTTTTACTTTCTCTTTGTTGTATTCAATTACAAAGATACACCACAGGATATTATACAGGAGGAGCGGAATCGCGGAACGCTTGAACGCCTGACAGCTCTCTGTCTGATAGAACCCTTAGACTACCAAATATTATTTATTACAACGGCGAAAATGATTACAGTTCTTTTGTGACCTTTTTTTCTGGAATTTGGGTTTAGTATGCTGTGATCCATCTGAAGCAGCAAAATATTTTATGGCCCTTCGTTCATTATAATTGTACCACCGTCAATAAACATTTATTTTATGACAAAGCTTTACCAGTTTAGTAGGTATTTTAAGGGCATATTTATAGTACGTATTTTTTTATTTAATTTTTGGCAATTTTATTTAGGCACTAGCTTAGTGCCTACCTGGAAGCATTTGGTGCAAAATAATGTCTGAAGTTTTCAAGATACTATGTGTAAAAATATTAAAACATTTATTAAGTATCTCTTTAAGTTGGATTATAAGTCTACTGAAAGTCTTCTTGACCTTCCTAAGTAGGTACATAACAATCATTGCCATTTATGGCTTCCATCAGACTCTCACACTACTCATTAAATCAAACACTACACACCACAAATCATACACTACACACCTCAATGCGTAAATTACACTTCACGTAAATCACACTCCACGCATCACACTCCATACATCACACTCCATACATCACACGTCATGCATCATACACCAGACTAATTTGCTACACGTTACAGATTCTACTATAACACGCCCTTATCTTTTTTACGTTAATGTTGAATTATTCAATTTAAAAGTTTATATTTTGAACCTTTGTATTTTTGTATAAATCTCGTGCGCCATGTAAAACCACAAGATAATTCTTACGGCCGCCACTATATGTACAGGCTATGCGCTTAGTGAGGAGACCACTGTTAAAATGCACAACTGTGTACCTATTTTATTAATAAAAACTATTATTATTCTTATTGGTAAATATCCGATACTTTTGGACTTTTGGAGAGGACACAAATCAAGCTTTGATCGTGATTAGAATTGAAAATAAACTTGTGGAAAAATGGCACCCATATACGCATAGACGCAACTGTTTTAGTCAATGCGCCCCGGGCACCTATTTTAGGGGGCGGCAATTTCCCCAATAATAAAAATATTTTTAAAATTTTTATACTGCTTGATTAATAGCCAATACGTTTAGAGAACACTAATCGAGGTTTGTTCGTTTGGAAATACACTTGTGTTAAAATGACACTGATATACGTCTTCCGTCTTAGTGATATACGCAAAAACTAAAAGTGTTTATTGTTGGCCTCGGATAAAAAACAAAGTGGGGACAATTCTGTTATAGCATTTATAGCAAAAAAATAGGGAGATAAATTAGTTGTGAGGAATTAATAAGCTAACTGGAATGTTTATTTTGTCTGGACTATTAAGAGGGCGGCAAATTTTTCTAACGCCTTGGGCGGCTGACACCCACGCTACGCCACTGCTGCTCATTGAAGGTCGACACATATTTACATTTAATTCAATTACTAATAATCAATATCGTTGACTTTATATAAAATAATTTGATTGCCTATTTTGGAACGTATCTTCATAATTAACTTTTATAATTTTTGCCGAGGGTAGTAAACTCACAGTTATTACTTTCAAAAAGACGCCGGTCACCTCAGTCATCCGTGACCGCGGCATCTAAAAAAGTGCCGAAACGTCAGAAAATGTAAAATAAACGAGTAAAATCCATATAAAAACCGTTTTTATTATGTCTAGTGCTCGTGTTAACCTTACAAAATACTGTATTTACAATTCACAAGATGTGTTTAGGTATTATTAATCGCAAGAATTCGCTGGCTAACACAACCTCTGCTGTTTCGCCCACTGTAAAATAAACTGTTTATAAACAGTTTGTACACACAACACCTTACCTAAATAAACTAAACTTAATAGCAAAAGGGTCCAACGAAATTATAACGGTCAGGACAAAACATTAGAAAAGCCGGCGGAGTCAGCTTTGTTACGCACTCGAGTGGAATAAAATGCTAATGAAGGATTAAGGCATGAGATGAAATCGAACCGCTCGCGCTTGATAGGCCGCGGCACATCGGGCGGGAAATAACATAGCATAACCAATTTTGGTTGCGGTGGTAGCTCAGTGCGTAGAACCATGGACTGGCAAGCGAGAGCCCCAGGTTCGATCCCGAGTGTGGGCATGTAAAGTAGCATGACTTTGTTTAATTTCAAAGTTACGTACATTTGCGAATTTGTAGTCGCAATACTACACGCTATATATAGATCCCGACCGTATTCGGCCACAGCGACTGGGATCTGACTATTGAGGGCGGCGACGTTCGTGTGCCCTCTGGTGACTGACATAGCCAATTTTGGCAGCGAATGTGCGACCACATTCCCTGCACGTCAGCACCCCTCCAACGTAATTATAATTAATGGCCGCAGGTGGTCGGGCCTTGAGCTCATCTCGCTTAGCATCGAGCTCTGTTCTGCGTTTTGACTCAAAGTCAAACACTTTGGTGTTCACAGTACGCCTCCACTTAGCTCGGTCCCCGGCAATTGTCTCCCATTGTGAAGGGTCTAGGTCACACCGCTTCATATGACGTTTAAGCACATCTTTGTACCGCAGGAGTTGACCGCCTCGGTTACGTTTTCCAACTTGCAGTTCCGAATAAAAGATGCGCTTGGCCACTCTATCGTCAGACATTCGGGAAACATGGCCACACCAAAGGAGCTGCCGCCGTATTAGATATGCCTCTATACCACTGACCCTTGCTCGACGCAGAACTTCGGTATTCCGAACGCGGCCTGACCAATGGATATCCATTATGTCGCGCAGGCATTTAAGATGGAATCTATCTAAAGTGCGTATATGCTTGCGATAGAGGCACCATGTCTCAGAGGCATATAAGAGATTCGGCAGAACGATTGCCACGTAGACTGAAATTTTCGTAGCAAGCTTTATGTCATGTGAGCGGAAAACCTTGTACCTAACTACACGCTAACGGTGAAGGAAAACATCGTGAGGAAACCCGCGGCTTGGTTGGCTCCGCACGTATTGACTAGTCTTTCCTGTGGGCTAGGCCAACTAAGCTGTCAGGATGGTATAGGTGCTGGGCAAGCCTACACCATCTATAAAACCATGTCCCAGGCACTACAGCGTCGGAGTGGTCTCTTCACCCAACTAGTGTGAGCGAAGATACCACTGGACGCTGTATAAATCATCTCATTAAGTAGATGCAAAAAAAAAGGCCAATATTATTATTATATTATTAGGTACTAGCGCCATCTACCGTAGACGTGTTATAGTTTTACTGAACCATAATCACTGATTTTGACGAATGAGATTAACAAATCATTCATCAATATCTGTTCAGCTGTTTAGGCGCTACGGTGGAATAGCAAATACACGAATCTACTACACGTATGTATCTTTATTTGTACATATAAACGTATACACGACTGCCATTACGTGACAGCCGGCACCAACAGCTTAACGTGTCTTGTGAAGCACGGAAGCGCTCGGAAAAATCTCCACTAGCAGCAGTCACAGAATGGTCACCCATCCAGCACATGGCCGCGCTTGTTGTTGCTTAATCTCTCGGTTCCGCTAGGCCACGGGCGCTTTGACTGCTTATAAATATAATAACTTTAATTTCTACAGTCTTTTGTAGAATTCAATTGAAATGAGATTGAAAGAATGAAGATTACAATTAGATTTAATATAAAAAAAAACAGTACAACTGTAATGAAGTTCATGTAATCATTTTGACATTTTATTCCTGAGAATAGGTGAGAATTTATTAATGTTCTATGCATGGTACAAATCAATTAGAAACAAGAAGACATAAGAGCGCTGGCACGGATAGCCAGAGGTCCCGGGTTCGAGTCCCGGCATGGGTGGAATTTTTAGCCTCTAAATAGGCTTTTAAAATTGTCCATAGCACGAGTTAGTGCATTAAAAAAAAAGATTATATCTTGACAATGCGTAATTTCTGAATCACTGAAATTCGTGTTTGTATTTTAAAACAACGTTTATTTTATAAGTTTAATCTCATGTTCACTGACATAATTTTATTGAATTTGCTCTTTTCGCGTTCTACCAAACATGCAGGTTTTGCTATGTCATTTTTGTACCTAGAAAATACAACACAAAATTGTTCATAAGGGTTAAACATATATCTAACATATATCGTGCATTAAGAAGAATATAAGAAGACATAATATATGTGTCAGCTGAAAAGTAGAAACTTAATTAGAAATGGCCGACTGATTTCAACTTCCATCATCGCGCTTGCTACGCCACTGCCCCGCCATACAATCGCCAGGTCCATTGTTGCGAAATCACGTTCCGATAGACTGACGGCTGGGAATGTTTCATCTGTCGATTTATACTCGGTTGAAGGCACATCAACCTTAACAGCCGTGGATTCTACTCAGTTGCGTTAGGGGTGACCTACAACGTGAAGGTTCGTGTGCTGTCGACTGTACTGGTGCTGCTGAATGTAATCGATATGAACAACATACTCGAATCGCGGCGTTGGTAATACCAACGCTGGTCACCTATGGCTAGTATTTTGTTAAGCTGCAGCCCCTTTCTCTTATAGTACTTGTGTTCGTGTGATTGTATCATTTTGAAATAAAATGAAAAACGTTTATTAGGTACCAAAAGTTACAGTATTTGTCCTGGCTCCCAAACTAGGATACCCTGTGCTATGGGTAGCCAGGCACTTTCGTAGTCGTATGTACAATGTGCATAATTGCAGATTACTTAGATCTAGAATGTGCATAATTGCAGATTTCTTAGATATTATTTGTTTTATACGTTTCTTCTTAAAAAACCTATTTTGTATATAAAAAACCTACGTTTCTTCTTCTTCTTCTTTTTCTTCTTCAGGATACCCTGAGCCAAGCAAAAACATTGCAAACATTGAAATACACCCAGACTGAGGCCATTTGTACAAATTAACGACAGCTTCCAGTGGGAATCGAACCTACAATCTCGCTAGACCAATGAAGCAGTCAATAATTACAAAATCTTCTTCTTCTTCTTCAGGCTATATTATGTATTCCACTGCTGGACATAGCCATCCCCTAATGAGCGCCATAGCGCCCTGTCTTCAGCTTGCCGCATCCAGCATCTGCCGGCAGTTTTCCACAGATCGTCATCCCACCTGGTCGGAGGGCGTTGATACGTTTATCGCACTTATATTGAAAAATCGCATAATGCCACGGACTTGACGCCAAAAGCATTTTCTACCAGCTTGAGGTACAAAAAAGAAAAGTACGGATTTAATTTTTTATTTGTTTTGAATAATACATATAATAAAGTAGTGTAGGACGCCCTCCGACCAGGTGAGCGAAAAACAGCCGGCAGATGCTGGATGCGGCAAGCTGAAGACAGGGCGCTATGGCGCTCATTAGAGGAGGGCTATTTCCAGCAGTGGACTACATAATATAGCCTGAAGAAGAAGAATAATACAGTGTTTCTGTATTAGTCATAGACCCGTGATGTAGAAGTGTTTTTTCTAAATAAACTCACGTATGAACCTTACAATCACTACGTACTTACGATGTATTTACCAGCATCACATTCTGGCATTTTTTTTAATCTAACCGCACAGTATAACAAAGTATATCTGCAATCAATTATAGTGAAAATAAAGCCAAAATATATAGATTATAATATATATTTCACTATAGATATTTCAATATAGATTTCACTTGTAACTATTACTTTACAATATCAAGCAGTGGAGAAATATTTTCCTCCACTGCTTGATATTGAATGGAATTGACTGTATCTACATTATCCTAACAGGGAATACCAACTTTTTGGGGCCGATGTGAAAAATGACGCTCGAGAAGTCTGGAATACGTAAAAGCTTGAGTTTCCAGCGCAGGTAACTTCAGAGGCGTTCCGACCCTTATTTTTCGTCGCTACAAAATCATAAATCTTGCTGTGCCCGCAGAGATCACCTGGGTCGTCATTCTACAACTGTATATCTTCTTCAGGCTGTATTACTCCACTGCTGGACATAGCCCTCCCCTAATGAGCGCCATAGCGGAAGGTTGCGCCATCATTAGGGGGTAATGCCAATAATCCCCACGCTGGGCATGCGGGTTGGGGATCGCAGTTTAGTGGAATTGTACTGCAGGGGGCGCTGCTGCCCACCCTCGGTTTGCGTACATAATACATAATACAACTGTATATAATACAGGATAATCATCATATTTTTTGGATAGTCATCATCAGTTCTGCAACAGATGTGGGCTGGTCACATCTGCCGCAGAACCAACGATCGTTGGAGCAGACGGGTTCTTGAATGTGACCACGACTCGGCAAGCGTAGTGTAGGACGCCCTCCGGCCAGATGGACCGACGACATGGAAAAGGTGGCTAGTGGTGACTGGATGGCGAAAACGGGAGATCGGGTCTTGTGGCGCACCCTGGGGGAGGCTTATGTCCAGCAGTGGACTGCAATAGGCTGAAATGATGATCATATTTTTTTACGATGCCTTGATTGGATCCCATTATTTGGCAGAGGTATTTCCTTATTATTTCCCCTTAAATCTCTACTCCACCCATTTCGTAGCCATCTTCAGCTGGCTCGATGGAAAGTTAGTGAGGTCGTTGCGTCTTAAATTTAAAATAGCACTCAATGAGGGTTTGGGCCAGTAATGTTACTAGGTATTCTCTTCAAAAATTTTCCAACGGTAAATGTTAAATTATACAATAGAAGAAAAAATATATAGAATATTAGTAATAAATAGTTATAAGCGAGTAATTAAAGAATTAGCCTCTAAATAGGTTTTTAAAATTAAGGAATTAATTAAGTTATATTGTAGTGTCCTTAAATGTACCTCTTACATTTAATGTAAGAACTGTAATGATACATGATTATTGCAATAATGAAATCTGAAATATAAAATTTTCGCTTGGGTCGTCCGTGATTGCCATATCCACCAGTGAGGACCCAGTTAGTGGCAATTTTTGTCCACATGTCTGCCCAATTAGTTGTCCTGCCCAGTTCTACTTTGAATTAACGGTCCCGGCTAGATACGTCACGGCATCCATCTGCTCTTCGTAACAAATCTGCACATTTTCGAAAGAGTAAATAAAAGAATATAGTTAAGAATAGAGATTTGTTGTAAAGACAAAAGATTAATATTTTCTAGTTCATTCTGAATCAGTACCTATCTAACTCAGTTAAAGTTAAAAGGGACGTTATCTTCTTAGAATGGCAGTATTTATTTGTTACCTATAGAAAACCAATAGCTGATAAACAATATATGAAAATTGTAAAACTAATTAGTGAGCCAATTACAGGTTTTCGCCTATAGCAACAGACTGCTAGAATTCTGTAAGGCAACAAAAATAGTAACACAGTGCATTGAGCATGCATCACAAAATATGTTTTACATACACATACATTGCTTCTGACCCCACACTAGGATACCCTGTGTCGTGGCCATCAAAAACAGCGACATCACAAGCATGTAAACATTCAAGACCTGGGGTATTTTTTTCCCCCAGCTGGGGTTCGAACCTGGGACCTGTCGCATAGTAGGCGGATGCATTACCGCTGCACCACAGAGGTAGTCTGAATATTAGATTGATATAATCCATGATTATTAGTTTAGTAGATTATTAGTTTGCAATTTTGATACAATTCTTTGGCAGAGTCGCATCCCTGCTTGATATTCAAAGTCCATACGCACCTCCCGTTCGAAAGATGAGGGACCTGTCAACTCAGCATTAACTCTGGACTTAGGGCGATGCAAAGTTATTTCACACACCACTGCCAAGCCAATTCAGACCTTTAACACCCGGCCTTAAGAGAGGATTTCGCCGGTACAAAGGGGTTTTTTGTGAGTGAAATATGCTTAAGACAACTGCTTTGATGCATAACTCTTTACTTTGGGTTTATTTGAAAGGGTGGATCGAGGGTGTTTGGCTTTATTTTCTACCGAAACCCTTTCAGTTGATGGTACCATGGTGGGATTATCTAGGGGTTATATTTAGGTATGTAAAACGCTGATATAAAGTTGTTTCCTCCTCGGTTCCTCGATTGAGATTTTCGGTGGGTAAATGCTTAAGTAACAGTATGTCACTCTCCTTGCTGAGAAATTCGAACTACAGTTGACTGTTTGCTTGACGGGATTCACGGTTCGGAAACTGGCTGTAAAGGGACTAAGCTGTATACCATTCCATTGTTTAAACAGCTGTAATAGTTTAACTTTAATTAGCGACCTAAGTTAGGTTAAGGTACACAAATCCAAATTGTAAGATCCCTGCAGACATATACAGTTTATATTCACTGCCCTTGTTTCGGCCATGTAATAATAATTTAAAAGAAAGAAAATAAATAAACTATCTTATATAAAGTTGTGAGGTTGTAAAGCGTTTTATGCGAAGCGCTCGTGGCCTAGGCGAACCGAGTGATTGGAAAGAATCACTTGTGTTAAGCAACAACAGGCGCGGTCAGGCGCAGGATGGGTGACCGTCCCGTGACTACCGCTAGTGGATTTTTTTCGAGCGCTTCCGTGCTTCGCAAGGCACGTTGAGCCGTTGGTGCCGGCTGTCATGCAATGGCAGTCGTTAAGCAATGTCAGAGGCCTTATGGGCGGCTTGATAACTTCGACAGTAAGGACCGCCACTGCCTTACAATCCTCCACCAACCCGGACTTGGCCCCTGTGGTGGAGTATAGCCTAACCTTCCTGCGATGCAGGAAGAGACTCGTGCCCCAGCAGTGGGGATACACAAGGGTTGATAACGATAGCGAAAGCGTTTTATAGATAATAAATCAGGAAACTGATGTGTTTTATTTATAACTAGCTGACCCAGCGAACTACGTACCGCCTAACAGTCGATTCTTAATTTTTCTCTCCATAAGAACCATCCCCGTACTTCAAGGGGTGTTCTAAAAAAAGAATTAGCGAAACCGGTTCAGCTGCTCTCGACATTTGCGCTTACCAACACTTTCAGCGATTCATTTTTATATTATAGACTAGCTGACCCAGCGAACTTCGTACCTCCTAACAATCGATTCTTAATTTTTGTTTTTTTTTTCTCTCCGTAAGAACCATCGTCGTACTTCAAGGAATATCCTTATTCGAATTAGCATTCTTTATAAAGAATTAGCGAAATCGGTTCAGCTGCTCTCGAGATTTGCGCTTACCAACACTTTCAGCGATTCATTTTTATATTATAGACTAGCTGACCCAGCGAACTTCGTACCTCCTAACAATCGATTCTTAATTTTTGTTTTTTTTTTCTCTCCGTAAGAACCATCGTCGTACTTCAAGGAATATCCTTATTCGAATTAGCATTCTTTATAAAGAATTAGCGAAATCGGTTCAGCTGCTCTCGAGATTTGCGCTTACCTGCTTATCAACACATTCAGCAATTAATTTTCATATTATAGAATATGTTTTATTTATAATTTAAACAGAAAATTTGATAAAAGACATAATCAGCAGGTAAAGGAAGGTTTATCAAGTGGTGTCTACTGGTTGTAATACAAAGTAGTAATACCAAAAACGAAAGAAAACTCAAAAATGGGTGACGTAATTTAAAATATTAAACGATAGACAGAATTATTTATAACTAGCTGATCCAGCGAACTTCGTACCGCCCAACAGTCGTTTTTTTATGAACCATCCTCGTACTTCACGGAATATTCTAAAAAAAGAATTAGCGAAATCGGTTCAGCTGCTCCTGAGATTTGCGCTTACCAACATATTCAGCGATTAATTTTTATATTATAGATATAAACAGAAAACTTGATAAAAGACATAATAAGCAGGTAAAGGAAGGTTTATGTTGTGGTGTCTACTGGTTGTAATGCAAAGTAGAAACACCACAAACGAAAGAAAACTCAAACGTTATTTTAAACGATAGACAGAATTATAATGATAGACAGAATTAAAGAAATATCACCGTTACAAAGTAAAGTAAGCATGGAGCGGTGGTAGCGGAGCGGTGGAACGCCGGCTTCATATTCAGGAGGTCGCGTGTTCGAACCCCGGCATGGACCAATGACCTTGTTTTCTAAGTTACGATCATTTGTGAAGTTTTAGTAGCAATACTCCTTTTGAAAAACCTATTTAGAGGCTGAAAATTCCACCCATGCATTACGTACAGGCAGCGACATCTGGCTGAAGTAATTTGCATCACTTGCAGCCCCGAGTGCCTACTTTGCAGTTAGATTTTTAAATCGAAATGATATCGCTGTACCCACATGACTATATTCTTTTTAATGCACTAACCCGTGCTAAGGACAATATTTTAAAAACCTATTTAGAGGCTAAAAATTGCACCCATGCCGGGATTCGAACTACGAATTCGAACTAAGCTAATGGGCGACTCACCAGCATCAGTGAAATTTCGAACCTCTTTACAATACTCTCTGTATTACGTATAGCAATACTCGTTCCACTCGGTATTTTTTCCACGGTGCAAAAGTCAAGGAAAACATCATGAGGAAGCCTGAGTCTCTGAGGTGTTGCCACGGCCGCGTGGTAATTAACCCCATACACTTTCTCTGTAAGAAAAGGCCTGTGCCTCGCAGTAGGACGTGTAAGTTTGTTTCTAAGCAATATCAACCCATTATATGTCCCCGTGTATCTTCCTGAATCGCAGGAAGGTTAGGCCATACTCCACCACGGGGGCCAAGTCCGAGTTGGGGGAGGATTGTAAGACAGTGGCGGGCCTTACTGTCGGAAGTTATCAAGCCGCCCTAAGGCCTTTGACATGGCTTAACGACTGCCATTACATGACAGCTGGCACCAACGGCTTAACGTGCCTTGCGAAGCATGGAAGCGATCGGATTCCAATCACTCGGTTTCGCTAGACCACGAGCGCTTCAAGCTTCTAAGCAATACCACTCAATAACTGTGAAGAAAAACGTCGTGATTAAACCTGAGCGTCTGTGGTGTTAAAATACCTCAGCGCTTAAAACTGCCAATCTGTGGCGGGAACGCGTGTTAATTAAGCCCTTCCTTTCTCTTTTTCTCTGAGAGGGCATATCACGGCACTGGGACCTTTATAGGCTAAATAAAAAAGACAATCAATATTCAGCCAGTGTTTAATTAATTTGCGGCCGCACAGGCAACGAGCATACACTTCTCTGCGCTTCATTTAAAAATAGATGAGGTAGTGGCGAGAGCCTTGTCTGCTAACAAAGCCTTGTACGTTACAGTAAAGATCAATATTTAATTGCTGGAAAACCGCTCAAAGCCAACACGCGCCCTTTGAAGCCTACTCGCCAAAGCTTACACTGGACTCGCGGGTGGCAACGGTCTTGCCCATTTTAGATAGATAGAGAACACTTTATTGTACATAAAAATGGAAATTACACAGATATTTCTTAACTTAACAGTACAGATGGCGGCCTTATCACTAAAAGTGATCTCTTCCAGACAACCTTCGGATGAACTGGACTAATACATTAGAGAAGGAAGTAGATGTACATAAAAAAACATAGAAAACGATAATTTCAGAGTTTCCAAATACATTCCTCAATAACAGTTTGAATAAATAAAATTAGAAATAGTAAATAGAAATAGTAAAGAGGTTCGAAATTTCACTGATGCCGGTGAGTCGCCCATTGGCATTGGCACGGATAGCCAGAGGTTGCGGGTTCGAATCCCGGCATGGGTGAAATTTTTAGCCTCTAAATTGGTTTTTTTTTAAAATAAAATAAGGTTAATTTAATTAAGGTTATAAGTTAAAACTAATACGTCGGGCGTATCACTGCCCCGGCTGCCTGAGTGATCTTAAACTATCGCGAAGGTTAAGCAACATAGGGCGTGTTCAGTGCATGGATGGGTGACCGTCTATGACTAAAGCTAGTCGCATGTTTCCGAGTGGTTCCGCGCTTTGCAAGGCACGTTAAGCAGTTGGTGCCGGCTGCCGTCGATAGATGGCAGTCGTTAAGCCAAGTCAGAGGTTTTAGAGCGGTTTGAAAACTTCTGACAGTAAGACCAGCCACTAGTCTTGCAAGCCTCCACCAATCCGGACTTGGTGGACCAATGCCCCGTGGTGGAGTATAGCCTATATCTTCCTCAGGGAAGAGACCCGTGCCCCTCGGTGGGGACATCAATATGTCCCCACCAGGTTGATGATAATGGGACCCCAACACGCTGGCAGCATTGCCTTGCTGCACCGCAAAAGAGACCTCTTGTTTAAGATACGCATCGAAGCGACAGTCAAGCCCACGGTCCCTCAAGCGGATTAAATTTCAGTTTCTGAAATGAAATGAAATGAAAAGGTTTTATTCAAAGTAGCGCAGATACTGCGGCTTGCTAGCGCAGATAATGAACGTTACAAGTCAAACTAGGTGTCCATTTCAAAATCTAGATGATTTTGGAGAAAAAATTGACAAAAAAACTCCAAACATAGTCTTTTCAAATTCCTTAATTAACAGAGTTTACACAAATTTAACAAAACTCATGCATTTTACATGCTTGAATTCCAGACATCATTGTCATCTAAATAATTCTTAATATTATAGTAGTAGCTCTTTTGGCACAAAGTGTACTTTACACATTTTTTGAACCGCACTTCAGTCAAGCTTCAGAGATTTTATTGTAAAATCGTATAATGCCCCATGAAGGATGTATAACCTTTGCCAGCCTTTCAAAAAAGAGAAATCTTCAACTAAATGACCATTTGGGAGAACCCTGGATACAAGTGGCCTATGAATATTAATAGCGAGACATTATTCAATGGAGGAGCAAGCGTGAAAGCATTCCCGATGTCTTTGTTTAATTCTGTTTGTTGTTCATTTGTCTAGCCCGGATCGTGTCTGAACTCTCTGTTTTCAGCTGAGAAGGAGGTCATGAAAATGTTAACTAGTAAGCTATATAATAATATAACCATTTCAGTCCTGACCTTAACAATAACAATAAGATAAGACAAGAATATTCTTTATTTTACCAACCCGGACTTGGCCTCCGTGGTGGAGTATGGCCTAACCTTCCTGAAAATAGCAGGAACAGAGGAACTGGGAGAGGAGGAGGTGACGAACGACACAATACTAAAGGAAATAAGGGAAGTCAAAGAGATGATTAAGACAAATACGGGCACAGAAAAGTTGGAGGAAATAGGAAAAACTCAGAGGGAAGTCATGGAAGATATAAAACAATGTAGTCAAGACGTCAAAAAAGCAAATGAAACTAGAAAAAAGCAGAGAGAGGAAAGAAAGGAGGATACCGATGAACTTAAGGAAGGGCTAAAAGAGGTTAAAGAACTCATAAGAAATGTCAACCTGGAAACCTTAGGCAAAACCACCTATGCGCAGGTGGCGTCGAAACACATAAGACCGGCCCTCTACTCAATCGTGGTGTCATCGAACGAGGATATGGACACTAGCCAAGGTGTCATCGCGAAAATAAGAACACGTTCGATGCAAAATCGACCGACATCAGATTGGAAAAGATGAGAAAGGCTAAGGATCAAAAAGTAGTTATTGGATGCAAAACAAAGGAAGACTTGGAGAAGGTGTCGGACAGGATCAGGAATTCGAAGGAGAAGTTAAAAGTGGAGGAAAAATCAAACAAAGACCCACTAGTGATGTTAAAAGATCTGATGGAGTATAATACAGATGAAGAGATAATGGCAGCATTGAAGAACCAGAACCGACACATTCTCCAAGACATACCGGAGGAAGAATTTAGAGCCAAGATTAGATATAGGAAAAAGGCTAGAAATCCTCATCAAAATCACATGGTCCTGTCGGTATCGCCGCAGGTCTGGGGAAGGCTGACCGGGGAAGGGCTGGTCCACATAGACCTGCAGAGAGTGAGAGTTGTGGACCAGTCCCCGCTAATGCAGTGTTCCCGCTGCCTGAGGTTTGGGCACGGAAAGAAACTGTGTACAGAACCCGCAGACCTTTGTTCCCACTGCGGTGAGCCGCACTTGCGAGGGGATTGCCCAGCATATCAAGGGAACCTTCCACCGGTGTGTAGAAATTGCAATGGGGCTAAAAATTAAATGGTCGACCATAATGCTTGTGACGCCACTTGCCCGATCAGAGTCAAATGGGACGAGATAGCGCGTTCTTCGGTAGCGTATTGCTGAGGGCGCGCCACGGGAACACCTGAACCCAAAACCAAGTAAGCTGTCACTAGCTGCAAGCACTCGATTAGGAAACCGGGCAATTGAAAGTTCGGCCTATAAGATAAGATAAGAATATTCTTTATTGTACACCAGAACATGTAATGGCCTATTTTGAGGATAGCCAACCAATTGTGCCGTACCCGCAACAAGTGAAATGCGCAGCAGTCAGACAGCCAATTTTCAACGCGGTGCAGGGGCAGGGGGGGTGCCAGTGCCACGTAGGAATACACATGCAGGAAAATATACATATAAAGTATCAGGAAGTGTTTAATAAATATAATGGACAATTGGTAAATGTAGGTATAGAAAATATAAGATGTAAGAAATATTAGCACAACTATATAAGTGATTTATATATGTTAGTGTTAAGTAAAATTGTAAAGAGTTGATAAAAAAAAAACGTATGTTTTGTTCCTCGAATTTGAGTGTTCGATGCGAGAAATATAATGATAACGACAATACTGATATTTTAAGATTAAGCATGTACTGTGAGCCAGCAAAATATTGAATATTGTGTATAATTTATATATTTTAGAGTTAACATATTAGCATTAAATAACTAGTAATAATATTTTACCGTTAAAACCTGTAAAAGAATTACCCACATGTTGGCTCGCCGCGCGGTAGACGGAACATGTCGACGCCACGCCCACCGGTACCTGTAAATAGCAGAAATTTATAAAGAGACATAAGAACACGGGAAAGAAAATGTAATAATCATACAAGTATATGTAAATAGAAATGATATATAGTGAATATAATAAAAAGCATAGAGGTATGAAACATGGAATTAAGACTCTAACTTTTCTATAATAATAAAGTCTCCAACCACCCATATTGGAGGTGCCCCAGCAAGGGGGAGGGGTTTAGTCCGTAGGTTACTGGGGCTTCCCAGTATAGTCGGGCATGCCGCAGCGCACGGGCGCTGCGGTATACATGAGTATTCCCCTCCTCCTCCGAAAAAAAAAATCCTTCCTGCCATACAGGAACAGACCCGTGCCCCAACAGTGGGGACATATAAAGGGTTGATATCAATTCTTTATTGTACACTGGGAAAAACAACTCATACAAAATATTTACATGGGTACATGCAGTCTGCCAGCTTTTAGAATATACCTCGGGCTCTAGAGTAGGTCTTCACTATTTTGAAAAGTTATGTGAAATAAAGTGTCATACTTATTAGTTCCGATAGTTCTATTACACGAATATATGCGATTCTATCCGAGGTATATTATTTGTATGTATCTATTTACAGTTAGTATAATAATTTTCTTAATTAAGCATGTATTTAAAAACCTATTTAGAGGCTAAAAATTTCACCCATGCCGGGATTCGAACCCGCAACCTCTGGCTATCCGTACCAGCGCTCTACATCGGCATGGGTGAAATTTTTAGCCTCTAAATAGGTTTTTAAATTTGTTCCTTAGCACGGGTTAGTGCATTAAAAATAAAAATAGTGTAAGCATGTATTATTCATATGTATCTGAAATATTTTAATTTACTTGTACAACTACTTCCTTCTCCAATATATTGCTCCAGTCCATCCCAAGGTTGTCTGGAAGAGATCACTTTTAGGGATAAGGCCGCCGTTTATACTCTTAATTTAAGAAATATCTATGTAAGTTCCTTTTTATGTACAATAAAGTGTTCTCTATATCTATATTCTAAAAGCTAACAGACTGTATCGTAGTACAATTCGCAGCCTTGTTAAAATATTTAATGGTATTTTTTTTTATTTAAAGTTCCCAAAATTAAAGAAAAGGTACGGTCAAAAGTAGATATTGTTTTGAACTCCTGCATACGAGCAATTAAGGTATTATGGGAATATGGCAACGCTTGAAATCAATTTTGGTAAGTAAGAATAATTACAGGTATAAGAGGAATTCCTCTTCCATTAGATAAAGCAAATTTTATTTTTATATGCTCTAGTTTATTACGATAAACAACATTGGTAAATTGTGACACCATTTGTTTTATCTGACACGTTTTATCAGGTTTCAGATAAAAAAAATGGCTAGTCTTTTTTAGAATTTTGTAGTCAATCCTTATAGATTCAAAATGTCTTTCTATCTGTCTAACTGCCCGCAGCTTAGCGCAATATTGGAATGTATTAAAAAGCTGTAATTTGGCAAAGCTTAGAGCTTTTTTAACTACGCCGACGAAACGCTTTGTCCAGCAGTTGACAATATAATATAGCCTGAAGAAGAAGAATACGAAATGGTAGAATAGAAACATTTTCTAGGGTAGGTACCACCTTTGACCTTTATAACTACTTTTTGAGATGATTTATACAGCGTCCAGTGGCACCTTCACTCACACTAGATGGGTGACGGTACCAATTTTTACGCTGCAATGCCTGAGGCATAGTTTTAACATAACATAATACATACAGGCACATACATTGCTTCTGGCTCCACACTAGGATACCCTGTGAAGCGGGAACCAGTAACAACGACATTTCAAACATGTAAACATTCAAGACCTGGGGGTCTTTTTTTGTCGTCAGCCGGGGTTCGAATCCGGGACCTCTTGCATGGTAGGCTGATGCGGAACCGTTGCGCCACAGAGGTTGTAGTGAAGATCGTTTAGATGAAGTAGGCTTAAGAACCTCCCCACTCCCGTCCCCAAACTGGCAAGAGTACCTCCCCTACATTTGAATTAAGGGAGCCTTTTTTGTTACCTATACGTTGCTTTGTCATATTAATTGGGTAGTTCACCTATTCACAAACCTATCAAGGTTGTCTGGAAGCGATCGCTTTTAGCGATAAGACCGCCAATTGTATACGGTAATACTTTGATATGTAAGTCTTTCTATCTATTTTGTTTTCTGGTGTGTACAATAAAGAGTTTAAATCTATTTTCCGAACTCGTTAGCCTTATACTAAATACAACTAAATGCCTTGTGTTACAGGTGCTAACTCGACGATAGATTCAATACAATAAATACATAGGTAACATCCAAGACCCGAGACAAACTAGAAAAGTTCGTTTCGTAGTTTGACCCGGCCGGGGATCGAACCCGAGACCTTCGGTTTTACAGCAGCGTGCCAAACCGCTGCGCACCGAGACCGTCAATATCAATATACCCAACAATATCATAAAAATCGGTGAAGCCATTTCGGAGGAGTTCTATAACAAACACTGTAAGTTTTATATAGAAGACGACGGCTGGAAACACCATAATTGAATTTGTATCAATTAGGAATATTCCACATCAGTAGTCGCGAGGTCTGAAGGCTAAAAACGCAAGTGTATCACTAAACCAAAAGCCCACTGGTCCGAATCGGTGAATAAAATCACTTCGTTAGACCGAAATCCCCAATTAATCCTTTCAATTTAGCTGTGTGTGTTTTAGAATATACGCCGCTGAATCAATGAATATGGAAAGGTACGGAAACGTGCCGAGCCCAAAGAAGTCATAAAACAGAAGGATTGGTCTTTTATAATAATACACGTCGTCATCGTCGTCGTCAGGCTATATTAGTCCACTGCTGGACATAGCCCTCGCCTAAAGAGCGCCACGTGTGCTATTATAGGGGGTAATGCCCATAATTCCCACGCTGGGCATGCGTTATACACACTCAAACCAATTTTTTAATTAAATTATTATACTTTATTATATTTATTACGAAACATTAAAAAGGACATTACGTAAGAAATAACATGTACAAGGGCTAGCCTATCTCTGTAAGAGATTTCTTCCAGCAATTATTGTAGAGTCGGAGCAGCAGTGAAAACGGGTCTATATACGTGTACAAAATAAACTACATAGACTGCAAAAAATCTTAACAATAACCTAAGCAGAAATAATACACTATATAGACTAAGTACCTGTAAATTTAAATAAATAAAATAAAATACATTGTATATCTGCTGTGCAGTGTCGGCCTAGAGAATAGCACCAACCCAATTCGTCCCGCGGGTGTCGTAAAAGGCGACTAAGGGACACAATCCGGGGGGTGATATGATACAATTCCACAGAGCTGCGATCCCCAACTCGCATGCCCAGCGTGGGGATTATGAGCATTACCCCCTATTATAGCACGACGACGTGGCGCTCTTTAGGAGAGGGTTATGTCCAGCAGTAGACTAGTATAGCCTGACGATGATGATGATGACATTGTATATCATAAATAAATATAGCTCAAAGTTATGATAGAGATAAATAGTGCTCTTTCAACTGCTTCTTAATTGTACCAATTGTGGGACTAGCGCACATTTTCTGTGGCAGTGCACTCCACAGCCTAACCGAATGGACCAACATTTTTTAACGTTTCTTCATTCAGACAGAAAATATCGTGGGAAAATCTGTGCGTCTAAGGTGTTCAAATATCTCAGCTCTTGAAATTGCCAATCCGCGGGCGGAACAGCTGGTAACTAAGCATATACTATCTTTCTCCCTCCCTCTCTCTCTGTAAGAGAACGCCTGTGCCCTGCAGTAGGACGTTTATAAGCTTCATAAACAAAGATACCTACAACCGAACAGTCTCTATCAGAAACGAAAACACAATTCTATTTTGCAAACTGAAACAACTAAGCGAGCCCTAGAAAGTAATACTTACATAGTTAGTCAATAAAATGATGTAAGCATAACATGCCCTGCTGTGTGTCGGCGTAGAGAATAGCACCATCCCAAATTCTTCCCGCGGGTGTTGTAAAAGGCGACTAAGGGACACAATCCGGGGGGTGGGCAGCAGCGCCCCCTGCAGTACAATTCCACAGAGCTGCGATCCCCAACCCGCATGCCCAGCGTGGGGATTATGGGCATTACTCCCCAATGATGGCAACCTTGCGCTATGGCGCTCATTAGGGGAGGGCTATGTCCTAAATTATTCTAAATTATTATTTATTATTAAAACGCCATTACTACAGTCTATTTATTCTTACTTGTCCAATTTAGTAAACAAGATTCTAACCTTAAAATTGAGATTAGATGCCTAAACCAGACATTTTCTCGCAAATTCATGAACTATCATGAACTATGTTTATAAAATTGGCAGCGTGTTATCTAAAAGAGTGTTCTAGGTTACTTAATTTATAGAAATATGGCAGTTTTGGACTAAAAAGTCACAGTTTAAGGGTAGAATCTTGTTTACTAAAGTGGACAAGTAAGAATAAATAGACATTAGACTAATATGACTATTGAACAATTACGCATTTTAGCGATCCGCCCCCAAGTGCTTCTGTACGGAGCATTATATTGTTTTGCAGCGTTGGTTTCAGCGAGAAGATATATTTTTCCTCTGTATATAATTTTTTGCATTACAGAAATACAAAGAAAAAAGAACAAGGGATAATGGTCTTGTGTTGTCCGTGTATTTACTGTCTATTCTCACGAATGAACCAATGTAATTAGCATGCAGCAGGAATGGTAAAATAATCTTTTGTGTGCTGGCCCTTTGTTTGGCTATTTATGTTTGCGTATTTCCCGACGTTTTGTAACGGATAGATAGATAGAGAAAACTTTATTGCACAACCAGAAAAATATTACAACCATGATTCTTAAATCTAAGTAATGTTATACAATTGCAATTGTAATACAGTGTAGGTTTTACAAAATCAGTGCTAGAGATTCGACAGACAAGCTGGCAATGTATGGTAAATATTTAATAAATGTACAGGTACATTGATCAAGTGTGGCGCCGGCTGCATGGGAAATTCTCAGAGTTTAAAGGCGTGTTATGTGCGTACAGTTCTTATTTTAAAATGCTGTGTTTTAAGGTAAGTTTGAAATGTCTGAAATGCTCTATTTTCTCCACACTGTGTTTTGCAATCTCCGTGATTTCTTGTTATCCCCAGAGTTAGAACACAGTTCTATTTGTTACCGAGTTTTTCACCGAGTTGACTAGACACACCAACATAAAAACTTCATAATACACACCCACGCATGCACGCACGCACGCCCGCGCGCACGAACGCACGCACGCGCGAACGCACGCACGACCGCACGTACGAACGAACACACAAGCGTACCGTTATATCCTCTATATAAAAGGGGTGGTGCTGACTTCTGTGCCTTATCAGCACTCCCAGGCTTTAGTCACACGCGAAGTCTGTCTCATCCAATCAGCTTAACTTAAAACGCCGGGAGCGACATACGAGTACATAAGGGAAAACTCCTGTTTCCTATTTTAGTTCATTGTCCTATTTTGTGCCTCACTAAAGTTCTGTGTGTAATTAAGTTTCTTTTTTTATCGAATTTAACAATTCAATTTCATTGAATTGTTAACGTTTTTTTATAAGAATGCAGATGCATTAAAACATTATTTTACGAGATAGGTCGATAATCACTTTAAACATTGATTAATTCACTTTAATTTTTCTGTAATCGCACCAAATGATCAATGAGCGACAGTGCTACACAAGAAAGAAGTCCTGCGGATGTACCTGCGCAGATGACCAAATTTTCGATGTACGGCAAGTTGATCGACCAATCAGATAGTTTCATTTTATGGCAGGCCGCGCGCCTTCGTTGCTATTAATTGATTCAACGTCATCGATGCAGGTGACTATTAGTTTGGCAATATTAGCGTGAGCGAAATAGGTAGCGCTACGCGGCAATCAATTCTGCACCTTAACCGTATCGGTTAGAGATCATGTTGAATGTACTTATAGCTTCGGGTACTTTCGTTACACTTCTTCCTAGTCTGCGCGAACGTAGATTCCCGAAGGGACTTTTATGATGTGTAGTACTGTACCTACTTAAGTAACTTAGTTCTACTTAGATTGTAACTACCTCAGATCATAGAAAGAAGGAGATATGCCCTAGCCGCGAAATAAGTCCGGTACCGCTGTCGCCACTTTTAAATATGTGTGCGTTTTCATTACATGCACAATATTGTAAATATAAGGTTCACGCACACGTCTGTCTAGTCATTTACTAGCGTTCTAATCTTTTAATTGGTTCGCACACTATGAAAAACCATTGTACGAATACACTCGTACACGTAAACAACAGCGTCGGTGAACTCCTTAGGGATGGAACACTTGTATCAAATAATACATCTATCGATAAAATTATCCGATGAGAGGTCATTTATTAACAGTATACTTCGTGTTGGGATGATACAAAAACAGAGCATGTTAATTTTACAAAAACAATATTATTAAAAAAAATAATCCTATTTTAATTTACTGTCCTGTGAAATGTAAATATTTATTAAGTACGTGTCTTTTTGACAGTATTTGTGGCTTCAGTATATGATAAAGAAGCAAACTTTGCTTTCTACTGATATAGAATTTGATTATTTTGATAATAATGAAGACCCCTGTACTGTATACTAATACGATATGTTAAATTTGTTGGACAGAACACCACTGAAGCATACTTGGTAGTGACTCTGTCCGGAAAGCTAGGTCTTCTGGGTTTGAATCCTGGTAATGGAAAGAACTAATATTTGTGTGAAGAGCATGTCCACAGTCAGGGACGCATTTGTACCTGGATCTTGGATATTTCTTTGTATTTTATTTAGTATATGAATCTCAATGTAACGTGAAATGCACTTACATTACCATTTACAAATTGGCTTTAAATATTGGTAACTCTGTTAGGACTCTGTAAATTAACAGCAGTTTTTGTTGGGTGAAAGAATGAAGTGCTGAATTTTTAAGAATACAATAGCAATTACTTTCTCATTCTCTGAAAATAATTCACCCAGCTATATAAAACATAGAATAAACACATGTATAAACTCGAAAAACAACCATTTTTCTGAAGAAATTGTCACTTGTCTGAGTAACAGCGATATATTGGAAATCAGTAGCCACGCTTGGATTATAAGGATTAACTAAAGAATATGTTTATGGCTGTGATTGAAATGTATCATGGGCCTGTAAATAAAGTAACTTCCTAATTAAAAGTACAGTAAATAGGAAGAACTTTTGTAAGCTTGTCAAAACAAATTTCAATGAAACTTTCGAAACATATATAGATTAAAAAAATAAAATCAGCCTCCGACTGAAATCCTACAGAGAATATTTTCATTATCGTCATCATTCAGCCACAAGATATCCACTGCTGGACATAGGCCTCCTCCATGGATTTCCAAAAAGACCAGTTGAAAGCGGCTTACATCGAGCGTCTTCCTTCGACTAGGATGAGATCTTCTCTCCATCTTGTCGTCCGACGCTGCACTTGCCGATATGACATATAAGCAAGTACCGACATACCATATTGTGGTTTCCATTCAAGAACTTGTCGGATCTAAAATGGTAAATAAATTATTAAAATACTGAAAATACTTTATTTAACTTGTTTTTCATTACATAATCGAATTTCATTTATAACATAACGCTCATAAAAATTAAATATATAAGACTATGATTTAGTACCACAACCAAATCACCTGATTTGTTTCTCTAGAAACACTTTCTTTTGGAGAGTTACGCGTCGTCCATATGAAATGAAGATTAGAATAAAGTGATAATTGAATATTCTAAACCATGTAAAATTTTATCGTGATTTTAAATATACTGGTACCTCAACCTTTATGGAACTCGTTATTACTGGTATTTTCAAAATAGGAACTGCCCACGGAAATATTTTTTCCCCCACTTTAGCATCTGGAAACACTTCTCTGTAAAATATATGGAGCAAATGGTACTTTATTTGAGAGGAAATCAGTCATACCCTCTGTTTGATTATTTTGATCCATTTTTCTTTCGTATTTTTCTTTATCTTTATTAGAGACTTTTTGAAATACATGATCGAAGCTAGGCCTGTTTTTAATAAGACAAAATCCTTCCACTAAAATAAAAGCTTCCTTAGCAACGCAAGCTGAAGTCTACGCAGATGGAGTCTCGGGCAATAGTCGACGATAAGACTAGATACCTAGTCTTACAATAATTGGTTCTAGTAATTTTGGAAGTCTGGACGAACGATTATAAATTACTCAATAATATCGATACTTAATCAGTCTGAAAAGAAAGGAACTACCCCATCACTATGTCTCCAGCTGACCTACTGGTGAATTTGACATTTCGCGGCAAATACATGCGGCCGTACCTCGAAACATCGCATTGAACAATGATCAGTTTTGCGTGACGGTACACTGCGGGCTGGCTTTTCCTAGTAAGCAAACCTCCACGAAAATCCTATATAGAAACAGCAGTGGAGTAACTACAATGTAATAAATACGTCCCATTTATGTTCTTAGTAATGCGATGCACATTGCACATAAAATTATTATAATTATGATTTTTCGTAGTTTATAAGACGAATATAGTGAGTAAAATAGGTTTACCGGTGAAAAGACACTCCCCTGTTTTTGAATAGCATGTATCACAGCGATTTCTGCAGGTAATCACTGTGCAATTAGGCATTTATCTCAGATGTTACTACGACGGCTGGCGCGAAGCGATTGACGGCCATATTTTAAAGTTTCGCAGAGGTTAGCCCAAATGGGCTAACGTTGGGCGACAGTGCCACGCCCACAAGGCACTTCTCCTTATTTTTGTGTTCTGAGGGTTAAGCAAATTAACGCATTTTAATGCTCGGTGGCCTTTTGCGAATAAGTCATCTCGGTCACTTAACTGTTTGTGCCTTTAACTCGCTTGTGTAGACTGACTGACATCTGAATTTGTTAATAATGCAGATTTCAATTGTATACAAGATCGTTGCGTATTTTACATTATTTTATGTCCAGAACGTACGAAGCGGAAAAATTTAATAAGTTAAACAATACAGAGATTGGAGGGCTGTTATTTTTGTATTAACTTTTTCACGATTTTGTCATCGTACAGACCCAGCTTAAGTTAATTTATGTTTCTCTAGATCTCTTTTTATCAGCAAATACATTTTACTTGTTTCATATACACAGTCTTTTCTTTCATGTCTTTCAAGTTTTGTCTATTCGGTACATAATTGGTTTAGGCGCAGAAAGTTCATTTTATAAAATTACACCTTGTGATGTTTTGAGAAAGATCTATTGTGTAACTTAAATTATTTCTCTCTCTCTCTCTCTCTCTATAACTAGGCGTTTAGAGAAAGGGTATGCCACTTTTTGCGCCTAGCCACGGTTCACGATAAATAATCTTTTTTTAGTTTTTTAAATTCTAGGCATATACATTTTTTATTCACTTAGGTTAACCACAATGTTGAAAATTACCAAGTTATTCAGTATTGTCAAACTGTTCATTGGATAGCTACGACCTATCAAATTTGTAATAGTAGCCAATTCAAATTGGTATACTTAACCAATAACTATGCAACATGTATTTCAGCTGTGGTCACCGAACTAACCCTCTTAAAAAGTTGCATGGTTATAGGTTAAATATGCCGATTTTAATTGGCTAACATTACAAGGCTAATGTTTTGTAGCTACCCGATTAACATGTTTGACAGCACTGAATAACTTGGTAACTTTCAACAAAGTATTTTAGCTGTGGTCACCCAATCAACCCGCTTAAAGAATAGCATGGATATTGGTTAAATATACTGAATTGAGTTAGCTAATTTTACAAAGTTGATGGGTTGTAGGCACCCGATGAAGACGTTTGACAGCACCGAGTAACTTGGTAACCTTCTACAAAGTATTTTAGCTGTGGTCACCCAATCAACCCGCTTAAAGAGTAGCATGGATATTGGTTAAGAATACCGAATTGAATTTGCTAATACTACAAAGCTAATGGGTTGTAGCTAACAGATGAAGATGTTTGACAGCACCAAATATCTTGGTTACTTTTAACATAGTATTATAGCTATGGTCACCCAATCAACACATTTAAAGAGTAGCATGGTTATTGGTTAAATATACCGAGTTGAATTAGCTAATATTACAGCGCTGATGGATTGTAGCACCCAATGAACACGATAGATAGTACCGAATAACTTGGTTATTTTCAACAAAGTATTTAAGGTGTGTTCACCCAATTAACCTGCTTAAGCGATGACACCATTGGTTAGGTATACCGATTTTCATTGGCTAATATTACAAACCATGAGGGTAGTAGCTACCCAATTAATACAAAACAGTACCAACCACTTGGCAAGGTTGACCAAGCAACTAGGTTGTATCTATCGATTTAGTTAGCTAAATACAACAACTCGCCCTATTAATGATCACAATGAGGTTTGCTATGTTTACTGATTTATAAACTTTGCGTGACCTATTTTTTAACATACTTACTGGGTTAATGTTACCAACGTATATCAACAAAGTTCAATGGTTTAATTTTAGCGAAAGTGTTTGCAGGCTCCCTCAGAACCAACTCACTCGGTTGTAAATACACAATACTTATTTACTTTTAGCCATTCATTTTTTTCCGTGCAATTGTCCTCCAAAATGATCTAGATTTTTAAATGAACACCTAGTTTGACATGTGACGTTCATTAAGCCGCAGTTTCTGTGCTACTTTATTTAAATAAGATGTATAATAAAAATAATATTTTATGCAATTATAAGATACCTACCTAATTTTTAAGATAAAATTGTGGAAATTAAATAGTAGGTACTGGATACCACATTAGCTATAAGATTTTGGTTGTTAGGCTTTTGCTGTGCCCGACAGGGTCCATAATGATACACATTATCTGTTATATTATATAAGATCTTACCAAACTTATGGCTGCAATAAAGTATTGAGTATTGAGTACTTTGAATAAAAACTTTTCATACTTCATTTCAGCTAATTCGGAAACAACATATACGAGTATGTAGTTACAATTCTGAGAATCACATCTGTAGGTGAGCATACAGATTCTTTGAAACAATAATACTTATTTCTCCGTATGCCATCCGGCGTTTGTCTATTAGATTTTAGAACAATAGCTATTTAAATAGCTTAGAGACATCACGTAGATAAATAACAAGAATCAGTATTATTATCTATTTCAATAGATGTCTGTTTCTCTTTCTTATCACGTGTGCGTGATACATATTGATACGGTGCCGTCCTATATTCTGTCTGTGGATAACTCAGATTGCCCGCGATATTGTTTGCTACTTTTACATAATTCCACATATCGATCGTTATCAACCCTTGTATGTCCCCAATGCCGGGGCACGGGTCTCTTCCTGCATCGTAGAAAGGTTATGTCATACTCCACCACGGGGGCCGGATTGGTGGAGGGTTGTAAGACAGTGGCGGGCCTTACTGTCAGAAGTTATCAAGCCGCCCATAAGGCCTCTGACATGGTTTAACGACTCCCATTACACGACTGCCGGCACCAACAACCTGGCCGGCACGGCACGAAAAATGCCACTAGTTGTAGTCACGGGACGGTTGCCTATCCTGTAGCTGACCGCGCCTGTTGTTGCTTAACTCAAGTGACTGATTCAAATCACTCGGTCCGATTAGGCCACGAGCCCTTCATAACCTATACCATAAAATGCAGCCTATATAGGTACGTCCCACTGCTGGGCATAGGCCTTATTTACGTGAAAGAGTATGGGCTTAATCACCACGCGTGCCCACCGCGGATTGGCATAGTACAGCAAAGGTTACTTACTTTGGACAAAGGTTAAGCTTCGCCATGAAGCGATGCAATGCCGCAAGCCTTGTTGGTACAGGTACAGCCTTGGCACATTGGTACAGCCTGACAGCGACCTGGGAACCAATTCTCACTACATTAGCAAATAAGTCGTATATGACTCTAAGGTCTTATGACTTGGAATTCTCCGTAAAAAGTCGAACGATAGCCAAAATCTGTATTCTGCACGCCATGCTAGATTGAATTCGAATGAGAAAATAAATTTCTAATGTCTCTATCGAGTTATCTTATTTGCGACATATGTCAAAGCCTTCGAATATTTTGCGTCTACGGGCGAGAATCGGGGAATTTATTTGAATTAGAATCTTGTAGACTTTTAGTCCGGATCTACTTATGGGTGTTGTTATATCGGAAAAGTCCGACCAGGTTTTAATTAGAATCTTCTTCTTCTTCAGGCTTTATTAGTCCACTGCTGGACACAGCCCTCCCCTAATGAGCGGAAGGTTGTGCCATCATTGGGGGGTAGTGCCCATAATCCCCACGCTGGGCATGCGCGTTGGGGATCGCAGTTTGGTGGAATTGTACTGCAGGGGGCGCTGCTGCCCACCCCCGGTTTGTGTCCCTTAGTCGCCTTTTACGACACCCGCGGGAAGAATTTGGGTTGGTGCTATTCTCTAGCCGACACCACACCACACAGACAGCCGACATCACACAGACACATTAAAATATAGTTCTTAATTTAAGCATTCTCTGCCAGCATCATATTTCAATCGCATCTGTCCTTTTCAGAATATGGACATCTGTGTCCAGGTTTTAGATGCTTACAGAAATGGAGAAAATGGTCCGCATTAGTTTTTTTCGCCTTGCGATTGGTTCTTCTGTATAATTACAAAATATGCTTTTTTTAAGGCACTAACCCGTGCTAAGGACAATTTTAAAAACCTATTTAGGGGCTAAAAATTCCACCCATGCCGGCGCATTCGAACCCGCGACCTCTGGCTATCCGTGCCAGCGCTCTCCCAACTAAGCTAATGGGCGACTCACCGGCATCAGTGACATTTCGCACCTCTTTACAATACTCTATAAATTACGTACGTTACTAGAGTATTGTAAAGAGGTTCGAAATTTCGGCTGAATTGACGGGTGAAATTTTTAGCCTCTGAATAGGTTTTTAAAATATGGTTTCTCAAAATATATAGGTACTGTTGGCGGCAGGGACGGATTTTGGGGAGGCAATCGGGGTTGCAGCACCGGCGGCGCCGGCGCCTTCACTTGAGAAAGGCACCCACCTCAGATCATAGAAAGAAGGAGATATGCCCTAGCCGCGAAATAAGTCCGGTACCGCTGTCGCCACTTTTAAATATGTGTGCGTTTTCATTACATGCACAATATTGTAAATATAAGGTTCACGCACACGTCTGTCTAGTCATTTACTAGCGTTCTAATCTTTTAATTGGTTCGCACACTATGAAAAACAATTGTACGAATACACTCGTACACGTAAACAACAGCGTCGGTGAACTCCTTAGGGATGGAACACTTGTATCAAATAATACATCTATCGATAAAATTATCCGATGAGAGGTCATTTATTAACAGTATACTTCGTGTTGGGATGATACAAAAACAGAGCATGTTAATTTTACAAAAACAATATTATTAAAAAAAATAATCCTATTTTAATTTACTGTCCTGTGAAATGTAAATATTTATTAAGTACGTGTCTTTTTGACAGTATTTGTGGCTTCAGTATATGATAAAGAAGCAAACTTTGCTTTCTACTGATATAGAATTTGATTATTTTGATAATAATGATGACCCCTGTACTGTATACTAATACGATATGTTAAATTTGTTGGACAGAACACCACTGAAGCATACTTGGTAGTGACTCTGTCCGGAAAGCTAGGTCTTCTGGGTTTGAATCCTGGTAATGGAAAGAACTAATATTTGTGTGAAGAGCATGTCCACAGTCAGGGACGCATTTGTACCTGGATCTTGGATATTTCTTTGTATTTTATTTAGTATATGAATCTCAATGTAACGTGAAATGCACTTACATTACCATTTACAAATTGGCTTTAAATATTGGTAACTCTGTTAGGACTCTGTAAATTAACAGCAGTTTTTGTTGGGTGAAAGAATGAAGTGCTGAATTTTTAAGAATACAATAGCAATTACTTTCTCATTCTCTGAAAATAATTCACCCAGCTATATAAAACATAGAATAAACACATGTATAAACTCGAAAAACAACCATTTTTCTGAAGAAATTGTCACTTGTCTGAGTAACAGCGATATATTGGAAATCAGTAGCCACGCTTGGATTATAAGGATTAACTAAAGAATATGTTTATGGCTGTGATTGAAATGTATCATGGGCCTGTAAATAAAGTAACTTCCTAATTAAAAGTACAGTAAATAGGAAGAACTTTTGTAAGCTTGTCAAAACAAATTTCAATGAAACTTTCGAAACATATATAGATTAAAAAAATAAAATCAGCCTCCGACTGAAATCCTACAGAGAATATTTTCATTATCGTCATCATTCAGCCACAAGATATCCACTGCTGGACATAGGCCTCCTCCATGGATTTCCAAAAAGACCAGTTGAAAGCGGCTTACATCGAGCGTCTTCCTTCGACTAGGATGAGATCTTCTCTCCATCTTGTCGTCCGACGCTGCACTTGCCGATATGACATATAAGCAAGTACCGACATACCATATTGTGGTTTCCATTCAAGAACTTGTCGGATCTAAAATGGTAAATAAATTATTAAAATACTGAAAATACTTTATTTAACTTGTTTTTCATTACATAATCGAATTTCATTTATAACATAACGCTCATAAAAATTAAATATATAAGACTATGATTTAGTACCACAACCAAATCACCTGATTTGTTTCTCTAGAAACACTTTCTTTTGGAGAGTTACGCGTCGTCCATATGAAATGAAGATTAGAATAAAGTGATAATTGAATATTCTAAACCATGTAAAATTTTATCGTGATTTTAAATATACTGGTACCTCAACCTTTATGGAACTCGTTATTACTGGTATTTTCAAAATAGGAACTGCCCACGGAAATATTTTTTCCCCCACTTTAGCATCTGGAAACACTTCTCTGTAAAATAGATGGAGCAAATGGTACTTTATTTGAGAGGAAATCAGTCATACCCTCTGTTTGATTATTTTGATCCATTTTTCTTTCGTATTTTTCTTTATCTTTATTAGAGACTTTTTGAAATACATGATCGAAGCTAGGCCTGTTTTTAATAAGACAAAATCCTTCCACTAAAATAAAAGCTTCCTTAGCAACGCAAGCTGAAGTCTACGCAGATGGAGTCTCGGGCAATAGTCGACGATAAGACTAGATACCTAGTCTTACAATAATTGGTTCTAGTAATTTTGGAAGTCTGGACGAACGATTATAAATTACTCAATAATATCGATACTTAATCAGTCTGAAAAGAAAGGAACTACCCCATCACTATGTCTCCAGCTGACCTACTGGTGAATTTGACATTTCGCGGCAAATACATGCGGCCGTACCTCGAAACATCGCATTGAACAATGATCAGTTTTGCGTGACGGTACACTGCGGGCTGGCTTTTCCTAGTAAGCAAACCTCCACGAAAATCCTATATAGAAACAGCAGTGGAGTAACTACAATGTAATAAATACGTCCCATTTATGTTCTTAGTAATGCGATGCACATTGCACATAAAATTATTATAATTATGATTTTTCGTAGTTTATAAGACGAATATAGTGAGTAAAATAGGTTTACCGGTGAAAAGACACTCCCCTGTTTTTGAATAGCATGTATCACAGCGATTTCTGCAGGTAATCACTGTGCAATTAGGCATTTATCTCAGATGTTACTACGACGGCTGGCGCGAAGCGATTGACGGCCATATTTTAAAGTTTCGCAGAGGTTAGCCCAAATGGGCTAACGTTGGGCGACAGTGCCACGCCCACAAGGCACTTCTCCTTATTTTTGTGTTCTGAGGTAACTACCTACTTACTAGATATTAAACAAATACTTTTTCTTTGCATATTATATTACAAGGGCTTGGGCTACATCACCTGACGGAGTGACATCGGGAGAAAATCTAAGGCCTATTTGTATTGTCCATTTCAGTACCACGTGACTATTTTAACTTTTCGACTCGTTATGTTACAAAAAGGATGCTTCTTTGTTCTTCCTCTTCAGGCTATATTAGTCCACTGCTGGACATAGCCCGCCCCTAATGAGTGCCATAGCGCCCTGTGTACAAAAAGTATTAGTCATAGAGAAAACAAAAGACACATTTTATTTATCTTTTACCGAATCTATCCTCTCATATTCTATTAAACATTTTTAGTGCACGTTTTCCGGCACGAAAAATTAACTAACGAGAAGCCTCTTCAATACACATATATACTTACATGCATAACCTCACGCCTGTATCCCAGAGGGGTAGGCAGAGACCAGGGACTGCCACTTGCCACGATCCTGACAGATCACCTTCGCTTCATCAACGTTCATAAGTCGTTGCATGCACGCACGCCGGTTCCGGGTACTTTTTATCTTTCTCTTTGCTAATACATCCCCTATCTGGTCGATGTATGTCCGCCTGGGACGACCCTTATCCACCTTTCCACTCACATTCGCAATATATATTTGTTTCGTCAATCTTTCTTCCTTCATCCTCTCCACATGTCCAAGCCAACGCAACATTCCTTTCTCAATTCTAGTCACTACATCCTTTTTCAGTCCACAACGTTCTCTAATCAGACTATTGCGTATCCTGTCATTCAAAGTAACACTACACATACTTCTCAAGGACCTCATTTCTACTCTTCAATTTCACAACAATTTTCCGCTTGGACACGTAGCTATGTGTGCCAGTGTGTTTGTTTGTATTTTTTGCGTAAGCCGATGGTAAGCAATTCATTAATATTCAGCCCGCGAGCGCCGCTGCACGTATCCATCGGTGGGGAAGCGGACAAATCAAAAAGTTTTTCGTTTTGCGGCCGGCGGAGCTAGGAACCATTTATACGCCGTATTTGCCATAGAAAAACGCCATATTTATTATAAAAAGATACCATTTGTCATATATCAAAGGTGTCTAATTGCGATTATTTATTAGGTAAAACGTAATTTCGTTAACGTGACCACGGCAACTGCAAATGTCGGGAATTTAGTTAATATTGTTTTACATAATAAATAATAGCGATTAGACCTGTTTAATATATAACTATGTACGACCACTGCATTATGAGTCATTAATAGTTATTTGTTATACAAGAGTGCAAAGTTGCTTTTTAACCGCGTGTTCAATTTTGATGACCGAGCAAGCGAAGGATTCTAAAATTGAATCACGAGCGCAGCGAGTGATTTAAAATTAGAATCCTGAGTGTTAGCGAGGGAATCAAAAGAGCACGAGGTGAAAAATCTTTGCACTCGAGTGTAACACGTAACTTTTCATTCCACCTCAGCGAGGAAATGACTAAATGCAAAAAAAAACGTTTACAATCACAAGATAGGTACACTTTTATTTCAGTTTAGGTATTAATTACTACATTATGACAGGTAAGTATTACAGAATAATCTTTAAATTATTACAAAATAATACTAAGGTATAATTAAGAAAATTTTAAAGTAACGTTGCTACAGTTATTTAAATTGAGTGTAATATTTTTTTAATTCACAAACTTAGTGCACACGATGTTCTAAATTCAATTTACTTTATCCTCTAGAGAATAAAAACGGCTTTTCCACTCAAATATTGAAGATTAAAAATATTCTTTCCGAGATGGTGGGATGAAAAATACATTTTAGTGGTTGTAGCTTAAGGGGCTACCTGCTGGCTAGCGCCGCCAATGGAAAATAATCCTTTTCTTTTAAATATAGATTTACAAAAAGTGAACATTATGAAACTCAGTAAAATTGATAGCAATTTTTAACACGGAACAACTTAAAAACTAAAAAAAATATTAGAATGTGGGAGCGAGATAGCACGAGAGACAACGCAGCCTTAATATTGTGACCCCTTAATGAAAGCACATTGTAGAAATACTAGTTAAATGACGTCATGCATTTAAATTTATTGTGCAATATGAAACCAGCAAATATGTCAAAGCTTTATTGACTTCTTCTTCTTCTTCTTTGTTCCTTGAACTCCTAGCGGAGCATAGGGCATCGACAGATTTCCACTTCTGACGGTGGTTCGCGGCAGCTTCCAATTCAGGCCAGCTAGTGCCGATCGACTTGGCCTCTTGGTCTATTGATCTTTTCCAGGTGGTCCTTGGCCGCCCCCTCTTTCGGCTGCCCAATGGGGTATACGTAAGTGCTTGTCTGGTTAGGCTCTTGTCGCGGCATAGTGTATGTAAGCTTTATTGACTGGTGTCACATTACTCTCGCACTTTTTTGCTATATATTTGCAATATATTTTCGATTTAAATATTTATGTACATGCACGCACCGACTGTATTATTCATGAAATCCAGTCTTTGTCTGGAAGAGATCGCTCTTAGCGATAAGACTGCCAATTGTATAACATTACTTAGATTTAAGAAATCATGGTTGTATCCTTTTTCTTCTAGTTGTGCCACAAAGTGTTCTCTATCTATATATCTATCTACACACAGCTATGTCCTACCCCATTGTTCTTTACATGTATGTTTTCCGTTTGATCGGGATTTAGGTGCGCTTTTTGCCGGGAATTTACCATAGTTGTACCCTTCTATGCCGGATTTTACAGTTTTTTTGGCAACGGATATCAATATGCAGTGGGTAAGGCCTTTGTGTGTTTTATTATTGTGGTTGAAGCTACTGGTGTGCAAAAAATGGTGACGAAAGAAAAAAGTGTGAAACTGTGTAACAGGAAAATATATGCATTATAATACTAATTATTTGGAATACTCTACGTAAATAATGGATTTGATTATCTATATATATAAAATTCAAAGTCCTGACTGACTGACTCACTCATCAACGCCCAGCCCAAGCCGTTGGAAGAACCTAGGAAGCTGAAATTTTGCACAGTGTCTATATAATGATGTAGGCAAGGAATAAGACCCGATATTTTGAAATTCGATCCCTAAGGCGGCGAAAAGGGTTGCCAAAAATTTTATGGGAGGTACACAATTGATTGAACACGTGTTTCGCTGTTTTTCTAAATTTAACCTTTAAGGGAGTAAACGGGGTTAGAAAAAAGTTCACACGGACGGAGTCGCGGGCAAAAGCTAGTTTTATACTAAAAGTTTATTAATAGATCCAAAAATGTAAATATTGATTGACAACACTAAAATCATCATCATCAGCCTACGGTTGTCCACTGCTGGACATAGGCCTCTCCCATTGTACGCCACCGAGCACGGTCCTCACTCTCATCCAGCTCTAGCCAGCCGCCCTGCGAAGATCATCGCTCCACCGAGTCTGAGGACGCTCTACACTACGTTTACCGATCCGCGGTCTCCACTCAAAAACTCTTCTACCCCATCGGTTATCAGTTCTTCGGGTGATATGGCCGGCCCACTGCCACTTCAGCATGCTAATTCGGAGGGCTATGTCGGTGACTTTGGTTCTCTGTCGGATGACTTCGTTTCGAATTCGATCTTTCAGTGAAACCCCGAGCATAGCCCTTTCCATAGCACGCTGAGTGACTTTAAATTTGTGGATCAGCCCCACCGTGAGTGTCCACGTTTCGGCACCGTATGTCATGACGGGTAGGACGCACTGGTTGAACACTTTCGTCTTTAGACTCTGTGGAATTGGCGATGTGAAGACTCGACGTAGTTTCCCATACGCTGCCCAGCCCAGCTGTATTCTTCTATTGCCGGCCTCGGTAGCGCAGCGGTTTGGCACGCTGACTGTGAAACCGAAGGTCTCGGGTTCGATCCCCGGCCGGGTCAAACTAGGAAACGAACTTTTCTAGTTTGTCTCGGGTCTTGGATATGTATTTATTGTATTAAATCTATCGTCGAGTCAGCACCTATAACACAAGTCATTTAGTTGTACTTAGTATAGGGCTAACGAGATCTGTGTAATATGTCCATGAATATTTATTTATTTTATTTATTTATTGGCCTCTTTTTCGAAGTTGTTTTCACCTAATTGCATGGTTTGCCCGAGGTAAACATACTCCTTAACAACTTCGAGAATACTGCCTTGAACTGCAATTGGCTCCGGATTTACGTGTTCATTAAACATAATCTTGGTTTTATCGAAGTTTATCCGGAGACCAATGCGTTGGGAAGCACCAGCTAGGCTACTCAGCATATGTTGCAGATCTTGCAGCGTTTCCGCCATGATGACGATATCGTCTGCAAATCGCAAGTGTGAAAGGTACTCCTCGCTAATATTAATGCCGTACCCCTTCCAGTCCAGCGTCTTAAACATATCCTCCATAGCATTTGTGAACAATTTGGGGGAAATAACATCCCCTTGTCTCACACCACGATGTGTGGGGATAGGTTCAGACTGCCGGTTCTGGATTTGGACGGATGGCCGTCCAAATCCAGAACCGGCAGTCTGAACCGGCTACTATGGAGTAGCGGCGTTGCATAGACCTTTCAACACTTGGATGTATTGCCAATCGACTTGACATCGCTGCAAAGATTCCAGAACAGACCACGTTTCGACCGAGTCAAAGGCCTTTTCATAGTCCACAAACGCTAAAATGCGAAACATGAATACACGGCGGCGGTTTTTTGGTCGATGGTGGTTTTTTTGCTCACATATTTTCTATTCTCTTTCTTATTCGTGTTTTCGTAACATGTCTTTTTCCTGTGTCCAAAAGTCTCATAGATGTAAGTCAATTAAAGAAGAAGAAGTACCTCCAAGAATCGATCCAAATTAACGGCACAAGCAACAATCGCTCATTGCTATGCCTCTTCACATCTTCATGCTCAGCCGTCCAACCACGGAGCTGGCACCTCAATCCATTACCCGGCAGTCGACATCCCATTATGCAGTCATTAAGTTAATGCGAGACCCGATTGCTGCGTAATCCACCAATTTACTTGCGCCAGCCTGCAGAAGGATTTACTTAGGCCCTAAATGGATTTATGTGGGCTTTATCGCAGAGCTGTCGATAGATTTTAAGTGTTCAATGATGCAAAACTTAGATTTCGAATAAAATTTAGATAAATCTTTCATTGCACTACTTAAATAACCCAAGGTTGGCTGAAAGAAAATACTTCTTAGTATTAAGCTCTTCTATACACAAAACCCTTGTTTGGTCAATAGATTTTCAATTAAATCAGATTTTTTATTACGTTCAAGAAATACAAGAGATACTATCTCAGACGCATTTCAAACATAACAAAAAAATTTTGTTTTTTAAGTAAGACGACCATCTTTCTTTAAGTGGGCTGTATTACAGAGCGTTCGATAGATTTAAAGTTTTCAATGTAGTGCGAAACTTAGATTTCGAATAAAATGTCGATAAAAGTTTCATGACACTAGCCATCCTTGGGTTATGTAGATAAAGGAAGGGGTTCCTTTATCTACATAATCCAAGGATGGCTGGAAGAAATTACTTATTAGCAGTAAGCTCGCCTATGTATAAAAATCTTTTTTGGTCAATATATTATACATTTGAAATAATTCAGATTTTTTATGACATTCAAGAAAGCTTGATACTGTCTCAGGCGCATTTTAAAAATAACAATAATTTTATAAGGCGGTACGTTGACTCTTGACCATGGCCACGCCTAATGGTAAACGAAGACGGGATCTAAGATGTTACGTGATTTACTTTTAAATGCCGGTTGATCCTAGTTTTAAAGACACCCAGGTTATATGTCGCCGGAAAGATAGACGAAGGCAACGTGTTCCACAACTTTGCCGTTCTTATTAGAAAAGAATTCGCGAATCGCTCGGTGCAGATTCGCGGAAATTCCACGACAAAAGCGTGTGCTACGTTTCATGCATTTCTCTTTGCATGCACTTGTACAAATATTCGTGATGTCAAAACCTTGTTCGAAGCTGTGAATCCAAATTCAAGGTTAGGTTAGGTTAGTTTTAGTAGTAAGATAGAGGGTGGGCGTGTCCATACCAGATTGTATGGTATTTTGTACGCTAGAGTGGTCAGTGGAATAGATAGCTCGATGAAAGACAGTTGTGTGCGTTTTATTTATCACCAATAAGCCGCTAAAATAACGGATACGAAGTACGGTAACTTTCGAAATCTTTTCTATCGAGATACTAGAAAAAATCTATTGATTTGGTCGGCGCCAACCTTACGACGCTCGACCCACAGTTTCTTCGAAATCCTTAATTAAGTAATTTTGAGTAACAATTTTATTACTGTTAACATTCTGTCGTTGTACTATTTTGCCTCGGTCAACTAAGCCCAGACTTGGCCCCCGTGGTGGAGTATGGCCTAACCTTCCTGCGATGCAGAAAGAGACCCGTTCCCTAGCAGTGGGGACATACAAGGGTTGATAACGTAACGTAACAAATTAAGCATTTGGAAAAATAGGCTAAGGCAACGTGTTCCACAACTTTGCCGTTCTTATTAGAAAAGAATTCGCGAATCAGCAACAAAGCAAATGAATAACTGAGGTATTTCCTAAACACTTAAAATGTCGCTATAAGTGAAAACCTTTTAATGACTCTCTTCTTTATTGTTAAATGCCTTGTATTTGTATTTTGTTATTTTTGTTGATGATTTTCCTAAATCTCAATAAAGAAATAAACAAAAAAATATATTCAACGCACCATCTTTTTCTAACATAACATAACTTTTACATACAGGCACACACATTGCTTCTGGCCCCACACTAGGATACCTTGTGTCGTGGGAACCAGAACCAGCGACATCACAATTATATATGTATTTATGTTATCCATTTGGTATTTTTATTTATTTTTGTTTTAACTTATATGATGCGATTTTATATGATAATTTATTTACTATAACTCTCTCCGGGCACTACCCGCACTACTATCCACATAACCCAAGGTTAGCTGGAAGAAAATACTCATTAGTATTAAGCTCGCCTTTGTACAGATATGCTTATTGTGCAATAAAGAATTTTCTAATCTAATCTAACATAAACATTCAAGACCTGGGTTTCTTTTGTCCCCAGTCAAGGTTAGCACGTCCCTTAATAAAACATCAAACGTATTCGAAGTCACCCTGCAGTGTTGTTTTATAGCAAGCCCGTACACGCCGCAATCAGAGCTGCCAATGGAAATTTCTAGACTCCCCGCCACAACAGCTCCAATCACCGAATTTTGGCGCCACTTTTCACTGATCAATGCCCCGAAAATTCCCCGACTTGGAGTAGATAGTATTTGAAAATATGCATTTCAAACTGTTTCTTCATAAAACTGACCTATTGCAGGGCACGGATTTTCTCTCAGATGGAGAAAGTGTGGGCTTAATCGATATCAACCCTTGTATTTCCCAATTATGAGGCGCGGGTCTCTTCCTCTATCGCAGGAAGGTTAGGCCATACGGAGGCCTAGTCCAGGTTGGTGGAGGATTGTACGACAGTGGCGGGCGGGTGGTCAGAAGTTATCAAGCCATAACAGCCGGCACCAACAGCTTAACTGATCAATTCCAATCACTCGGTACGACTAGGCCACGATCGCTTTACGATGGGCTTAATAGACATTAAATACTTCTTATCTTCTTAACTTATCTCGTATTGCCGCGGATTGGCAATTTTAAGCGCTGATGTTCTTACGTCAGCGCTTAAAATTGCCCGCACCCCTCGGACATCTCGGACACTCGGTTTTCCTCACTATATTTTTCTTTACAGTTAACGAGTGATATTGGTATACAACTTCACTTATGGAACAAGGAAACTTTATTTAGAGCCCACAAAAAAATAAATAATTCGCATATGAAGTAAGTCGAACCGAGTGATTGGAATCAATCACTTGAGTTAAGTAACCACAGGCGCGGTCAGGTGCAGGATGAGTGACTTTCGTGTGGCATATTTCCGAGCGCTTCCGTGCTTCGCGAGGCACGTTAAGCCGTTGGTGCCGGTTGTCATGTAATGGCAGTCGTTAATCCGTGTCAGAGGCCTTATGGGCGGCTTGATAACTTCTATTAGTAAGACTCGCCACTGTCTTACAATCCTTTACCAAACCGGACTCAGTCCCCGTTTTAGAGTATAGCCTGACCTTTCTTCGATGCAGGAAGAGACCTCTGCCCCAGCAGTGGGGATATACAAGGGTTGATATCGATACGAATTAAAGACAATTCCGGCAAGTTATAAACGGCGGATACAAACGAAAAATTCACACAGGAAAGAGGAAATACCTACGCAAGGAGAAACGACACTGTATTTTTAATACCTTTTTTATCTACTGGAGGTTTCCCTCCGGTCCGCGGGAGAAAAAAAAACTAATTACCATTACGTAAAAATAATTGCCATCGGAATCCGCCCGAGGAGTTGTTAATTTTAAATTACCTACCAGACACCCTCCAATTAAGGTATTGGTGGAAAGATTCTTTACTCTGCTTCTCGCTTGTTAAAATCCTCGGTTTTGCCCGTAACAGCGCTGTAAATTAAAGAAATAATTTGGACATCTATTTGCTTTTCGTTCTAAAAATACTCCATGGTATGTAAGTGAGAGGCAATGCGGGTCAGCCTATGTGCAAAGGGACTAGCAGGAACAATCAGTTCAATTTCTAATGTAATTACAACTATGTTTAAATTTATAATAAAACACAATATTAATCATAACTGCAACTATTTTATTTTTTATAGTTCTTCTCGGTTTTGTCCGCGATAGCGGTGTTTATTAAAGAAAGGGTTTGAACATGTCTTTGCTTTTTGCTCTTACAATACTACATATTGTATGAGAGAGTGCTGTGTGGTGTCAGCCTAGAGAATAGCACCAACCCAAATTCTTCGCGCGGGTGTCGTAAAAGGCGACTACGGGATACATACCGGGGGGTGGGCAGCAGCGCCCCCAGCAGTACAATTCCACCAAACTGCGATCCTCATCGATCAACCCGCATGCCCAGCGTGGGGATTATGGGCACTACCCCCCAATGATGGCAACCTTGCGCTATGGCGCTCATTAGGGGAGGGCTATGTCCAGCAGTGGACTAATATAGCCTGAAGAAGAAGAAGTATGAGAGAGAGGCAAGCCAAATCAGCATAATGTAAAAAGTGTGTTACGATTAAATTTATAATGAAACACAGTATTAATCACAGATGCAACTATTTTATTCTTTGTAATTCTTCTCTTTCTATCGTATAATAGTATTAGTAAACATTATATGATAATGTTATGTCATTAATACATCAACATCAATAGTAACGTTAATAGCTTGTACCTACTGATACCGAAATTCTTAGGTCAAAAAACTGTAGTGCTGTCTCTTTGAATTTCCCTGAAAAAAACGTGACAGAACGTTACTTAAGTATTTACGTAGTTAAATTCTCACTCAGAAACCGTCCCTCTGTGTAAACGCAAGTTTTAGTTTAACAATTTAAACGACCCCTGTGGCGCAGCGGCAGCTTATCTGCCTACTAAGCAAGAGGTCGGGTTTGAATCCCGGCTGGGGACAAATACACCCAGGTCTTGGATGATAACATGTTTGTGATGACTACATTTCTGGTTCCTACGACACAGGGTATCCTAGTGTGGGGCCAGAAGCAATGTATGTGCCTGTATATAATGTTATTATAAAAAAGGTCGTGACGTTAATGGAACAAGCCCACAAACAAACGGTTGCTATTTTTATAAAGTCTTGACGAAATTTCCACAAGCCTACAGTGTTTTTCATTAATCAGCCAGTAGAAGCGGGGGACAAAAACTCAATCGTCACAGAGCAAAGTTTTTCCATTATAAAGTCTATTATTAGGAGAGAAAATTCTCCAACGAGTAAAAAAGTTTACGAATGAAACCGAAGCTTTTCAATCAAAAGAAACCTTTTTAATCCGAATCTAATACTTTTCTTTTCCGGGGCTGTAAATACATATCTACCAGGCACCTCCTATAAGTAATTCACGGATTTTGTTTTGCACTTCTTCTCAATTTTTTCCTTAGATTCTATGAAATAAGGAAAATAATTTGTAATGCATATCTTTTTCTCTCACTTCGTTAGGTACAGGAAACACAATGATTATCGTAGTATCAGTGTACCAAATTAAACTGTTTTAAATACTATACTGATAACAGTCAACTAATAATAGTTGACTACTTTGGTAATGAGGCGTCTAGCAATATCTATTTTATCGAACTGTCACATTGGGTATAATTGTCCTTAAGTATTGACAATAGTAATACATGATACTTTACTTTAAGACGCAACCAGGTGCTAACTGGCACCATTAAAAAAACCTATTTAGAGGCTAAAAATTCCACCCATGCCGGGACTAGTGCTAGCGCTCTCCCAACTGAGCTAATAAGCGACTTACCGGCATCAGTGAAATTTCGAACCTCTTTACAATACTCTCTGTATTACGTACAGGCATAATACAGAGAGAGAAAAACTGAAAAAAATGTTTTTCATACTAAGATATACCTCTTTAAAATAGACGATATCAACCCTTTTATGTCCCCACTGCCTGGGGCGCGGGTCTCTTCCTGCATCGCAGGAAAGTTAGGCCATACTCCAACACGGGGGCCAAGTCCGGGTTGGAGGAGGTTTGTAAGACAGTAATTAAGATAGGCGGGCCTTACTGTCAGAATTTATCAAGCCGCTCATAAGGCCTCTGACATGGCTGCCATTACGTGACAGCCGGCACCAACGGCTTAACGTGCGAAGCACGGAAACGATCGGAAAAATGGCACTAGCGGTAGTCACAGGACGGTCACCCTGCCTGCACCCTACCGTGCCTGTTGTTGCTTAACTCAAGTGATTGATTCTAACCACTTGCTTCGACCAGGCCACGAGCGCTTCTTAATTCATTCAAAAAAGTCTGGAAAATATTTTTTGTTCACATTGCGATACCTTTTTGCTCCACTGGGGTTCAGATAAACATTTAATGCAAAAGGAGACTTATATCATCAGAATTTTTTTTTAGCCAACCAAGAATTTTTTTAATGGTTAAAATAGGACAGCGGTAGCGGGTAGATAAAGTTAAGACACAACCAACTGCTACCTATATCAAAACGATATAAAACACTACTCATTTACTCGTAAATCTTACAGTCTATTTATTCTTACTTGTCCAATTTAGTAAACAAGATTCTAACCTTAAAATTGAGATTAGATGCCTAAGCTAGACATTTTCTCGCAAATTCATGAACTATCATGAACTAAGTTTATAAAATTGGCAGCGTGTTATCTAAAAGAGTGTTCCAGGTTACTTCATTTATGGAAATATGGCAGTTTTGGACTAAAAAGTCACAGTTTAAGGGTAGAATCTTGTTCACTAAATTGGATAAGTAAGAATAAATAGACTGTACATGTATTTGCTCAGTATCTTAAAATAACATACCTTAATAACACAATAAATTCTACTATAACGGGTGGTATGATAATTTTAGTTATGCTTTATTTCTGTACAAATCAGGCACAACTTTGCATTAGTCTAATTTACGAATTTTATTAAGTCCGCCGTATTAAACATTTATTTCAAATGAAATCGAATCGTTTATTTTGACAAAAACTAACATGACGTACTGTTACAGAGTATACCTATAACTAACTTACATTTTTTTACCAAGTAATACAACTTCTGAATCACATGACCTATTTAGTTCTGGTATTGTTGTTGTCAAATGACTTATTATACACATCTTTTGTCATGGGGTACTTTAAGATTTATAAATATTTGCAACGGTAACTTGGTAACAGTCGAAGATTACCACTACCCTCCGCACTAATTAGAAACTGTATTGCGGCAGAGTAGGTTCGTCATCAACGTGACCAGTTTAGATTGCTGCATATAGCTACAATGAAATTGTTAAATATTTAAGTGCAATGATTCAATGAAAGTATTAATCATACCCATCACATTTCACATCACACTTATACCTATTATAAAGGCGAAAGTTTTCGAGTGTATATGGTTGTTACTCCTACACGTCTAAACAATTGATGTAATTTTAATAAAATTTTGTATGGAGTTAGCTGATACCCTGGATTAACACATAGGCTACGTTTTTCTGCGGGAAAATATCCTATTCCCATGGGAAAGCCACGGGTAACAACGCGGGGCACAGCTAGTGCATTAAAAATAAAAATAGTATAATCATGTGGCTACAGTGATATCGTTCCGATGTAAAACCTAACTGCAAAGTAGGTAGTCGGGGCTGTAATTGATGCAATCGACTTCAGTCAGATGTCGCTGCCTGGCCTGCCAGAGAATAGTGTAAAGAGGTTCGAAATTTCACTGATGCCGTTGAGTTGCCCATTGGCTCAATTGGAAGAGCGCTGGCACGGATAGCCAGCTGGCAGAGGTTGCGGGTTCGAATCCAGGCATGGGTGATTTTTTTAATAATAATAATAAGTTTTTATTTCAGAATACACAGTTCCAGATTACAATATATTTTTAGCCTCTACATAGGTTTTTACACAATAGTGTTTCAAAATCCTAAAATCCTGAGAACCTTTGCAACTAATATAGTGCCTAGGATGTTAATACGTTTGGAGTAGTCGGCTAATTCGCTTTTTGTTCGTTCGTGGCGGAGAAATGAAACGTAAAAAGACTAAATTAATTAATTTTTTTGCGAGAGGCACAACAATGAGAATTGTTAATGAAAGTCGGCAAATCTAGAGTTTTCTTTTTGTGTTCTCTCCTAACAAAGATATCGGGCTCGTTTGCCTTTGCGCGCTGTACAGACGGCCGCGGATACTTTGTTCTTAGTTTCATTTATTCAAGACAAAAGGCTGCTAAAAAGGATGTCTTAACTAGGAATATTAGAGCAATAAACAGACTTGAAATAAGTTTGGTGGAACGAGTCAAGCTATTCACATATAAAAGTTACGGAAATACTGACCTGTATGCAGTTTCGCTCGCGTGGAATTAAGCGGTTTATCGTAGGTCTGAACATGGCCTATCTTAAACTCAAAACTTGTATTCAGTATAAAAAAACGTTCAAGTTGGTAATTTCTTCCGAATTAATAGAACCAAATCCGTAAATGCTAATAAACTTTTATTATTTTTTCACTCATACTAGTATTTCCCCAACCTCAACTTTGGCCTTCGCATCTTCGTAATAGGATAATTTTACATAATCCAGTGGCACCTTCACTCACACTAGAAGAGACCACTCAGACGCTGCAGAGCCCGGGCCATCGTTTTACATGATAGCCCACAGGGAAGACAACTTAATACGTGAGCATCCAACAAAGCGCCCGTGGCCTAGGCGAACCGAGTGATTGAAATCAATCACTTGAGTTAAGCAACAACAAGCGCTGTCAGGTGCAGGATGGGTGACCGTCCCGTGACTGCCGCTAGTGGCATTATTCCGAGCGCTTCCGTGCTTCGTAAGGCACGCTAAGCCGTTGGTGCCGGCTGTCATGCAAGGGCAGTTGTTAAGCCATGTCAGAGGCCTTATGGGCGGCTTGATAACTTCTGAGAGTTAGGCCCGCCACTGTCTTCTAATCCTCCACCAACCCGGACTTGGCCCCAGTGGTGGAGTATGGCCTAACCTTCCTGCGATGTAGGAAGAGATCCGTGCCCCAGCAGTGGGAACATACAAGGGTTGATAACGATCCAACAAAGCTGCGGGTTTTCTTCACTGTCAGCGTGTAGTTTTGCTACTGATATTAGCAGAAGCAAGAAGCACTCGAATGCTGCAGTACAGAAACATTGATTTTTAGATGGATGGATTAAACATTGATTTAAGGCCTGGTTCACGTACATTCTATTTACAATTTCAAGTTGATTGTGTCCCGTAAGACCTGTCGGGACATTTACATTTACTACATTAAAATGCGTTTAGATTTTTTTTTATTTTTTAAACCTAGTATCATTCAATCCACCAATTCCAGTACTAGACCAATCCTATACTAAACCACGTCACGTTCCGTAACAAGAGTCAAATAACAGTATTTATCTAGAAATACCTACGTACATAACTATTTTTTTAATTTAATTAATTTATTAAATATGTATTTTAATTGACAACATGCATATATTATTTTTATTTAGCTTTATTTCTATATTCAACTTCCTATTTTAGTTATTTACACATTATTTCTAATTTTATTTTATGTTCCTTTTATATCTGGCAATAAACAAAAATTTTCTTTGTCTTTGTCTTTGTTTGTGTTATTTTTCTCTATTACAAATGCGACTACTGACGTAGATTTGTAAAATAAATTGTTTTGAGTATGTTAGGTTTTCGTAGTAACAGAGATCATTATACTATTTTTATTTTTAACGCACTAACCCGTGCTAAGGACAAATTTAAAAAACCTATTTAGAGGCTAAAAATTTCACCCATGCCGGGATTCGAACCCGCAACCTCTGGCTATCCGTGCCGGGTTCGAATCCCGGCATGGGTGAAATTTTTAGCCTCTAAATAGGTTTTTTAAACAGAGATCATTATCATATAATAGATCATAACCACCGAACTCAAAGTACCAGCTTGAATTATTGTGTAAACGTGTAAATAATTTCTGAAAACAGAGACCACGAAACCCACTATAAGTTTACAAGTGTGTACCGCTACCAAAACAGTCATTCGAATCAAATAGCCGTTTAAACATTAAGCCGAACTTCCCCAATATTAATCGTACAATCTGAAACTCGAGCGGTAAGTGGCAACCCTTTGGAGCCCATCAGTCCATGAATCAAAACTGTCGTTAACTTAGCCACTGGTGCTTGTCGCGTCACGCTGTTTCGTTGGTATAGCGGCTAAGGCGCTAAGGTGCTACCTAGCGCCGCCAATGTAATTAAAGATCATAACTTGTTTAACAATACGTTTTATTTCAAAAAGTGAACATCTTTAATCTTAAGAGCTCTGACAATTATTTACTACTAGAACCTAGCATTAACAACCAAGGACTTCAATCGATTTCTGCCCAAAGACCTACCTACATTCTTGGTTCTAGGTTCTAGAGGTACTATATGATTTATGACGTTCACTTTTTCCTTCACGACGCGTTATAAAAGAAGATGTGGGTTGTTCCATTGGTAGCGTAAGTTAGCACTGTCTGCTGTTTTTTGTTAGCATTTTCTCCACATAATATATTAATTGTGAAACTAACAACTTTGACGTTGATTAAGTAAACATTTGAGCCATGTAGAGGCCTTATGGGCGGCTTGATAACTTCTGACAGTAAGGCCCGCCACAGTCTTACAATCCTCCACCAACCCGGACTTGGCCCCCGTGGTGGAGTATGGCCTAACCTTCCTGCGATGCAGAAATATTTAAATTATGGCCTTTGGTGTTAAGGTTTTTGAGTGGAGACCACTAACTGGATAAAATGCAGCGTAGGATCCCCAACAGCTCACTGGACCGCCTATCCGAGACAAATGGCTGAAAGTGGCTGGATGAGGGGGCCTAAGCCCAGTAGTAGCACCAACCCGGACTTGGCCCCCGTAGTGGAGTATGGCCTAACCTTCCTGCGATGCAGCGTGACCCGGCAGTGGGGATATACAAGGGTTGATATCGAAGTAAACATTTTGTTCTGATAGGGCTCGAGAATTGAATTCACGTAGTGCTCCTCGGTCGAGACATAATGGGTTGATGATGATTAGGTATGTACGGCACACTCTCACACACTCTCTCGGGAAGAGAGGCTGACCCACGCGTGCACATCGCGTATTAGCAATTTCAAGCGGTAAGGTACGTAAGCACCTCTAGCACTCAGGTTTTCTCATGATGTTTACATTCACAGTTTGATTGGTATTGCGACTAAAAACTGTACGTAACCTAATTAAATGGAGAACCAATACCTGTGAAATTATAATTGTGTATGTTTGCACATCTACTGACTTCTTCAATGTATTAGTCCAGTCCATCCAAATGTCGTCTGGAAGAGACCACTTTTAGTGATAAGGCCGTTGGCTGTACTCTTCGGTTAAGAAATATCTCTGTAATTTCCATTCCTGAATGAAAAATCCCAGTACAGTCTTCCATTCATTCGTTCAGATTCATTCATTCTGTTTTACTTTCACAAATTCAATCGTTCATTCAAAATGTCGGCTGCTAGTCGATACTGTAAAATTTGCTATTATTAATAAAACAATCGCTCCACTGTTCACACGTTTTCTTTCCTCTGCGCCCTTTCCAACAATGTATCTAATAATAATATACTTTTGCCTAAGGAATAGCTATTTGCTTTCAGTACCTATTAAGTCTCTGATGTGGACTTCACTGCGTTGCGGGAGTGTCACCTTCCACAAGTGTGGTATTTTTTTTTATGTACAATAAGGTATTCGCTATCTATCTATCTATTCTGTAGAGACCGCTATTCCGTTGCGGTTAGTTGGATTCGCGGAGCAAATTGTAATATACATGTGCGACGTTTGTGTGACGTGTACAGTCACGTGCAGTAACATGTATGCACTTCAGTACCTTGTGACAGTTAAAATAGTTAATTACCACACATCAGGCTAGAATAGGTTAAAGTGACAAGGTTGACAAGTGACGTGTTTACATGTTAGTGCACACAACTATACGAGTGTAAATGTGCAAGTAAGCTTAGCCCCACATGCGTCAGCCCAGGTCAGCTGACTTAACTCGAGTTGACCGGTTACATCGATTTAAATCAGCTAACCCGGGCTGACGCAATTGGTCCTTAAGGTTTTTTCGCCCCTTAACTGTCCAATTCAATACTTATTGTCATCGCGTGTCAAAAGTAATAATTCCAACAGAATTTGACCGTATGATTAGGCCTCTAAAGCTTGCGGTATGATTTATCTGACGATTTATGATTTTTGAAGACCTCTGTGGCGCAGCAGTAGCGCATCTGCCTTCTATGCAAGAGTTCTCGGGTTCGAACCGGTTCTGGGGACAAAAAAATGTCAGGTCTTGGATGTTTACACGTATTTTTCTGGTTCCCACGACACAGAGTATCCTAGTGTGGGGCCAGCAGAAGCAATGTATGTGCCTGTATATAAATTTTAGGTTATGTTATCTTAAGATACATCTGGTATGATTCATCTCAAGATACATAAGTTTGCATAGTCAGTTCTATGTACGTGGCTAAGAGACCCTTAGTACTGGATGGCTGAAAATTGGCAAAATTTGTGACGATGTCATGTGTGTGACTTCCTTGACTGGTTACCATATCACAGGATATCCTAGGGACCAGTTCAAATGGTTGTGTTGTGTGAAAGTTACAATTATTAATTGCGTACCTTTTACTGTTCTAGTCACCTCCCGGACGGAAATTCGATAGAACCGACCTTTGGCATCAAAAGGTGTTAATAGGCTATTATTTAGAATTTTGCCGCGCTTTTCCCATATCACACCCTATTGCAAGGGCCACAAAGGTGGTTATTCAATGCGGCAACGGGTTTGGAGTTGTTTAGGCTGCAAATATTCGTATTGGTCAGTTAATTATGTCGACGCCAATAACAGTTAATAGGCTAAAATAGTGGAGCTTATTTTCCCCGCTTAACGTAAATGCCTAATTACCTATTTGGTGATGGGTGCTGCCTACTATCTATGATTACTCATAGAAATAAGATTTTTTAGTATCATCATCATGATTAGGTCACTTGTCAACTTGGGGATTTGTGTGTTTTCTGGGAAGTTACCTATACAATAAAATCAAAAAATCGCTGCATATTAGGTAGTTCATTGAACTACTTTGCCTGTTAAAAGGGCACTTTTACTAATATTATTATGAAAAAATAGCATCAACTGTAGGTATGTATCATTTATTTTAAGTCGCGAATAAAAAGAAAAGCCACTTGTAACGTTATAACTACGCGTCACCTACTCATACACACACACACAAACTAGCTCACTCTAAACACAAATCACGCACCTATTACACACCCACACAGTCCTACCCACCTATCTTCTCTAAATACCTATTATAAAATAATATATATCTGGTTTTTATCTTTTTCTGTTTTAGAATAATATGAGGATTTTAGCAATCTGTAATGGTAAACTTTTGGAATTAAGTATGCTAAATTAGAAATCGAGTTAATTAGCCCTCACGATACAGGCTATGCTTAGTGTATTGGCCTATCTTTTCAAGAAAACCCAACTTTGTTAATAACATTACGCCAAAATTTGTAAATTAAAACTTATGTTATTTATTTTTCTTTTTTAATTTTTTTCCATGTCACATAGCGTTGACAAAACAGTATACGTCTAAGACTGATCGATATAAATGTCGGTTTGTTGTACATTAGAGATCTGTTAATTATAATAATATTAGGCCTATTTGTTCTATTTTGGTATCAGCGCTATTTAAAAAAACATATTTAGAGGCTAAAAATTTCACTTATGCCGGGATTCGAACCCGCAACCTCTGGCTATCCGTACCAGCGCTCTACCAATTGAGCCAATGGGCGACTCACGGCATCAGTGAAATTTCGAACCTCTTTACAATATTCTCTGTATTACGTACTTAGCACGGGTTAGTGCATTAAAAATAAAAATAGTGTAATCAGCGCTATTTTTAATTAAATTTGCTGTTGATACCCCTATGATAATTATAAAAGTAAAATAAAATAACTACCTCACATCACAATCACTTTTAAGGTTCCCAATACCCAGTGCTATCCTAGTTTCAACTAGGCAAGGACATCACATATGAGTACATGAAAATACGTCAAAATTAAAACTGTGTTTGATAATTTTGATTCTGCTGTTTTTGATGTTTTTGTAATTGAAACGGATTTACCTCGTTATTACTGGTATGTTAATCAGACGTGATTTTGCTAAATCAACGAGGCAGTCCTTATTATTTCTTGTTAAAAAAAATAATAGGCCAAATAAAGTAAAATTTGTCAACTCTCAAGCTTACACTTCACGTTGCTATTCGTATTTGCCAAAGATATATTTGCGTATTGCAGGTTTTACAAAATCCACGCTAAAAAACGTCAATACACCCGGCTACGTATAGCTAATATTGGGCAAATACGAGTGATCAAGTGAAGCGCCGGCTTAAAACCGGCGAACATCGAGAAACAAATCGAATTTTCTCTTATATAACATCCCAGGACGTCCATAAATAACGTGTAACTTAGAAGGGCAGTTGTAATTGAGACCGAGCGTAGACTAGCGCTATGAAAAGAATACTAATTTAAAACCTATTTACACCAAGAGCTAAGCTATCGACACGTTCACTTGAGCAGCAGACCTAACTCACACCCTCAGCACAACGCTGAGTCGTATGTCCTTTGTGGCAACATTGACAAACCACAGAATGTGTTATCTTGTATTTATGTGAATTGTTCTTGTTTGACCTATGATTAGTATGCCTTTTCTTTCCTGTGATGTGTTAATTTATTCCAATATAAATGTCTTTCCATCTTTCTTTCTTTCTATGAAGAAAATTTAAATAACTGCGCTCCAGAACGAAAATTGTTGATGTAAGAACTGCAACCGCTACGCTGAGTTACAAAGAGGAGGGGCACGGGCCCAGCTGTGGAGCTGCAACTGTTAAAGTGAAGTGGAATTAGGCGGGTCAGGTAAACGTATGGGCCCAGACAAGCGGGCAAAAATCGTCACTCATTTTTCTGATCAAAGATGTCTGTCATAATACCTGTTATTATATTAGTATCAACCCTTTGTATGTCCCCACTGCTGGGACACGGGTTTTTTCCTGCATTACAGGAAGGTTAGGCCATATTCAACTCCACCGGGTTGGTGGAGGCATGGGTGGAGTTTTAAGCCTCTAAATAGGTTATTACATGACTGTTATTATATTCTTCAGTGTATAACAAGCCTTAGCCAAAACTTTCTTCGCTAGCCCCTGTCAACAGTCCTTCATGACCTCTACACAAAATGGCCACCCGTAAGGCGACACGCTAACGCTCTTGCATAAAACATCGGCAACGAAATGAGATATCCGACATGTGTGGCAAAGCTTTTGTTACAAGTGGTTTGATATTTAAGGCGCTCCGCAGTGCTAATACCACCAATGGAAAAAAGCCACGACTTGTTTTATAATACTTACATTTTTTTTAAACAGTGAACACAATACTTCTTATACTATTTTTATTTTAATACACTAACCCGTGCTAAGGACAATTTTAAAAACCTATTTAGAGGGTAAAAATTCCACCCATGCCGGGATTCGAAGCAGCGACCTCTGGCTATCCGTGCCAGCGCTCTATCCAACTGAGCTAATGGGCGACTCACCGGCATCAGTGAAATTTCGAACCTCTTTACACTATTCTCTTTATTACGTACAGGCAGCGACGTCTGGCTTAAGTAGATTGCATCACTTACAGCCCCGACTACCTACTTTGCAGTTAGGTTTTTACATCGGAACCATATCGCTGTACCCACATGATTATACTATTTTTATTTTAATGCACTAACTCGCGCTAAGGACAATTTTAAAAACCTATTTAGAGGCTAAAAATTCCACCCATGCCGGGATTCGAACCCGCGACCTCTGGCTATCCGTGCCAGCGCTTTATCCAACTGAGCTAATAATACTTCTTTTTCTTAACCGATTTCTATTTGGAGCTATTATAAATATAATTGAAATTAATATTAAAAGCGTTTATTACGAATTTAACAGGAATTTAACACTTAAGTTAGTAATTAATTTAAATTCATTAATTATGTTTTTTTTTCTTGCATCTCTTGGATTTACGATACAAAACTATTGCATGGTAGTACATGGAATGATCATTAGAAATTAATTTAAGACCTTTTTTATTTAATTTTTCTATGTTCATGAACAAACTATTCTGATTCTAAATCAGCAGGCTGTAGAATCGTTGCCCATAAGATTTAAGATTTATTGATAAATTTAAAAACGACAAAAAAACAGACGTACGCTCTAGTTCAAATTAAAAACAGTAAATTCCTAGTTAATATGCACGTTTTTGAAACAAGGCTAAAAAGAATAAAATAAAGGAGATGGATACGCTGTCATACATTCCTGGGCCAAGGTGGAAAAAGATGAAAGTGATGTTAATTTAGAGCTTATACATTATCAAACCATCTCTGAAAATTCTGCGGATTTTGGCAATCTGAGAGCAGAGTTATAATAAGAGATTTAGTAAAAGTGAGGTTATGCAACCAGTTGACAATAAATTATACTAAACTTTTCCGTGTCCGTTAGGATAGCAAGGGTCGTACAAGTTAAGCAAGATCAGAAGTCCGTAGAAAGAAAGCACTGGTCGGAGAGTTATAGTATCAAAAATAACAGGAAAACACACATAACGCACTAGATCAATTTTTGGTGACACGGCAACTGTCAGGGAGCTGTCACGCCTGCCACTGGTTAGCACAGACACAGATTAAAAATACAGTTGACAAACACGTGTAATAAATCGATCTGTAAACGAGAATTAATTTAAAGATTTATTTTCATCAAGTTAATAAATAGTTTAATTTTTTTTAAACTGTTGACATTATGTAAATTATAATGTATTTATTTACTTTGATTGAATGAATCATCTGGTGTGAGTGTTTTTATTTAATACATTCACACTAATCGATTAAAGTAATCGATATCCTATTTTATTAGGGACATAAACTTATTTTTAAGATTTCTCATCTTCCAGATTGAGAATAGAGCTTATTTTTTACATTTTAAAATAGGAAAATATAACGCTTTTTTTAATCCATATAGAATAGAACAGAACAGAACAGAGCAGAGCAGAGCAGAGCAGAGCAGAGCAGAGCAGAGCAGAGCAGAGCAGAGCAGAGCAGAGCAGAGCAGAGCAGAGCAGAGCAGAGCAGAGCAGAGCAGAGCAGAGCAGAGCAGAGCAGAGCAGAGCAGAGCAGAGCAGAGCAGAGCAGAGCAGAGCAGAACAGAGCAGAACAGAACAGAACAGAATAGAATAGAATATATTTATTTGTCTTCAAGCGAAATAAGACACAACAATCACTTATACTAGAGGCATTAATGACAGTTTAAAGAGACTATTATTAATAATATCTCAACTATTTACAATCAGGCCCAGAAATGCCCGTCTCCTTTGCCTCTCTAGTCTTTCTGGGATAAAATAATCACACTATCACATCGTCACATTACACTATATACACACATATAAAGAAAATAATCCGCCCCGGGACACAGCCGATGCAAGGATATACTTATCAAAAAAAATATAGTCTCAGAAGTCTTTTCATAGAAACTACACTTGAGGCTTATAATTTCTTTACATCAGAATTGCTCCTTGCTCCTAAAGTATGATGTGAGGTTATGAAATTTATGCTTACTAAATCCTGTTGAAATGCTTATATTTGAGAGGGCAAATAATATGTAATTGATATTTAAAAACCTATTTAGAGGCTAAAAATTTCACCCATGCCGGGATTCGGATGTAATTGATAGTAAGGCAACGGCAATCGTTCCAGATTTGGTGCGCGTAATACTAGAGACATTTTAAATTTTTCTAAAATTTTTATGTTCCCAAGTATTTAATGTTCATAATATAGTAGGCATTATAAAGCAAACGTAAAAAAACAAACGATTTTTTTTTAATGGAAAATTAAACAAAAAATGGGTGAATTTTTTAGCCTCTAAATAGGTTTTTAAACAAAAAAATACAGTCATTTAACAAAAGTCGTTATTAATAACAATCTCCAACATGGTACTCTGTATATCAATACTTGCATAAACTCTGCAATGTCAGCTGTTCGATTAAGCAGCTGTTGGGAAACTTCTGAACTGCGTGGAAGATTTATTTCACTTTACAAAGTTTCGCATGCAAGTAAATTGGCGTTTAGTTTGCTTTAGTGTTTTTGCTGAAATATGCATAGAGTTAAATGAACGAATGATTAATTACGTTCCTAGACGTAGATATTACACGCCTAGAAAGTCTCCTTTCAGTTGAACAAGAATTTGGGATGGTAATACGAAACACGAATTCTTAATGACTCGCGATCCTCAGACATACTCGTATTATTAAATTATTATTATCAAATTAAGAGCGGTGGTAGCTCAGTGGATAGAACCATGGACTAGCAAGCGAGAGCCCCAGGTTCGATCCCGAGTGCGGGCATTTACCAATGACTTTGTTTAATTTTCAAAGTTACGTACATTTGCGAATTTGTATCGCAATACCACACGCTAACGGTGAAGGAAAACATCGTGAGTGAAACCCGCCGCTTGGTTGGCTCCGCACGTATTGACTAGTCTTTCCTGTGGGCTAAGCCGACTAAGCTGTCAGGATGGTATAGGTGCTGGGCAAGCCTAAACCATCTATAAAACCATGTCCCAGGCACTACAGCGTCGGAGTGGCCCCTTCACCCATCTAGTGTGAGTAAGGATACCACTGGACGCTGTATAATAAATCATCTCATTACGTAGATGCAAAAGGCCAATCATTATCATTAAGGGCATATGATCTAAATGTATTTTGTGATGGAATGGGGTGTTTCAAATCTAAAATCGATCTCAACTAGCTTTCAGATACCTCTATAAATATTTGTAAGCCTAATAGCAGTAGCATATCAGTTTATTTGTTAGAATAAGTCGTTAGTGTTAAACTGTGAGTGCTGTGCGCACCTGTAATTGGCACGAACGCCACTCCTCTCCAATTAATTTAAGGTTTTATTTGTGTTTGTGCTGTTGGTGTGCCTTAATAAATAAAATTAAAAAAAAATAAAAATATTAAACGAGTCTAATTGTCTCTTATTTATCGCGATAATTTACGCAATTAATTATCGCGATTGGACATGTTTAATATATGAATATGAACGGTATCTCTCTCTTTCTCTCAACGATATGGACAGAGAGATATAATTTGAGCAGTTTTTTTAAAAGGGTACCAAAATGTAAAAAGCTGCGCCCAGATCATCGCCGCCTCTGGGGAGGGTCCTCGGTGGCTGGCAAGACTTGTCTTTTGTTCGAGGTAAGAGCCAGCCCTGGGGTCTCTGGTCGTGTCGATGAGGCGCGACGATAGTTCTTTAAAACACTCGCGTATACAATAAAGGACACAAATAGCTTTTTTTATTAATTAATGAAATCCAACTAACCAACCCAGTATAGCCCAACCTTTCTGCGATGCAGGAAGAGAGCCGTGCCTCAGAAGTGGGTACATACAAGGGTTGATATCGATTCGAATTAATTAAATCGACGGTATCGTCTTCAAAATGGCGCCACAATTGATTGTTATATAGCAGTAAGTGAGAAAATCATGAAACACAACTTCACAGACTGTACTGGCATTTTGGATAAACCAAGTTATTTTGTATTGATAGAGGCGCCACTAGTCATAACTGCAAGGATTGCTGTATATAGTTTTCCTGCAATCTTCTATCAAGAACTATTAGAACTATAATTCTCTCTGAATCACCATGTAATGGCAGTCGTTCAGCCATGTTAGAGGCCTTATGGGCGGCTTGATAACTTCTGACAGTAAGGCCCGCCACTGTCTTACAAACCTCCACCAACCCGGACTTGGCCCCCGTGGTGGAGTGTGGCGTAACCTTCCTGCAATGCAGGAAGAGATCCGTGCCCCAGCAGTGTTGAGACACAGGGTTGATATCTAATCGAATCACCAAAGTGCCCATAGGTACCGAATTTAAAATTTCCTCATATTTCAGATTTTTGTATATCTAATGTCATCTAAATCTGAACGATTACCTAAATTAGAGCATCGTATTATTGACGTTTAAGGACAGACAATTAATATCGAGTCGAAAAATTTGGTCAGCAAAGAAACTGTACCACATAACGTACGTTTTTGTTGAAAAAAATATAAAAATCAATGCAGAATAAATAATAACAGTGAAATTCCATTCAGCTGTGGTGATATAGGCCACTAGGCTATCATTAACTATAGACGAAATTCGACATATTTTGTAATATTTGCTTAAACTTTGACCTTGGTTTATTTCAGTTACAATTAACAGCACAGCAACCTTTACATACGGGCACTCTCATCAGTTATGTTAACTGCTGTCTACTGTGCCAAAAGAGGGCGGTTTTACATCCAGTACAAAGTGTTCGATATCAACCCTTGCATGCCCCCACTGCTTGGGCACGGGTCTCTTTCTGCATCGGAGGAAGATTAGGCCGTATTCCACCACGCTGGCCAAGTCCGGGTTGGTAGACGATTATAAGACAGTGGCGGGCCTTACTGTCTGAAGATATCAAGCGGCTCATAAGGCCTCTGACATGGCTTAACGACTACCGTTACATGAAAGCCTCCACCAACGACTTAACGTGCCTTGCAAAGCACGGAAGCGCTCGGAACAAATGCCACTAGCGATAGTCACTGACCACGCCTCTCAAGTGATTGATTCCAATCACTACGAGCGCTTCCTCGTATAAAGTTTTGAAGTGTAAAGATTTACTACGTAGATACGCGGTCGTCCCGGATTCTTCATCTTCGCACCCCCAGAGCATAATGCAGCGGGTTATTCTGGCTCTTTTACTCTGACTGCGATTCGCTTGTGGAACAGCCTGCCTCAGGACACTCGTCAGGCCTCAACATTAGAGATTTTATTTTAGAATATCCTGTAATTTATCACCAATTATTGATATGTAAGTAATCGTGATTAGTTATTATCTTCAATGTGTATGTACGTATAATTATTATGTCTATTTATTTATTTATATATGTATTATTGTTTGTGTAGGTTTATCATATTTTTTATTATTCAGACCCCCCTGCCCTTGCCCCTGTAGGTCTAAGTTAATGTATCTCCTTATGTTTATGTAAGTTTATTATTGTATTCCACCTTCTTTTCCTGCAATACCCTTTGCCAGTCTCTTCAACACCAAAGGTTTGTTGGAAAAGAATGCTTCTTGCATTAAGCACGCCCTTGTATATTACTCTAAAGAATTAAAATAATAAATAAATAACCTTCTAGTACAAAGTTCAACACTTGTGTCCACTGACTACAAAGTTTAAATATTACGTAATTACACTCAAAAGAAGATTAGCCACCTAAACGTAACGTCAACTCTAACACATCAGTGATCTCTGATGAACCTTTGCGGTAAACAAACTCATTTAAGTGAAATTAAGTACGAATTTATAGTTTAATTAGACCTAAAAGGGTTCTGTTTTTGAGCTCATTTGCTTAAAATGTAAAGTTTAATGTACCGTAACAACGCAACAGTCGATAAATTGCTTCTAAAGGACTCATTAAAGATGTGAATAACTTAACAGATATTACCTCAAGGCATCGACATCGATTCAAGATTAAAATACCAAGAACATTAAAATGTGAAAATGACTTGTGTGAGAAAACTCGTGTTAGAGGCAAGACGCGTCGCATATTTTCTCACACAAGTATTGGTGTCGGTGGCGGTGTGTTCGTGTCTTGCTTGTGCATGAAAAAGTGGCAGGGAGGGCGGTGCATTAACTAACCGCATGGCGCTTGTGGGATTTTCGGCAGAATTTAGTAAAGTAATTTTTACATTTTAATGCTGTTATGGATTTCCGCAAAGTAACGCCTGACTCCATACGATATCAAAAACATTATTACCTACAAAACCTGCATGATTATCATACTTAAATACAACTATATAACCATTGACTTATTTACTATTTACATATTGATATATTATACTATTTTTATTTTTAATGCACTAACCTGTGCTAAGGACAAATTTAAAAACCTATTTAGAGGCTAAAAATTTCACCCATGCCGGGATTCGAACCCGCAACCTCTGGCTATCCGTGCCAGCGCTCTACCAATTGAGCCAATGGGCGACTCACGGCATCAGTGAAATTACGAACCTATTAACACTATTCTCTGTATTATTATTATTATTCACTGATGCCGGTGAGTCGCCCATTGGCTCAATTGGTAGAGCGCTGGCACGGATAGCCAGAGGTTGTGGGTTCGAATCCCGGCATGGGTGAAATTTTTAGCCTCTAAATAGGTTTTTAAATATTGATATATTTACAAAATAGTTTTAGGTAAATAAGCTCTTGACCGCTGCCGTTGTGGAGAGTTCCCAAGACCCTAGCGGCATTCCCCCTCTGAATGGCCAGGCTGATGCGGTGATCCAGGTTGCTACCAGCTCTTGGATCGCCTGATGAGTCGATGAGGCGCGTCGATATTTCTTTGTGAGGTTTACGTTTACCGTTTACCTAAAACTGAAATGTTATTGCAAGTCGCTTGTCTATCAAATTATCTGTTAATGATTACCTACATTAATTTACATGTATATGATGGGTCAGTGGATAGACCAACTGCCCGATCGTCGGACGATGTGGTCAGGGCCTAGAGTCTGTTATGCTTTGTAGTACAATGACCATTGCACGAACAAGGCAATTTAATTTCGTTGCTGCATCAAGTCCAGGTAGTCTAATGATATGTACCAAACCTTTTATTATTCTTTTCTAATTAATAGTTTTAGGTCACTCAATGGTCAGGGCGTAGTCGATAGCTCAATTTTCCACTAATTAATAAGATATTTATGTCGTGTATACTCTGCGGGAAATAAGCACCTAAGCTTCAAACTTACTACACGAAAACACAGCAATTCGAAACCAAGGTCGCACTCCGGCCCACTTCAAACGCCTAAATAGAGAGACGGGTCTATTTGACCCGCCAGCAAAGGGGTCTAATCCTCCCCGGATCCGAGTGGAATTAAAATGTTAATTAAATAAATCGGACCCGATTACGCGGACTACAGAGTACGTTGTGAATTAGACGGTCGAGCAAGCGGATTATTTTTATATGAGTTAAACTTTTTACCCCATTCGGCCCATGAGACACACCATAAGGTGTTAAGTCGTTTGTTTTTGAGTGAAGGCGCTTTAAGGTTCTATAAGGTGCCACCATTGAAGTAAAAATCATTACTTTGTTTATAACACCTTCTGTTTAAAAACCTATTTAGAGGCTAAAAATTTCACCCATGCCGGGATTCGAACCCGAAGGTGTTGAGAAGGTGTCATAAAATTACAAAACAAGTTCTGATTTTTATTCCATTGGTGAGGGCACCTCAAGGTGCCCTCACCAATGGAAAAACAACCACTTGTCCTGGTCCCAAACTAGGTAAGCTTGTGCCACGGTAACCCAGCGGCGAGGACTATACTTTTTTAGGACTGAGGACAATTTTTAGACCCAGTCAAGCTTAGATATCAGCTGCAACTTTAATTTTGAAACCTCAATGACATCACATCTCCATGTATATTTATAATTTAAGAAAATAGTGTAAAGCAATGTAAAAGGTTTCTTCTTCTGCCAAACAAATTTCATTTCATATAAACATGAAAATACACACAGAATGGCTTAACGACTACGACTATTACATAACAGCCGGCATCAACGGCTTAACGCGCCTTGCAAAGCACGGAAGAGCTCAGAAAAATGTCACTAGCGGTAGTCACGGGACGATCACCCATCCTGCACCTGAACGCGCCTGTTGTTGCTTAACTTAAGTGATTGATTCCAATCACTTAAGTTAGACCATTCTGTAGACCATTCTATATACTTACGTGGTATACGGCTATTTAGCTATTACACTATTAATATTTATAAATACACAGCTCGCAGCATGGCGGCGGTTCGTTAGCGAGGAGCCGCGGGCGGTCCGCGCCCACAAATATGACTACCCTATCTGTCAAAAGAGGGAAATATACATAGTAAACCTGTATGTATAAAGTCAAAAGAATTGTATTCACTATAAAAAACAAAATGTTTACCTAATGCACGTCAAAACTGTTAGTTTCACAGTAAATAGATAATGTGGAGAAGAAACTAACAAAAATCTCCACTCTATAGCCCTATAAAGATATCTGACCCAATGGAGGCGTATGCAAACGTCAAGTTTACTTACTATAAGGAAAGTTAGAATATTTTCGGGGCTAAATCGCGTAGTAATTTACTGACGGCTTTGTGATGGCTGATTGAGGATAGTCTGAAACCTCATCAGCCGAAGATGCGAACGGGTGCCAGCCATCAGTCCTGTCGTGACCACGGTGTCTGTAACGTCGTCGAAACGTTGAGGTAAAATAGCAATAATTTACTACGTGATTAAGCCTCGAAAATTTTCTAACTATGTGTACACGTCGCGAAAGTTCAAAATATGTTATAAGGAAAGTGACAAACGTAAATTTTGTATGGAAACGTCAAGATTACTTACTATAAGGAAAGTGACATTGTCACCGAGTCAGATAAGTTTGTCGCACTGTATCTACATATAAGGTACCTATTTAAGATTTCAACTAAATGAAACATTTTTCCTGTAAAACTTTTTTTTGAAAAGAGCAAAATGTAGAGTTTTTTTGTTCGCTCCTAATCCATTAAGCTGCTTGAGGTGAGAACTAGCGCCGCTAACGGACTGAAAAACATTACGTGTTTAAAATATCTTTTGTTTCTAAAGTAACCATCAATAATCTAAATGCATGTGATAACATGCTAGACTTAAAGGCCTGCGCAGATTAGGGACTTTTGTTCGCGAGAGACAAAAGTCCGTGAATCGTAAAAAATGTCCTCCGAGTTCTTGTCGCGGACTCAACGCATACGGTGTGCGGTCATTTGTTCCCCGGACATTGAGTGAAGCGTACGCTATGGAAGCAAATATTCAGAGATTACATTGTGTTGTAATTTACATGTAGTTGAAAAAGAAAAAGCGTTTTATAAGAGAACACCGAACTTTTGTCCACTTCGGTCTCTTGCTTTCCTCGGTAACTTGAGGGACTTTTTGTGCGGGGTACTTTTAGGCCCGTTTTCTCCATAGAACCAAATCTAGAAAAAAAAACTTCTATTAATTAAACACTACCAATCAATTGAAAAGCCCACTTAAAATAAGTTTAGATACTTATTTAAAGATTAAGATCCTTACCTAAACGTGTTGAATATTGTATTGAAAAAGGCGGCGGTCACTTCGAGCACCTACTAAAATAAATTAAAGTATGTGAAAACAATGCATTTTATTCCTCAGAACAGATCTTCGTATGTCTTATAGTTTCAGACTTTCCCATACTTAGCGATTTGAATGAGACACCCTATATATTAAACGGGTAAAATTGCATTAATTTATTTGGTAAAACGTAATTACTTTATTTCCCGACGCGTTACAATAAATAATCGCGATTTGACCCGTTTAATATAAAATGTATGAGTATCGGAATCGTTAAGAAATACTTTAACATGAGAAATCTTAACAACTGTGACCACTATTTTTAGAACCTACATTTTTAGGTCTAGAGTTCTTAGGTTTTTTAAAAATTGTCCTAAGCACGGGTTAAGGACAATTTTTGCATTAAAAAAAATATATAGTTATAAGGTTTTTCTAAGGTTAACACGAGCAGTAGACATAATTAAAACTGTTTTTACATTTTTACAATTTTCCAACGTTTCGGCACAGCAGAGACGGAGCTCGCGTCGTCGGTTGCTCGTCTCACACTACGACGACGACGACGTGTGAGACGAGCAACCGACGACGCGAGCTCCGTCTCTGCTCACCATGATTAAGCTCTGCGAATCGGAGCGAAACCTGGTCGGACTTTTCCGATATAACAACACCCGTAAGTAAATCCGGACTAAAAGTGTACAATACAAGTTATGTTTTTTTTCCATTAGTGGCGCTAGTTAGCGCCCCTAAGCGCCTTAACAGAATCGAGGCTCTAAATAGAGGCTACAAACAATGCAATTGGGGCCGTTTACCCTTTTGCGGATTAAGGTCAGCCATACTAGCTATTACAGTTTAGGTGAGTTTGCATGGTTTTTGGGTCGCGTTTCCTGCCTGTGTCTTTATTATAATTATTGTAAGGTTTTCCTTTTCAATATGACATTGTGCGGGTAGAAAAATGCCTCACTCTAACGCAGAAACGGCGAAGGAACGCATTCGGTCCTTGACAGCCGCGGTGAATGGACGTATCAGCTGTGATCATTTTATTTCATTGTAAGCTAAGTTCTAACGGTGCAAATAAAGATTTATTTATGCTGTATCATGACGGGAGTTCTAATATTTTATTAAAATTTTATATTGCGTTTTAAACAAAGACAAAATAAATGCTAACAGCATTCACATAAACCCTCTTTTCATCAAACATAACACAAACTAGTGTGATAAATGTATGACTGTCTTTGTAAACATACCTAATGTAAATAGGGTTCAAACCCTGGCTGGGGAAACGAAAAAAAAACCTGTAGTTCTTGGATGTTTACATGTTTACACACGACACAGGGTATCCTAGTGTGGGGCCAGAAGCAATGTCTGCGTCTGTATGTAAATGTAATGTTATGTTATGTTAAAAGAGACACAAAAACATCTTTCAGGATTATTTTTTTCATTTCGTAACCAGTGCAAATTCACAGCAGTAAAGTTTCACAATGGACCAAAATTTACCAAAATCGTTTGTTGTTGCGACGTCACCACATTCAAAATCTGACCAATAGACTACTTAATAATTGAATACATAAAAATCTCTTGCCTGAGACCCGGTTTCTGAATTGAGAATTTCAATTAAATACTTAAGTACAGTCTGTTAGCTTTAAGAATATACCTCCTGCTCTAGAGTAGGCTTCGGTTTTCGCCGAAGGCACACGAGTGTAATACTACCTCCTGCTTTGTATAAAACTTTTCTTCACTATTTTGAAAAGTTATGAGCAATTTAGTGTCATACTAGTTCCGATATTTCTATAACACGAATATATCCGATCCTATCCGATAGTAGCCTTGGTATATTCTAAGAGCTAACATACGTTCTGTCGCGTTCGTTGCTGAGAAATTCGTAGAGACAGCACTACAGCTGAGAATTTATTGAGCAAAATTCTCAATTCAGAAACTGGTTAACAATGTGTGTTATCGAACTCCTCCGAAATGGCTTCACTTTTTTTTTCATGACTTATTGTGACCTCTGTGGCGTAGCGTCAGCGCATATACCTACCATGCAAGAGGTCCCGGGTTCAAATCCCGGCTGGAAACAAAAAAAAACCCCAGGTCTTGGACGTTTACATGTTTCTGATGTCGTTGTTTCTGGTTACCATGACACAGGGTATCTTAGTGTTCGGCCAGAAGCAATGTATGTGCCTGTATGTAAATGTTATGTTATGTTATTTGGTATGTCGAAGACTTTTTAATATGACAAACATTATTTTGTGAGGAAGTTAATAACTTCCACACAAAACGATCACTACTAATTACTGATCAGGTACTGATTTTCTGTGACATAAATAATTAAACTGCTCGGTGTAGGCCTATCTCCGTGTCAAGTTTTCAACCCACATATTGCTACCTGCTTACTTAGAGATCTGGAATGAAGGCGTAAACATAATAATTCTCAGTAAACACCCAATAATTTTCAAAGCAAACTAACATCCAATTATAATTAAGGCGGATCTCAATCAAATCCACATAAACCCTCCGTGTGAAGGCACCACTTAAATCTACATACAAGGAAGATTCCGCTGAGCGCGGTACACAAACTAGAGGTAGCGTCATTCCAATGTTTACTTGAAAGCAAATAGACTGATTTACATTGACATTAAGTACAAAGACTTTCTTAAGAGTCTCCCTTTAAGAGGGATTTCCATAGAAACGTAGTTTGGTTTTTATCTAGAAACGACATCGCAATGAAACTTCGACAATACGATGCTTAGAATTGAAAAGAAACTTATCAATAAGAAATTATAGCCTTAAGAATAAAATTAAAAAAAGTTACACTATTTTTATTTTTAATGCACTAACCCGTGCTAAGGAACAAATTTAAAAACCTATTTAGAGGCTAAAAATTTCACCCATGCCGGGATTCGAACCCGCAACCTCTGGCACGGATAGCCAGAGGTTGCGGGTTCGAATCCCGGCATGGGTGAAATTTTTAGCCTCTAAATAGGTTTTTAAATTTAAAAAAGTTGCCATGAAAACTCGCATGGCATGTCTTTTTATTCTGTTATTCTCAATTCTAAGCACGATCAAACTTCGATGTGTGTCACACATCTTCTTCATCGTCTTCACACATCGTGCTTAGAATTGAAAATAACAGAATAAAAAGACATGCCATGCGAGTTTTCATGGAAACTTTTTTTAATTTTATTCTTAAGGCTATAATTTCTTATTGATAAGTTTCTTTCCAATTCTAAGCACGATCAAACCATGACTTTTGTCCTCTAAATGTATTAGCAAAGTTTCGGGATGTAGTTTGTAAATAAAATCCAAAGTACGTTTCTGTGTTTAGTGTGTATGTTATTTACAAATATCGCAAGGAAAGTTTGCCAGGCTTCGAGGCCACATGTCGAGGTTTGATCGTGCTTACAATTAAGAATAACAGAGTAAACACGCGTTATGAGGTCCTGGGATATTTCATGGAAACTATTCTTAAGGCTGTCATTTCTGTTTGGTAAGTTAATTTGCAATTCTAAGCACGATCAAACCTCGATTTGTATCGGCAAAGTTTCGGCATGTCGTTTGTAAATAAAACTACGTTTGTCTGGAAAAGGCTATAATTTCCTTTTGATAAGATTATTTCCAATTCTAAGCACAAACAAACCACTATTCAATTCAATTCAATTTACCTGTACCTAGTATTCATTCAACTAGTATTCAATTTAATTCAATTTTATGTCAACGCAAACAATTCACGGTACGTTTTCTGAATGTCAAATATAATGTACTATGAAAGTGAAAGCCACAGTGTACTATTGACAAAGTTTTGGCATGTCATTTGTAAATAAAATATTAATTACGTTTCTATGGGAATTGCCGCTTCATCTTAACATGATTCTGTCCCACAATGTTTTTCAGATTCTCTCCACTTTGACAATACAAAACACACTCTCAAGTTGTCTATATCCGTATGTAGCCTTTGTTAAAGTATGAGAAGGAGGGCAAGTCACTATCGGAAGAGTGATTCGCGTCTCTCTACACCACGCTTAAATCTGAGGGAGGTATCCCTCTAAGGAGGGAAGACGGCTGCATTTGGAGGTGGTCCAACACAAGCGTCCGCCTTTGACGGCATCCCGGAGAGATACGTGCCTTAAATGCAATGCGAAGAGTAGTCATTTGAGGGAGAACGGCTAAAAAGGAGCGCAATTAAACTGCTTCCAGCTTCGGACGAATTGCCAGGAGATCTGATATGGTTAGACAATCGTGTTTGAGCTAGGAAATTCGCTAAACATTATGTGAATTGTGGGGAGCATTACCAAGGCACATTTCCATGGGCAAATGTGCCTTGTGGCCGACATGGAGTTATGCATTCACTGTTTTATATAAAAAATGGATAGGTTCAAATTTTGAGATGATTAACTTCGAGTCGCTTGCTTCGATTCAACAATTCCGAGATACACACATGGGTTTAAATGTGTGTACATGTCTTGTGGCTGAGTATGTCTACGTGTAGATGTGTGTATGAGTGTGGTGTAGTATAGCCTATGTCGTATAATAATAAAATAGTAATAAAAAAGTATTAGTAATTTTGTGACGTAACATTATATTTAGGGTATGGAACCTCGGTGCATGAATCCCAAGTTCAGTCATCTGTTTTTTCTTAGTATAGCGGCATTTTTATTTTTAACATTAAATCTTTGATTATATTCTTTTTAATGCACTAACCCGTGCTATTGCTACATATTAAAAACCTATTTAGAGGCTAAATAGGTTTTGTAGGTAATACAGAGAGTATTGTAAAGAGGTTCCAAATTTCACTGATGCCGGTGAGTCGCCCATTAGCTCAGTTGGGAGAGCGCTGGCACGGCTAGCCAGAGGTTGTGGGTTCGAGTCCCGTCATGGATGGAATTGTTGGCCTCTAAATAGGTTATTAAATCTAGGTGCAAACATTTTTTAATAAATTGCAATATGAAAAAAAAAATTACGTCGTTTATATTTCTTTTTTGTCTCCGCCTTCTTTATTTACTTACTCCTCTTCCGAGTACAAAACCGATATTTAGCATACACTTCCGTTGACTCATACTTAGTATGTACATACCGTCCGTCCCTGATATTCTCGGGTGTCTTAGCGAAGTTAAGCTCGGTCAACATGCCAAACTACGGTACGGCAAGTCCGGTAACTCTAGTGCGGCGGACGCTGGACGCAGCTAGCTCGCGGCGTACGTCATGTTACCGAAGCTCTGTGTTGTATCTGCAATTGGCAGCGTTGCACGTATCCCACTGGCGAGCTAGATAACTGGGGCTACTCGCGTTGAATGACTTGTGGCTGCCTCTCAGGTATATAGGATCCCACCAAAAACATTCTGTAAAAACTAGCCAAGTCTCGATGGAGCTGCTCGTTTATCTTTATAAAGTAATGAAATCTAGACAGAGTCGTGCCAAGTCTAAGGTTCCTAACAGCGATCTGTTTATTATTATAGTTAATACGTACTCGTACATACACGTACTCAAGATCTTCGATTTTCCTATTTTTTATAGCTTTCCCTTTATGTGGCCATTAATCAACAAACTCTGTACCAAATTTCAGCTCTCTGAGTTTATGGGAAGTACTAGTTCTATTTTGATGATCATCAGTGAGTGAGTGTCATAAATGCGAAACTTTGCTGTCGCTTAACTTCGAAAGTAAATGTCCTACAGACATGAAATTTTGAATTTTAAGTATGTGACTATATAGCTTACTGGACGACAAAAATTTCTGCGTTCTGGTCTTATCCAGAGGTCCTCAAACAGGGGCCCGAAAATACGGCGAAATGGTTCCTGTAAATATAGTTACGGCAGTGTTTGCTTCGCGTTCGTCTTGGCGTGCTCCTGATTCTAATCGTCCTTCAAAGTGGCGCATCGTCCTTCAAAGTAGCTTTTTCAAATTTTGGGTGCGTTGCACGTATTCTATGGGCGAGTTAGATACAGATTACTCGCGTTGGAAAACTTTTCGCTGCTTCTCTGGCATAAAGAATTGTAAGTACTAAAGTGCTAAATAGTTACAAATGATACAGCATTTTGAAGGTATAGAAATGTAACGTAATATAACATTTACACACAGGCATATACATTGTTACCGCATTTTAAAGGCGTACATCGTGTTGTTGCAGTGCCGTGTTGTGTCTGGAGTTGTATTCCACTGGCGATTTAGATAACTAGGTCTAAGTACTCGTGATGGATAACTTTTAGCTGTCTTTTTGGTAAGATTGGCATTGCTTCAGTTATGCAAAAATACTTCTTATGGTTTCTGCAATATATTTATATCTTTAGTGTTATGTATAAATTACATTATTGACTGACTTTCGAAATCACTTACTTCAATTTTTGTCGGCATTGTCCAACCAGGTCTCACTCTTATTCGCGGAGAAAATGTTTATTCATTGATGGCACCAGTAAGAACCGGATCAATCGGCATTTCCCATGCAAACGTAGTTTAGTTTTATTTACGAACAATCGTCGCTGGATTACAAAATCGCAATGAAACTCCACAAAGAGGACTCAACACGAGGTTTGATCGTGCTAAGAATTCAGTATGTTATTTTCTGCTTTGTAGTAGTTTAAAAGATATTTATTTAAACCAATATGTGTCAAATATACTTACAATCCTCCAATCCGGACTTGGCCACCGTTGTTGAGTATGACTTAACCTTCCTGCGATGCAGGAAGAGACCTATGCCCCAGCAGTAGGGACATACAAGAATATGTTCGTAAATTGTATTGATTTCATTCGTTTCTGACCCTACGCACAATTTTTACATTATTCTAGTTATGGAAATGCGGTGTCTACTACCATAGGCATCAATAAGGTACTGTCAATACAGACGAATTCTAAGATATATGTATAACGCAATAAATAATTGTGTATGTAGGAAAATGAAATGACAAAACCTGAATTTTTTTTAGAGCTTGCAAAGAACAAATCAATAAAATCATGTGAGTAAACCTGAGAAAAACATAAAATAAATGATGTTTTAAAATACAAGCTCTAGTTTCAGTGTTTCAGAAATTACGCATTTTCAAAGTAACTCTATAGACAGACAGAATTTGAATCCCTTCCTTTCAAAGCCGTTACAGTTATAACTAGTGCTAGTAGTTATTTGTGCCAAGCACTTTATAGCTACCACTGCAAGGCATAGGCTTTCTTCAAGGGCATTTCAAGCGCTTAGTTATGTGAACAACTTAGACACTAAGGTTTACTCACGTCGTTTTTCTGCACAATCCTAAAAGTATGTAAAAAATTAAAATGTGGATTCGAAGTCCAGAATGTGAGTGAGCCCCTAAATTGCCCGTGGCTACTATCTATAGCAATGTTGTTCTCAAACCTTGATATCTTTATATTTGGTTAGACAAGAATGATTTTAGACAAAAAGCGATACATTTAAATTTTAGTGTTTGATATTCAAAGGCGTCACTTGATAATAAAATTAAGCAAATTTTAGGTATGAGTTAGTTTTTATATTCTTCTTGTTTAATAAAGAAACATGGTCTAAGCAATTCATAATTTGATTGGTTACTACTCTTTATAAAAAAACTAAATATAGAATCGATATCAACCCTTATATGTCCCCAGTGCTGGGGCACAGGTCTCTTCCTGTACCGCAGGAAGGTTACGCCATACTCCACCACGGGGGCCAAGTCCGGGTTAGTGGAGGATTGTAAGACAGTGACGAGCCTTACCGTCAGAAGTTATCAAGCCGCCCATAAAGCCTCTGACATGACTTAACGGCTGTCATGTAATGGCACCAACGGCAAATATAGAGTAAATTTATACAAGTTACAAAACTAACTATTTACGCAATCTTATTGTTAGCATTTGAGTATGTATTCTTTGCCTAGTGGCCTAACCTCCATATTTACTGAGATACAACTAAAAAACCCACCTAGAATTATCCCAACAAAATATCAATTGACACACATACATAACGCAACTCATTCATGTATAAAACATATTCGTGATTAAGCATGTATTTAACATAAAGGCAATATAATAGTGTAGAAAATGAGAATAGTTGAAATTTTAGTTTGTACCAAGCTCACATTGTAAGTGGTCAACCTCTGCTTTTACCAATTAATTAATCCTTAAGTATTAAGTATTTATTTTTAGGTATTTATGTATATTATTATTTAGGTATATGTTGCTTACCTATATGTATTTAATTGTATGTTTTTTTTAGGTATTTAAGTATGTATATTATTATTTAAATGTTTGTACCTTATATCGTAGGTAATTATAAGTAATCATAATCTCGCACTCTTTTGCTGTTTGTTATCAATATAATTTTCGATTTAACTAATTATCTGTTTGTGCAATAAAGTGTTCTCTATCTATCTATCTATCCTTACTCGAATCTTATTATAAGGAAATGCAATGCAATAATACAACAATGATGAAGTTCGTAAGTTTAGTGGTTACCTTATCATTAAGTTTAAACGTATCTTGTTGATGCGCACACGCGGCACTCGTCAAGATACCCGCATTTGTTTTCTTAAATTAGTTGCACGCTCGGGAGACTGGCTGGTATTCACAACACAGGTTTTTTTCCTACTGTGAATACCATTCTACACCAAGTATGCCATATCCTCCTAGCCCTGGCGACCTAAAAATAGGACACCACCAATAACTTTCTTAATTCACACCCAATGATTTAGTAGGAAGTCCGGAAAACTTACTGTTCCAGGTTCAATATTTTCCTCATCATTTTTTGGACAACAAAAAGAAAAAGTTCTTCAAAATTTACGTAGTCTTAGAAGACTTGAAGTAAGTGTTACCTCCAGGGCTTAGGAGGCTAATAATAAATATGTATAAATAAATTGATTCAATAAAAAATATCTTATCTTACATAAATTTTATATGAACCTGATTTTACTTCATAGCAACGCCTCAAACTATATTTGTTTATATGACACTCGTTATTTTTAGATTAGATTAGGTTACATTAAAACTTGCACGCCGTACATGAGACAAGTATATGAAATCTCTTAATTTTTTTAAGTATTCGCATATTGCGCTTCGCAAGAGGGATGTCAGGCATAAAATTAGTCCTGAATAATTAGCGCCATTGTTCCGGGCAAGCAGTTTGAGAGATCTTCCTGCCGTCTCCGGCGTCTGCAACGTCCGTCACGTGGAACTCATTCAGTGTCAAGTAGTCCACTTATCTTGACCCATACGAATGAAATTGCCAGCCCAGTTCCATTTGAGTTTTGCCGTCATAGCTCCAACATCTCCTGCTGAGTGGTGTCGGCCTAGAGAATAGCACCAACCCAATTCTTCCCACGGGTGTCGTAAAAGGCGACTAAGGGACATAAACCGGGGGGTGGGCAGCAGTGCCCCAACTCCACCGAATCGTGTTCCCCAATCCGCATGCCCAGCGTTAGCATTATGGCCATTACCCCCTATGATATTTCACTGTCAGGTTCCACGTCTCGGCTTCGTAAGTCATGACCGGCAGGACGCATTGATTGAATACCTTGGTCTTCAGGCATTGTGGCAAGGGTGACTCAAAGATGTGAATCAGCCCATAAAGAGAGCCCACTGTTAGAGAAGAGAAGAAAAAGACGCCGGCATAGGCGTCTTCTCTTTCGCGTCAACCTGAGTGGTGACCAAGAACAGATCGACGGGAGGTGGGCTGACCACTAGCCCGTTCAGCCGACATTATTGTGAATATTAGGTTAAAGTTTGAAAAAAATTACAAAATATTATGACCATTACTTTTAAATCATATTTTACTAATTATAAATTCATGATCTTAATGGAAAGAACGTATCCGTAAAATATTGCTAATGATTTCAAAATCATGCTGTAAATTAACACGAAGGGTACTTTGGGCAGAATATTATGGCTAACGCAAAACTCCGGCAAAATTAAACGCCACAAGTAAACCAAAATACAAAGACATGGAAAATTTACAACACATGAAATGAAATGAAATGAAATGAAATGAAATGAAATGAAATGAAATGAAAAGGTTTTATTCAAAGTAGCACAGAAACTGCGGCTTAATGAACGTTACAATTCAAACTAGGTGTCCATTTCAAAATCTAGATCATTTAGGAGAAAAAATGGACAAAAAAACTCCTAACTTAGTCTTTTCAAAAGTCCTTAATTAACATAGTTTACATAACAATTTATTAACTTTAACACAATTTTTAAGCTTTGACAGGATCCGGAAACTCCATCAGTGAGAGTCATTTTTCTCCCTTTTCGTTTCAGTTAAAAAGAGGCACGTCAAGGTGGTAATGTACGCCTCCGCGTCGGGAACATGAAGCCACGAGAAAAGATGTTTTGCCTCGGATATTTGCTTGAAATTACCGTACAGTACAACCGGCTCAATAACATAACAAAACATACCGTAACGTAACGTAACGTACCGTAACGTACCGTAACTTAACGTAACTTAACGTAACATAACGTAATGTAACGTAACTTAACGTAACGTAATGTAACGTAACATTTACATACAGGCACATACATTGCTTCTGGCCCCACACCAGGATACGCTGTGTCGTGGGAACCAGGAACAACCACATCACAAATGCATGTAAACATTCAAGACTGAGGTTCTTTTTTTTGTCCCCAGCCGGAGTTCGAACCCAGGTCCTATAGTAATAGGAAATAATCAGATAATAATCAATAGAAATAAATCGGTGTAAGTACATTGTAGCAGCTCACAAGCGACAGGTCATGGGATCTGCGTTAGTCCTTACAATAGTACTAGCACGGGTAATAGTAGTAAATGTAATGAATGTCTTTCATTCTGAAGTGTATTAATTTTTCAGTGAATTTTGTATAAAAAGGATTTCTGTTTTTATGTAGCCTCTATTAGCAGCGCAGGGCGACCAGCCACAAGATGGACAGAAAACCCCAAGTGGCAGGAAGTAGCTGGATGCAAGCAGCTTCTAACAGGTCTCTCGGGAAATCCATGGAAAAGGCCTATCGTATGTTCAGAAGCGCTCGAGGCCTAGGCGAACCGAGTGATTGGAATCAATCACTTGTTTAAGCAACAACAGGCGCGGTCAGGTACGGGATGGGTGAGCGTCCCGTGACTACCGCTAGTGGCATTTTTCCGAGCGCTTCCATGCTTCGCAAGGCACGTTAAGCCGCTGGTGCCGGCTGTCATATAATGGCAGTCGTTAAGCCATGTCTGAGGCCTTATGGGCGGCTTGATAACTTCTGACAGTAAGGCCCGCCACTGTCTTACAATCCTCAACCAACCCGGACTTGGCCCCCGTGGTGGAGTATAATAATAATAATAATATAATAAATATTCATGGACATATTTACACAGATCTCGTTAGCCCTATACTATGCATACAAATGACTTGTGCTATAGGTGCTAACTCGACGATAGATTTTATACAATAAATACATAGATAACATCCATGGCCTAACCTTCCTGCGAGGCAGGAAGAGACCCGTGCCCCAGCAGTGGGGACATACAAGGGTTGATAACGATGCCCAGCAGTGGACTTCTTGTGGCTGAATGATGATGATGAAGTGCTAACTGTGAGGAAAACATCGTGAGGAAATCTGGGTGTCTGGGGTGTTCAAATACCTCAGCACTTGAAATCGCCGTGGGCACGCGTGGTAATTAAGCCCATGCTCTCTCTCTGAGAGAATGCCTGTGCCTTGCAGTGGGACGTTTATATTTTTTATTTATTATACGTTTAATTCAGATACAAAAATCCATAGAGTTGTTAGTAGGAGCTTAGTCTATGTTTGAAAATAATAGATTCAATTAAATGCATCCTGGAGTAGTGCTTCAAAAACGGGCTATCCGCCCTGTCATTTAACAGCCCCAGGATGCCGTTGGGACCGCCACGAATTCTGCTCATCAGGGAGGCCACGCGATTACGGATTATGGCCGCAAAGCCGTCCGCACGGGCTTCAGCAAACATCCCCGGTGCGCTGCAGAATCGCGGCAGCCCCAACAACATAGACTACATAAAAAAACTTTACTTCATATTTGCAAAATCTGCATTCGCCCTTAACATAATTAAGTAGATGCTTTACAGTGTATTCATTTCTACTCTAGCCATCAGGTCCGTATGTTGCACTGTAAATAATTTCCCTGTCACATAGAAACTCCCTCGTTCAGACAAAGCGATGTATGTACGACAATTCCTCAAAGAATACACAATAACGCGGCACGCATTTACACATCCCGCGTTACACAAACGGCAGACTTCAAAGTAACTGTAAAAGTGGGGGTGTACAGTAGGTACACTGGCGAGCAAAGAAATAGGCCATCCGAATTACGTGACACGTTTAGGGGAAGCGAAGGGGAAAAAGTATCACATCATGTGACAATTTAACATTTTAATCAATTAAAACTGTTTTTTTACGGATTTATGCTCATCTTTTAATTTTTTACAATTTTCCAACGTTTCGGCACTTTTTCAGGTGCCGTGGTCCCGGATGACTGAAAAAGTCACCGGTGGCACCTGAAAAAGTGCCCAAACGTTGGAAAATTGTAAAAAAATAAAAAATTAGCATAAATCCGTATAAAAACAGTTTTAATTATGTCTACTGCTCGTGTTAACATTAGAAAATTTTAATTAATTTACCTTGTGAGGTATAAAGTAAGACATCATATAAACAATTGTTATTATTTAAAAACAAGAGATAGATCAGGCTCGTGCTTTGCTGTGGGACGTATATAGGCTACATTGTTTCTGTGCTTTTAGAAGTTGTTTTTTGTTTCTTATTTAAAATATTTAACCTATTAGTACCAGCTCTTTGGTATATTTGACCAGCTACTTCTACTTACTAATGCTACATAATTCAATCGCTTTGTAGATTTACCAATCACTTTAATTCTTTGACGAATTATCTCATTTCTCTGCCTATTAAATTTAAATTAACGCTGTTTTAGTCATTCTATCTACCTATCTATACATCTATGCTATGAACGATGACCATTGTTGGGCATAGATCTCTTCACCACCACGTTAACTTTGCAATTTTCCTGCCAATCTCGTCCATTGTCCGCCTGCTGCCTTCTTAATTTCATCAATTATTCAATCATCAATTATTCTACCCACCGAACGACTGCCACTTTTCAGCCACCACTCTGTGACCGCCTTCGTCCACCGTCCGTCTTATTGTCAAACAAGATTTCTCGCCTATCTACTTAAGTTCTATGACTTTTGTGCCCACGTCGTATTAACAACAAGCACTTAAATACGGCAAACAACTTAGGTTATTAAATTTAGTTAATTGCTAAGCATTCCTCACCGCTAGATAAGAGCTTAGTATGCTATAAGAGTAGAATACATAAGAATCATGAAGACAATCTCTTGTTACTTAAAAAGATACAAAACAAAATGTTGTTTGTTGTGTATTTTTAGAATGTGTTTTCAGGCATTGTGAGATTTTAGCTTGGAAAACATCATCTTGCTTTTTGAAGGCAGACCATCACAACTGGACACGTCTTGCTATCTCCCTCTCCTGAAAGAACTTCCCAAAAGACAAAATATACCCAAGAAAGACTTATTAGCCGACCATATCTATCACAGCGTTGTTAATCTTTACGCATCGGGCATTAGTATTCAACTTATTACCTGCACAATTTCCTTGCCACGTAGTGTACCTTTGATGTGAAACGTCTCAGTGCCAGCAAAAAGCGTTTCAGTTGAAAAAGTTCTCCGAGAAAATTGGTTTTCGGTGCGTGATGCCCGCAAAAACTATTAGACATTTTGTGATCTGAAAAGAATTAAGTATAGGTAATTTTCCGGGTTGGTAGAGGATTGTAAGACAATGGCGCGCCATACTGTCAGAAGTTTTCAAGCCACCCATCAGGCCTCTGAACCGGCACCAACGCCCCCTCGGCCCCCATGGTGGAGTACGGCCTAGCCTTCCTGCGATGCAGGAAGAGACCCTTGCCCCAGCAGTGGGGCCATATAAGCGTTGATATCGATAGGTACTTCTAAAAGAACCGCTAGAATTAAGTCTAGGAAAGCTAGTCCGAAAGCAACAAAGGCAAACATATTTTGCAGGAAAGGCGGAAGAAAGAACTCATCAGAGAACTTTTACTTGGAATTTTTTATAATTTCCACACAACACAATCCATTGCCCTGGTCCTAAACTAAGATATGATGTGCTATAGAAACCAGGCAAGCACATCACAAACATGTAAGTAGACCCAAGCTGTGGCCGTCTAGTACGGCGGCCTCCAGTAGAAATCAAACTAACGGCCTCTGACGTCAAGCGACTAACGAAGCCACTAACGCCGACTAGCGAATACGGCTGACCACCGAGGCAGTCAGTCACATATCGTGTCACAGGTGTAGAAGTCCTTCGCTCATCATAGATGATTAGAAACTGACTATCTGTGACGTTGGTGCAAGGATTAAGGGTAAGCGATGGAATGGTCAAGAAAACATTTGAGAAAAGGAGATATATACTATTTTCATCGTCGTCGTCGTCAGGCTGTACTAGCCCACTGCTGGACATAGCCTTCCCCTAATGAGTGCCATAGCGGCCTGTATTCAGCTTGCCGCATCAGGCATCCGTGCCGCAGCAGCCTACAGTTTTTCGCAGATCGTCATCCCACCTAGTCGGAGGGTGTCCTACACACGTTTGCCGAGTCGCAGTCTCCACTCAAGATTTTCATGTCATTTATCAAATAGATTGCGTTTCAATCTAAGACGTTTGGACATCCAGCCACTTAAGCATGAGTCGTGAGGTATGTGACTAACACTCTGGTGTGAAACAATTGGTCTCAATCCACTAAACTTCTTGTGCTTACAAAGATAATAACGACAGAGACGTAGGTAGGAAAACGCTATTATGTAAAGCCAAAACAGTATTACCCTTTGACACCCTTTCCATGTAAGAGGTTCTCTGACCTAACAAGGCTACCGTCAGTGATGTGATGACGTAACGCGTACCGTACAAGACAGGCGCTCAAAGGGACGTTGCGGAAAATTAACTATTAGGGACAACGGAGAAGGCTATAGTGCTTGCTTTGAAGACGACGGAAGCAATCTTTAGTGATATTGTACGGTAGGACTCGAGCCAGAAAATTAATGCATAGGCTCCATTATGGGAGGGCTACATTTGTGCCTTATACCTTCTTCATGCAAATAACCTACCTAAAATTAGTCATCTGGCTCAGAAATAGATGACAATGATGTCTGGAATTAAAGCATGTGAAATTCGTGAGTTTTGTAAATGTTATGTAAACTCTGTTTTGAAAAGACTAAGTTTGGAGTTTATTTGTCCATTTTTTTCCAAATGATCTAGATTTTGAAATGGACACCTAGTTTGACTTGTAACGTTCATTAAGCCGCAGTTTCTGTGCTACTTTGAATAAAACCTTTTCATTTCAGAAAAAGGAATATGGTAAAATTTGTGACGTTACTTTTGTTAGTTTTCGATTTACTAATTTGTGATGTACTTTTTAGTTTTTAGTTACTGAAGCGCTCGTGACCTAGTCGAAAAAAAATTGAAATCAATCATTTGAGTTAAGCAACAACAGGCGCGGCCAGGTGCAATATGGGTGACCGTCCCATGACTACCGCAAGTGGCATTTTCCCGAGCGCTTCCGTGCTTCGCAAGGCACGTTAAGCTGTTGGTGGCGGCTGTAATGTAATGGCAGTCGTTAAGGCATGTCAGAGGCCTCATGGGCGGCTTAATAACTTCTGACAGTAAGGCCCGCTACTGTCTTACAATCCTCCACCAACCCGGTCTTGGCCCCCGTGGTGGAGTATGGCCTAACCTTGGTGTGCGATGCAGGAAAAGACCCGTGCCCCAGCAACTGGGACATACAAGGGTTGGTATCGATATCGTTACTTTTTACCCGAATGCGGCGGAGCCCAATAGAGTAAATGTATTTGGCTCGTAATAGAGCAATGTTTGTAAGTATATCCGAAGCTATGTTCTGTTATAACTCCTAATCAAATCGTCACATTGTGCCAAATAATATCTCAATCGATTCATCATGTTTACGCGAGTGTTATAGCGTATATGAATTCATATAAGCATAATACTATCATAAAAGTCTAAATACCTAAAAAGACAAAAGAAAAACCGACACACTAGATGGGTGAAGGGACCACTCGGATGCTGCAGTGCCTGGGTCTACAAAACGATATCTATAAAACAGCTTCTTTGGGTTAGTACAATAACTCTTTGTATGGTATTATGTTAAGTATTGCACTTATTATCTAAGTAAGTTTTTAGAACTTCTCAACTCATAACAATATTTCTTAATTGCACCGGCTTCCCGTCTCTAATTCATAGCTCGTCTCCGTCTACGGTAGCCTGGTATAAATTACTTCTAATACTAAGGATACCAATTCGTTATAAACCCTTGTCCCGTGCCCCACTGCTGGGGCACGGGTCTCTTCCTGCATCGCAGGAAGGTTAGGCCATACTCGACGGAGGCCAAGTCCGGGTTGGTGGAGGATTGTAAGACAGTGGCGGGCCTTACTGTCAGAAGTTATCATGCCGCCCATAAGGCCTCTGACATGGCTTAACGAATGCCATTATATGACAGCCGGTACCAACGGCTTAACGTGCCTTGCGAAGCACGGAAGCGCTTGGAAAAATGCCACTAGCGGTAGTCACGGGACGCTCACCCATCCCATACCTGACCGCTCCTTTTGTTGCTCAACCAAGTGATTGATTCCAATCACTCGGTTCGCCGAGGCCACGAGCTATGGCGCTCATTAGGGGAGGACTATGTCCAGCAGTGGACTAGTACAGCCTGACGATGATGATAATTCGTGTACAAGTTAATAAAGTAAATAAAATATGTTTCGGAATACCACACTACGCGCAGGGACCCGAATAATCGATGTGGGTGTCCAGACGGCGAAACTGAAGTGGAGCTGGGCTGGTCATGTCAGTCGAATGCACCCGGACAGGTGGGCGAAACTCGCCACCGAGTGGGTGCCACACGATGGACATCGTAATCGAGGCCAGCCTAGAAGACGGTGGAGAGATAAATTAAATTAAATTAAATTTTAACTGTTTATTTCATAGACAAAAAAGTATACAAAAGTTTTCATGTTCTGGAGGCTAAAAATCTTTCATACAAGATTATAATGCTTCCAGAGGTTGCTCTATATCAGAAATAGATGATCTCGACAACCATCTGCCGGAGTGGTCTGAGGTGGCCCAGGACAGGAAACTCTGGACTGAATTGGGGGAGGCCTTTGCCCAGCAGTGGGACACAAACATAGAGGCTAAGTAAAAAAAAAATGTTTCGGAGGAGCACTGCTTATCCTAACCACATGTTTTAACCTTTTTTAGGGAGCAGGCCTTACTGCCGTATACTCGTAAATAAGGTCACTGTAAAATGTTACTTGAATAAATTATCTTTTTATATTGTGACACTGCTATTTTAAAAAATATATGTTGCGAATGTGAGTGGAAGAGCTAGTAAGGGACATCCCAGGTGGTCATACATCGACCAAATAGGGGATGTATTTGCAAAGGGGAAGATAAAAAGTACCCGGAACCGGCGTGCGCGCATGCAACGACTTATGAACATTGATGAAGCGAAGGTGATCTGTCAGGATCGTGGCAAGTGGCAGTCCCTGATTTCTGCCTACCCCTCTGGGATACAGGCGTGAGGTTATGTATGTATGTATTTGTATTGAGGTTATGAATGTATTTTAACCGATTTGTGGATGGAGAAATAAAGATTATTTGTGTATTGTATTGTATTGTATTATGTTACTGTAATTTTGGTGTACAGTAAAGAATATTCTATCTATCTAACTATGAAACAGCTTCTCAAGTCTACAAGGAGTTGTCATAACTCCACCTCCAGTACATCCGGCGGCCGATAACGTCATCTCACGTTTCGTGACGTGTTAGAAACAAGCTTATCGTCCGTAAGACACCCGGGGCGTTGTGAGAATCACAGACAGCGTAAAGGAATATCCGCATTAAAATTAAAGATAAAGTTATATAGGGCGAGCAAACGTCTATTTAGGCATCTTTTTTAGTTCTGTAGTCAAAAACGAATCTTTATAGTATAGCTATGTCCATCTGTCTTTCCGTAGAGCAGACGATCGTTATCAACCCTTGTATGTCCCCACTGCTAGGGCACGGGTCTCTTCCTGCATCGCAGGAAGGTTAGGCCATACTCCACCAAGGGGGCCAAGCCCGGGTTGGTGGAGGATTGTAAGACAGTGGCGGGCCTTACAGTCAGAAGTTATCAAGCCGCCCATAAGGCCTCTGACACGGCTTAACGACTGCCATTATATGACAGCCGGCACCACCGGCTTAACGTGCCTTGCGAAGCACGGAAGCGCTCGGAAAAATGCCACTAGCGGTAGTCACGGGACGCTCACCCATCCCGTACCCGACCGCGCCTGTTGTTGCTTAACCAAGTGATTGGTTCCAATCACTCGGTTCGCCTAGGCCACGAGCGCTTCAGAGCAGACGATGCATGAAAGTAACCTCAGCCAGCGACGTACTCACTGAGCCCGAACATCTGGCGCAGCCTGGGCAAAATAGCCTCTAAATAGGTTTTTTAAATTTGTCTTTAGCACAGTTTAGTGAATCAAAAAGAATATAATCATGTGGGTACAGCATCATCATTCCGATGTAAAACCTAACTGCAAAGTAGGTACTCGGGGCTGCAAGCGATGCAAATTTACTTCAGCCAGATGTTGCTGCCTGTACGTAATACAGAGATTATTGTAAAGAGGTTACAAATTTCACTGATGCCGGTGAGTCGCCCATTAGCTCGGTTGGGAGAGCGCGGGCACGGTTAGCCAGAGGTCGCGGGTAATTTTTAGCCTCTTAGTAGGTTTTTTAAAAATTGTCCTTAGCACAGGTTAGTGCATTAAAAATAATATAATCATATTAATCATAGAGGTACCTATATAAACACAAAATATATACAATTTGAGTAATCAAGACATATTTCTTTTTGAGAGGTTCGAGTCCATACTAGAAAAGATCCTGTGTGAAAGATGTCCAGGCCCTCAGTAAACTTACTGTGCATTGTTTCTCAATTGTATTTTTTTAGTTGAGTTGAACAGGAAATCATAAGACCTAGACACGGCTTATATTTAGACACTCGAGAATTCTTGTTTAGCAATTATGACATAAGATAACATTTACTTACAAGCACATACATTGCTTCTAGCCCCACACTAGGCTACCCTGTATCGTGGGAGCCACAAACAACGACATCACAAACATGTAAAAATCCAAGACCTGGGGTTTTGTTTTACCCAGCCGGGATTCAAACCCGGGACCTCTTGCATGGTAGGCAGACGCGCTACCACTACGCTACAGAGGTCATCATAACTTGAAATATGCTTGTATTGTGGTAAACATATTTTGAAACACTGGCTCAAAACCTGTCAATTTTTTTTGCAGTAAGACGGCTAATGTTTTGGTAATTTAGTTCATTTTAAACGCGCGACAAGCGTCACCGTACTCCCAGGCTGGTGCCAGCTTACTTAACTTATGTAAGTATGCATTAGAACTTTACTTAGCAAACGAAAACGAGAATACATTATGAATTATCACTGAAGCGAAGTTGAATATCGAGTTTTTACATACGCCCTCTGATGTCATTGACACCTAAGCACGTTTTAACATAAGCGGGGGATGATAAATATTTTATGAAGTGAGACGCAACAAGGAGCTTAGAAACGAGACATGCCTGCGTTACTCACTGCGAATGAATTAAGAGGCTTAGGCAGAAGCCGCAGCCGCCGCTGTCGCTTTATATATGAATGAAAGAGAAAAAATATAGAGATAGACACTGAAATTAAAAAAAAAGAAAAATATTTTAAAAGAACCCAAAAAAGGTTGTATGTTTTTTACAGCTGAACAAAGAAAGAATTATATTTTTTTAGAAAAATATTTAAATATTCATGCGCTTGACTTGAAGGTCAAGCGCAATGTGCCTCCAAAGGCACATTAGCCAGAGGTCGCGGGTTCGAATCCCGGCATGGGTGGAATTTTTAGCCTATAAATAGGTTTTTAAAATTGTCCTTAGCACGGGTTAGTGCATTAAAAATAATATAATTGTATATAAAAATAGTGTAATCATGTGGGTACAGTGATATTATTCCGATGTAAAACCTAACTGCAAAGTAGGTAGGCGGGGCTGTAAGTGATGCAAATTGCTTAAGCCAGATGTCGGTGCCTGTACGTAATACAGAGAATAGTGTAAAGAGGTTCGAAATTTCACTGATGCCGGTGAGTCGCCCATTGGCTAAATTGGTAGAGCGCTGGCACGGATAGCCAAAGGTTGCGGGTTCCTAGTTAGAATAGAATAGAATAGGTTTTTAAAATTGTGTATAGTTATTGGAAAATTTATTGGTTTACTCAGTGTATCTATAATATAAAAATGAATCCCCGAATGTGTTGGTAAGCGCAAATCTCGAGAGCAGCTGAACCAATTTCGCTAATTAATCATAATCATAATCATAAACTTTATTGTCATAAGCATTTGTACAAAGCTGTTAAAAATAACAATATTTGTATGTAGGTAGTTGAATAAAATAAACAATTCTTTATTTAGAATATTCCTTGGAGTACGAGGATGGTTCTTACGAGAGAAAAATAAATAAAAGTTTAAGAATCGACTGTTAGGTGGTACGAAGTTCGCTGGGTCAGCTAGTTGTTAATAAATCATCAATTACCCAGTACAATAGAATAGCTGAGCATTGTGGGTGTGGCAAAAGGTTCTGACGCAGCACGTGCTGAGGTGGGCCACCACCTCTGCGCCGTATAAAAAGTAGTACCATTTGTGTGGTATTTCTACCGATATTTAAATAAAAACTGTTGTTTTAATATTACTTTTGTTTATTAGCAAAATAAGCAAAGCTATACAGACAAAACAGAGCAAAAGGAATGATGATTGACAAGCCGAGTGCGTTTCACAGGCGAGTGACAGCTGTCAAAAAAGTAACGTTTCAAAACCATGTTACAAATATTGTACACCATTCTTTTACGATCATCAAAACTGATTGAAAGTTTCATACCTCAGTGTTTGAATTTGCCAATTCGCGATAAGCACGCCGCCGGGTAGAAAATATGTGCACTCGACCTGCAATAGCACATGTATAGGGTACGGGAAAAAGGTTAGAATGAACTAGACGGATGGTAGAAGCAACAGCAGTCTTAAGTCAACGTCTCTATGGCAGCTCTAGTGTAAACTCTCTCTGTGGTAGGTTATGTTCATTCGATCCATCTGATTATGCACGGTCACACGCTGGTGTCTAGGTCGGGAGTGGCTGGCTCTGAATTTGCATTGTGATTAGGGCTTGTAGGTAATATTCGCTCATTTTTACTATTCAAATTAGGATACCATTGTGCCATGGTAACCTAGCCAAAGACATCATCAACTTTTAAATACACCCAGACTGAGGTTTGTACAACTCAAGTACGGCCTCCAGTTGAGACCGAATCCACGACCTCTGTTTTGGTAGTCAATCGTGTTCACTGCTAGACCAACGACCTTAGTGTAATTAGTCGGAGTAGAGTTAAATTTTCTCTCCTGTGGAATTTTCGCTGAGCTTCTTTTCCACGCAAGCGAGAGTCCTTGTTTTTCCTTAGAAAAACATAACAGAATTTTATTTCCTTAGAAAACATAGCCGGATGGAACCAGTAAGGAGGCAGTATGCAAAAGTGTATTTATTTATTGAAGCGCAACTTTGCTTTCTCCGGCTCTTTCGAACTACTCTCTCGCTGTGCAATATTTATTGAAGTACCGACCATTTTCCTGTTCTATAGTTATATTAAGTTGTGAGAAACTTAGAGATGATTGGAAGTTTCTAATTTGCATAGCCATAGCGATGTTTTCCTTCACGCCAACGGTGAAGGAAAACATCGTGAGGAAACCCGTGGCTTGGTTCACTCCGCACGTATTGACTAGTCATTCCTGTGGGCTAAGCTGACTAAGCTGTCAGGATGGTATAGGTGGGGCAAGCCTACACCATCAATAAAAAAACCATGTCCCAGGCACTCCAGCGTCGGAGTGGTCCCTTCACCCACCTAGTGTGAGTGAAGATACCGCTGGACGCTGTATAAATCATCTCATTACGTAGATGCAAAAGGCCAATACACACAAGAAGCGGTGGTAGCGGAGCGTTGTAGACCGCCGGCATCTAATTCCGGAAGTAGTAGGCTTGAACCCCGGCATGTACCAATAACTTTGTTTTCTAAGTTATGTACATTTGTGACGCTATGGTTGCAATACCAGTCGCTGACGGTGAAGGAAAACATCTGATAAAACCTTTGTTGGGTATAGGACCCACTTCAAAGACTAATGAGAAAACCAGGCCCACTGTCAACACTGTGATCCGTCCCTGAACCTCGTATCTTGCACTTCACGATATAAGCCCGGCAATCTAATTGCCACACAATTTTGGTGAATCACACGTTTAACAAGCAAGATTTAAGAAACAAGAGGGCAAATTTTCAGCTCATCTGACCGATGACAAGTAGCTCCGCCCGTCATGGGTGCATTCAAAAATCGAACTCCTATTCTGAACAACACTACACTCCGTTTCTTTTACCTTTAGAAATTTCGTAAACATAAAGCAGGGCTACTGCTTATTATTACGTAGATATAACATCTGAAACATAGATAGAAAGCTGTATTTACTGGGCTCAACAGTAAACTAAGTAGGTATGTATATTTAAAAAAATATATAAATTGGGCAGACGATTTTTAGGTTGACTAGCCCTGCTTCTTTGTTTACGAAATTTCTAATGCTAAAAAAACGAAGTATAGTGCCTGATGATGTACCTGAGCGCTTGCTACGGACAATGGCCCGACTATTAATTAACTATTGACGGCCTTGGTGGCGCAGCGGTTTGGCATGCTGACTGTAAAACCGAAGGTCTCGGGTTCGATCCCCGGCCGGGTCAAACTAGGAAACGAACTTTTCTAGTTTGTCTCGGGTCTTGGATGTTATCTATGTATGTATTGTATTAAATCTATCGTCGAGTTAGCACCTATAACACCAGTCATTTAGTTGTACTTAGGTACTTAGTATAGGGCTAACGAGATCTGTGTGATTATGTCCATGAATATTTATTTATTATTTATTAGGCTAAGTGCGGAAATCGAAGGTCTAACTAACTAGCCTTAGCGGACCGGCAAGGCATTGTGACTCCTTCGCTGTTACTGCCGCAGTAATTGGACTATTTGATATTTTAAAAACCTATTTAGAGGCTAAAAATTCCACCCATGCCGGGACTCGAAACCGCGACCTCTGGCTAACCGTGCCAGCGTTCGCCCAACTCAGTTAATGGGCGACTAACCGGCATCAGTGAAATTTCGAACCTCTAATACTCTCTCGGCCTTACTAATAAATAAGTTATACACTCTGAATAACTATTTGACGTATTTAAAAACCTATTTAAAGGCTAAAAATTTCACCCATGCCGGGATTCGAACCCGCAACCTCTGGCTATCCGTACCAGCGCTCTACCAATTGAGCCAATGGGCGACTCACGGCATCAGTGAAATTTCGAACATCTTTACAATATTCTCTGTATTACGTACAGGCAGCGACATCTGACTTAAGCAAATTGAATTACTTACAGCCCCGACTACCTACCTTGCAGTTAGGTTTAACATCGTAACGATATCACTGTACCCACATGATTACACTATTTTTTATTTTTAATGCACTAACCCGTGCTAAGGAACAAATTTAAAAACCTATTTAAAGGCTAAAAATTTAAAAACCTATTTAAAGGCTAAAAATTTTAGCCTTTAAATAGGTTTTTAAATTTGTTCCTTAGCACGGGTTAGTGCATTAAAAATAAAAAATAGTGTAATATTTGACGTATATCAATTTATACTGGTTTAATCGCATTTAGCGTACATATAACCAGTTTCTCAGACCTGGCATAACGCCTGTATACACAGCTCATAACCTTTATTAATAAGGCCTTCTGTGTTACGTTACGTATTTAATATTTATTCAATTAAAAAATATATTACTTAACTGAATATATTGTTTTATTATAAAAGCTATGTAGCGAAGCGGTTGATGCTTAATGTAGAGTGGTATCCCGTAAAGGCTGTCATGATTACATGAGCATCAGCCAATCTCTTACATAATTAATTCAGTCAGTCACTAATAAATAACAGTGCTGAATTGTAGACTTTTAGTCCGGATTTACTTACGGGTGTTGTTATATCGGAAAATTCCTACCAGGTTTTGCTCCGATTCGCAGAGCTTAATCATGGTGAGCAGAGACGGAGCTCGCGTCGTCGGTTGCTCGTCTCACACTACGGGCAAGCGCGCGGCGCGCCCGCGCCGAGATAGGTGGGGCGGGTGCCGACACTGGCTGCGGGGGATTCCCGCTGGCTTGCGCCGCAGCGCCTACTGCTTTCCCGTCGTCAATGTCACTAGGCATGATGGCACAGACACAGCTCACGACATCTTCGTTCTTGCAGTGTCGATTTCGATATTCACTATCACTGCTCATCCGGACTAAAAGTCTACAATGTGTTGTGCTTACGAAAGTTTTAGTTCAAAAACAGTGCTGAAGCCTAAAGTGACATTTTCCATTTACTTAGATTTATTGGAGGGCAGTAAGGCCCGCCACTGACTTACAATCCTCCACCAACCCGGACTTAGCCCCCGTGGTGGAGTGTGATCTAACCTTGGAAGAGACCCGTGCCCCAGCAGTGGAGACATACAAAGGTTGATATCGTTTGTTAGATTGGAGGTCAGTAAAGAAGTCAGTGCTACACGGCAGCGCTGACCTGACTTTGAAATACATTCACACGGGTTCAGTGTCAGGTTAGTACTGGGCCAGCACTGACTTGGTATTGTACTGACGTCAATACCTGACTCCATGTGACTCCAGCTTTCCACAAGCATGATTTGAAGGGTTTTGTAGTGAAAATGGAAACCCTATGAGATGAGATGCACAGATGACAAGTTCTAGAAAGCTGAATTTTGGCTTAAATAGTAAACTACGCCAACTAAACGGTAAATTAAACCTTTATTTTTCTCTCATTAATTTGGAAGCGCAGTTTTTGGTAAGAGTAGGACGAAACCTCACCCTAATCTACAGGCTAGTCAATGATTGTTGATAAAATTCAGAGCAATAGCACCACTTCAAAGAAAAACTGTGACGGTTAAGTAGGCTTTAGAAATTAACGAGTACTAGGCGAGAAACTTATAAAAGGGAAACTTTGTTCAAATTCCATTAAAATTCACTTTGATTATGTTGTTAGTTCTGTAATAGCAGATAAAACTCCTTAATTGTACGGAACCCTACATTGCGCATGGACTGACACGCATTTGGTTGGTTTTTATCCTATAATATGACAGTTAAAAGTAAAAAAAATTATAATAAAATGCTAAAATGCAAGATGCTTACTGGCTAATGCCAAGTTCGCCGCATTGTAAGATTTTATAACTAAAATTGAAGTTATTAAAGCTGTTTTATACGGATTTATGCTCGTTTATTACATTTTTACAAAATCATCCGAGACCACGACACCTGAAAAAGTTTATAAACCTATTTAGAGGCTAAAAATTTCACCCATGCCGGGATTCGAACTCGCAACCTCTGGCTATCCGTACCAGCGCTCTACCAATTGAGCCAATGGGCGACTCACGACATCAGTGAAATTTCGAACCTCTTTACAATATTCTCTGTATTACGTACAGGCAGCGACATCTGACTTAAGCAAATTGCATTACTTACAGCCCCGACTACCTACTTTGCAGTTAGGTTTAACATCGGAACGATATCACTGTACCCACATGATTACACTATTTTTATTTTTAATGCACTAACCCGTGCTAAGGAACAAATTTAAAAACCTATTTAGAGGCTAAAAATTTCACCCATGCCGGGATTCGAACCCGCAACCTCTGGCTATCCGTGCCAGCGCTCTACCAATTGAGCCAATGGGCGACTCACGACATCAGTGAAATTTCGAACCTCTTTACAATATTCTCTGTATTACGTATTAGATGTCGCTGCCTGTACGTAATACAGAGAATATTGTAAAGAGGTTCGAAATTTCACTGATGTCGTGAGTCGCCCATTGGCTCAATTGGTAGAGCGCTGGTACGGATAGCCAGAGGTTGCGGGTTCGAATCCCGGCATGGGTGAAATTTTTAGCCTCTAAATAGGTTTTTAAATTTGTTCATTAGCACGGGTTAGTGCATTAAAAATAAAAATAGTGTAACCTGAAAAAGTGCCGAAACGTCGGAAAATTGTAAAAAACGAGCATAAATCCGTATAAAAACAGTTTTAATAATTTCTAGTGCTCGTGTTAACCTTAGAAAATAAAATTGAAGTGCAATAAAAGTACTAATAATAACTATAAAAACAAAATGTTCAAATGACATGTAACATAGAAACTCTACATTGTTCCAAACTTAACGTTTTAGCTCAATTAAAAGAATTTTAAACTTAAGTACCAGACATCTTTGTCTTGCAAGTAATTCTTAATGGTATAATAGGTACAGTTTTGTGTAAGACACGTAATACGTAACACGTCTGTACGTAATACAGAGAATATTGTAGAGATTCGAAATTTCACTGATGCCGGTGAGTAGCCTATTAGCTCAGTTGGAAGAGCGCTGGCATGGATAGCCAGATGTCGCAGGTTTGAATCCCGGCATGGGTGGAATTTTTAGCCTCTAAATAGGTTTTAAAGATTAACACATTTTACTAGATAAGATAAGAGTCGGTGATAACTCTAAACCAGTAACATATCTTGAGGAATCATATTGTTAAACCGTATACAGTGTCCCATAAAGGATGTATTAACTTTTGCAAGTCCAAATTGCGCAAATGACAATTAATGTTTATTCCTAGTATGAATATTATGATGCCTAGCAATATCGCACTGACGCGTACATACCTACATTCATAACCTCACGCCTGTATCCCAGAGGGGAAGGCAGAGACCAGGGACTGCCACTTGCCACGACCTTCGCTTCATCAACGTTCATCAGTCGTTGCATGCATATACACCGGTCCGGGTACTTTTTATCTTCCCGTTTTCTAATAGACGTTTTCTAATATTGCACATGACAGCCGGAACCAACGGATTAACGTGCCTTGCGAAGCACGGGAGCTGATAATTTGTTATTGACAAAATGGCTGGAATTTGTTAGTTTTAGGTTTGTGTAATTTAAGTTCTATTTTTTTATTTCCTAATATTTTATTTTAAAAAGAAGTTAAATAATAATATTTTAGCACATCTATTGACTTGCAACTGTAAAGGCCTGCGCAGACAAGAGACTATCCCCCGGGTACTTTTTTGTCCCTCGATATAGATCTCTTATAAATTGTATCGAATAACGCACACGAAGGACTAAAAGTACCCCGTACAAAAAGTCATTCAAGTTACCGAGGACATCAAGAGAGTGACTGGGCTAAAGTTTGGTGTTTTAATTTAAAACGCCTTTGCTTTGTCAACTTCATGTAAATCACAACACAATGTAATCTCAGAATATTTGCTTCCATATTAGCGTACGCTTCAATCAATTTTCGGGGAACAAATGACCGCACGCCGTAGACGTTCAGTCCGCGACAAGTACTCGGAAGACATTTTTATGATTTAGGGACTTTTGTCCCCAAGGGACAAAAGTCCCTCGTCTGCACAAGCCTCTAAGATGTCAGTTTCTTTACAGAATCCCTACTACCCAGCTTGTAAACAAATCGGATCGCCTTTTCAAGTTTGTCGAATAACAAATTATTCCACTCGCATTATTTAGCACTTACTTTCTCTTATAAAATAAAATCGACCCTCAAAAACCTCGCTCTTGAAATAAAATCTTGGAATTGCACTTAGGAAACTAAGCAAAAGGAGAAATTCAAAAGGTAACGGAAACTTGGTTAATAAACTTCTGGAATCGATGGAAAAAGACGACAGAGGGCTCGAGTTACTTGGCTAAGGTGCGTGCAGACTCGCCCTTTTAATTGTACAACAAAACTATTCTAAAAACCTATTTAGAGGCAAAAAATTCCACCCATGCCGGTATTCGAACCCGCGACCTCTGGTTATCCGTGCCAGCGCTCTATCCAACTGACCTAATGGGCGACTCTATTATAATAAAAACTATTCTATTATAATAAAACCTAGCTGCAAAGTAGGTGGTCGGGGCTGTAAGTCATGCAATCGACTTCAGCCAGATGTCGCTGCCTGTACATAATACAGGGAATAGTGTAAGGAGGTTCGAGATTTCACTGATGCCGGTGAGTCGCCCATTGGCTCGGTCGGATGGAGCGCTGGCACGGATAGCCAGAGGTCGCGGGTTCGAGTCCCGGCATGGGTGGAATTTTTGGGCTCTAAATAGGTTTTTAAAACTATTCTACTAATATAATAAACGCGAACGTTTGTAAGTTTGTAAGGATGGATGTTTGTTACTCTTTCACGTAAAAACTACCGAATGGATTTTAATAAAACTTTACAATAATATAGATTATAGATCAGAATAACACACAGGCTACAATTTATGGATATTGTGTGAATTGTCCAAAATATAGCGATAAATGTCATGTAAGTAGGAAGAAATCTAACATCTGCGAGTTATTCTGGCGTGCGCTGCCAAAACCTTTTGTACGCTACGCTAATATAAGCTACTTTAAATATTAATCCTACGCAGATATAATATAAGAAACCGCCTGAGGCCTAGTGGAACCGAGTGATTGGAATCAACCACTAGGGTTAAGCAACAACAAGCGCAATCAGGTGCTTAATGGGTGACCATCCTGTGTGTACCTCTAGTGTCATTATTTCCGAGCGCTTCTGTTGGTGCTGTCCGTAACGTACTGGCAGTCCTTAAGCCGTATCAGAGACCTTATGCGCGGTTTGATAACTTCTGACAGTAAGGCTCCCAACTGTCTTACAATCCTCCACCAACCCGGAGATGGCCCGCGTGGTGGATGGCCTAACTTTTCTGCGATGCTAGAAGGGACCCGTGTCCCAGCAGTGAGGACGTACAAAGGTTGATATCGAATAGTATATCCTTTTTTTATGTAGCCTATAAGTGTTACACTGCAGGGTACAAGCCTTTTCTCGGGGAGAAAGAAAGAGAACGTGCTTAATTAGGTAGATACAGAACACTTTATTTAAGTCCGGGTTACTTGGCCCACGTGGTGAATGGACTAACTTTTCTGCGATGCTAGAAGGGACCCGTGCCCCAGCAGTAAAGATATAGTAATGGTTGATATCATATAAAAAATCATAAGAGTGTGCCATTGAACTCCATATTAAGCTCCTAAGTCGTTTTCATTCCGCAATCGGAATACCAGACGTATTGTTGGTTACTATCTGCACTTGGATGACATTCTGAACCTCCGCACTAAGCGGTTTTTATCATACTTCCTAATAGGTACAGTTCGGGGTACTTTTTATCTCACCTTTCGCTAGTATTTGGTGCGCAACAATAACATGTACATTTTAGTAATTCGTGAAAAATCTTTTCGTATTTTTTACAAAATCGCAGACTGAACGCACCTTAAGTCTACTTAACTTTTCCAATAAAAACTTAGTGGAATGAAAATGTTCACAGTTTAAGTTCTCTAAAGTAAAGTAGGTAAAGTATCGCAGTAATTTTGTGACAATTTAACAAGAAATGTTTCATAACATAGATTTTAAGTTAATCAAAATAAAGAATATATTATTTTTTAAAGCACTAACCCGTGCTAAGGACAATTTAGAAACCTATTTAGAGGCTAAAAATTCCACCCATGCCGGGATTCGAACCCACGACCTCTGGCTATCCGTGCCAGCGCTCTTTCCAACTGAGCTAATGGGCGACTCACCGGCATCAGTGAAATTTCCTCTTTACAATTATTCTCTGTATTACGTACAGGCAGCGACATCTGGCTGAAGTAATTTGCATCACTTGCAGGCCCGAGTACCTACTTTGCAGTTAGGTTTTACATGCAAAGATAAATAGATAAACGAGTTGTTAGTACCAGAAACCGGAGCTTAGGCTCGCAAACGTTATCTCACAGTAATATATATTGGCTTAACCATGGTTAAGGTCACTTCTCTTCTTTAGGCTATATTATGTAGTCCACTGCTGGACATAGCCCTCCCCTAATGAGCGCCATAGCGCCCTGGCTTTAGGTTGCCCCATCCAACACTAGTGAATAAATCCAGAAAGATTTTGCTCCATGATATTTGGGGAGCTAATTATAGTATAGTATTTTCTAAGGTTAACACGATCACTAGACATAATAAAAACTGTTTTTATAGGGATTTACAATTTTGCGACGCTTAGTGCGAGTTTGACAGATCCAATCGAATAACTTTACTACAGCGTTAATCGAGCATTGAGTAGTGAGTATGAGTAAGTTAACCGTTCGAACTGGCAAAACGCTGTCACAGTACAACTCGCACTCACGTTTATTCGTGTTTTGGCTGGTAAACGTGTTTACTTCTCAACGTAAACCATTACAACTCGAACTCAGCAATTTTAATTTCCATTGTCGCTAGGTGGCGCTTCCTCGATGCCATAGAAATATGAGTTTACATTTACGCGATCGAGTAGTTAAAAAACTCGCACTAAGCACTAAGCGCCACCTAGCGACAAGTATAGAAATTAAAATTGCTGAGAGCGAGTTGTAATGGTTTACGTTGAGAAGTGAACACGTATAAACGTGTTTTGGCTGATAACAGCCAAAACACGAATAAACGCGAGTGCTAGTTGTACTGTGACAGCGTTTTGCCAGTTCGAACGGTTAATTTACTCATACTCTCTACTCAATGCTCGTTTAACGCGGTAGTAAAGTTATTCGATTGGATCTGTCAAACTCGCACTAAGCACTCAGAGTGTATGTGGTGTTCAAAAAACTCACAGCGCTTGAAAATGCCAATAGTCGGTCGTAGGCATGATACTTAAGCCTAACTACAATTCAGAAACAAGGCACTGTAAGTTTAGTGAGGGCCTGGAGATCTATCACACAGGATCTTTCCTAGTAAGGACTCCAGCCTCTCACATAGGAATAAGTCCTGATTGTTCAAATTGTTGTATATTTTGTCTACCTAGGTACCTCTGTGAGAAGGAAATAAATAAATAAATAAATAAATAAATAAATAAATAAATAAATAAATAAACAAACAAACAAACAAACAAACAAACAAACAAACAAACAAACAAACAAACAAACAAACAAACAAACAAACAAACAAACAAACAAACAAACAAACAAACAAACAAACAAACAAACAAACAAACAAACAAACAAACAAACAAACAAACAAACAAACAAACAAACAAACAAACAAACAAACAAACAAACAACAAACAAACCTACATACCTACCTACCTACTTACTAACCGCTCTCCTTCTGAGAGAAGTCCTGTGCGCTGCAGTGGGGCAAATATAGGCTTCATAAAAAATGTACAGGTTTAAAATTTAACGAAATTATTTATACAGTGTCCAATGACACCTTCACTCACACTAGATGGGTGAAGGGACCACTCGGCCTGTAGTGTCTTGGACATGGTATTTAGATGGTGTAGGGTTGCCCAGCGCCTATATCATCCTGACAGCTTAGTCAGCCGAGCCCACAGGAAAGACTACCTAGTCAATACGTGTCGGGACAACCAAGCCGCGGGTTTCCTCACGATGTTTTCCTTTACAGTTAACGTGTGGTATTGCGACTACAAATTCGCAAATGTCAACAAATCGCAAACTTTGAAAGTAAACAAAAAAAATAATACCTACATAGGCTTACACCCATTACACTGTATATTCGACACCGAATACATAAATTACGCATTATGTTTTATTTACAAAATATCGAGTGCCGATGTGTACAAAGGGTGCTGAGCTATGTCAGTTCATGAAGTCTTACTCTGGTTCTAATAAAGACAGACTCAACTCAATTATTCCCACTGGCATGGTAATCCGCCTTTATGCTAATACCAGTTTGACCCGGTCAGCACTGCTTCTAACCGGTCCGATCCAGTTTGACATAAGCTTTGGATGTTTCAGTAGACTTCGGTCACAATTCGTTTTGTTATGCGACGACACGATTCCGATATTGAAGACGTGACGGCTCCCAGTTTCGCAGCTAACGAAATTGTTCCTTAATGCCAATTTCCATGTACATCCCATCTATACCTTACGTTAGAAGAAATAGGGGTGGTTTTCAACTGTCTAGAGTTGAAACTTAACTTGGGTGCAAAGCTAGTGGCTTTTGCTAAGGGTTTAAAATGTTAAATGCGCTGTTTGAACCTAAAGTTATTGTTGTAATGATATTGTTTAGAATGATCAATTCAGAAAATTGTTATTGGTAACTGATTCGTCGGTAGCGTTTTATTAATTTCACACATGATTATCAAGAAAACCATGAATTAACTGAACACTTGTATAAATACATTATTTTCAGAAAAACTTACTATTCAGTGTTACTACGCTAACGACGCATTCTAGAACCGCTTTTGAACATTTCAATCGAAATAAATGACTTTTTCAACACACTTACTCATAAAATGGCTCTATGGTCACCGCAATTAGGCACAGAATGTCACCCATAATCAAATTGTGACTTTTTTATTGCTATCACTCACTAGTGAGTTACCTATAGATTTTTTTTTATGTTATTGGTTCAGTTACACTATTTTTATTTTTAATGCACTAACCCGTGCTAAGGAACAAATTTAAAAACCTATTTAGAGGCTAAAAACTTCACCCATGCCGGGATTCGAACCCGCAACCTCTGGCTATCCGTACCAGCGCTCTACCAATTGAGCCAATGGGCGACTCACGGCATCAGTGAATTTTCGAACCTCTTTACAATATTCTCTGTATTACGTACAGGCAGCGACATCTGACTTAAGCAAATTGCATTACTTACAGCCCCGACTACCTACTTTGCAGTTAGGTTTTAACATCGGAACGATATCACTGTACCCACATGATTACACTATTTTTATTTTTAATGCACTAACCCGTGCTAAGGAACAAATTTAAAAACCTATTTAGAGGCTAAAAACTTCATTAAAAATAAAAAGTGCATTAAAAATAAAAATAGTGTAATCATGTGGGTACAGTGATATCGTTCCGATGTTAAAACCTAACTGCAAAGTAGGAAGTCGGGGCTGTAAGTAATGCAATTTGCTTAAGTCAGATGTCGCTGCCTGTACGTAATACAGAGAATATTGTAAAGAGGTTCGAAATTTCACTGATGCCGTGAGTCGCCCATTGGCTCAATTGGTAGAGCGCTGGTACGGATAGCCAGAGGTTGCGGGTTCGAATCCCGGCATGGGTGAAGTTTTTAGCCTCTAAATAGGTTTTTAAATTTGTTCCTTAGCACGGGTTAGTGCATTAAAAATAAAAATAGTGTAATCATGTGGGTACAGTGATATCGTTCCGATGTTAAAACCTAACTGCAAAGTAGGTAGTCGGGGCTGTAAGTAATGCAATTTGCTTAAGTCAGATGTCGCTGCCTGTACGTAATACAGAGAATATTGTAAAGAGGTTCGAAATTTCACTGATGCCGTGAGTCGCCCATTGGCTCAATTGGTAGAGCGCTGGTACGGATAGCCAGAGGTTGCGGGTTCGAATGGGTGAAGTTTTTAGCCTCTAAATAGGTTTTTAAATATTGGTTCAGTTGCTTTGTTCTTCAAAAAGTTTTTATTCAAAAAAAAGATCGTGTTCAATAGAACGAATAAATTAATATTCCTATTGTTTGCTCATTTCATGCAACTTCTTATTTAAATAGATAATTTTAACTCGTACGTGTTTAATAAATACAACTTTCACTCAAATATAACTTTTGTTTTCTCTGTAATAAAAGAAAACTTTAAATTTCCCATTTTGTACGTGACAGAATAGGCGAAAATCCTATGCGTTATAAAAAAATATCTTTCCTTTAGTCTGTGGCCGATCACAATGCGCACGCATAGGAAAAGTGATTAATTTTTCCCGCCATATACGAAACATTTTTCACAACTCATTTTCAGTATTGAAATTATAATGAGTTTTTATGGTTATTTTATTCACAAGTGTGTTGAAAAACGTCGTTGATAACCAAATGAAAGTAGTACCTACATTATTATACACGTGTGTATTGATGATTACCGTCCTTAGCTCTATTAAAACCGTCGCCTACGGCTGGGGTCTCAATGGCGCCTCGGCGGTAATCAAATCACCAATGTTACACACTAGTATCATAATGTAGGTACTATTTTCGGGTGTTTTCTCGTGGTCCCATTATTTTGTCCCGTAAACGGTTTACGGCTGGAATAGTACACTATTTTCATTTGGTTTACGTAAGATAAGATAAGAATATTCTTTATTGTACACCAGAGCACATATTATAAAACATGTAAAGATACAAAGTACAATTGGCGGCCTTATTGCTAAAAGCAATTTTTTCCAGGCAACCTTACGACGGAAAGTTTAATCGACGTAATTTACTGGAATAGTACACTATTTTTATTTGGTTTACGTAGTTGTATCCAGCTATTATTGCCACTTCTGGGCTTCCTAGTTAGACTCGCGCTTCTCTGGACCTTAGCCAAATTTACCACACAGGTAAATATTCGGCCAAGTCGTCACGCCATTTAAGCCTCGGGCTAATTTGATATCAACCCTTTGTATGTCTCCACTGCTGGGGCACGGGTCTCTTCCTGCATCGCAGGAAGGCTAGGCCTTACTCCACCACGGGGGCCAAGTCCGGGTTGGTGTAGGATTGTAAGTCAGTGGCGGGTTTTACTGTCAGAAGTTAGCAAGCCGCCCATAAGGCCTCTGACATGGCTTAAGGAGTGCGACACCAACGGCATGAATTGCCTTGCGAAACACGGAAGCATGGCACTTGGCACAAACAGGGAAAAACGGCACTAGCGATAGTCACGGGATGGTCACCCATCCAGCTTCTGACTACGCTTGCTGTTGTCTAACTCAAGTAATTTATTCCAATCACTCCATTCAACTAGTTTAAAAAGAAATTATTGAAACAAAAAAATTCGTAAACTCTACACATTATTACCGTAATTTAGTAGTGTTTTTTTTTTCTCTCATGGGTAAAGTCATTAGCCCAAACTGTGAAACTTGTAACACAGTAGAAGACGTGCAACATATACTGTTGGAGTGTACCAAGTACTCAGTGCAAAGAGCAGATATAATAGCAGAGTTAAGGTTAAATGTAATGGAGGTTGGTACATTCCAGAGCCTATTGCACAATCCCACCTCAAGTGCAGCCTTATTAATATATAAAATGTACAGTAAAATATCATCATAAGCTAGTTATTAAAAAACAATATATACTTTATGTACTTATAATTAGATAAGGTAGTCTTAAAAAACATTGTGATTTGGTCTGATGGGGCTGACATGATCACATGGTGATCAAAGCCTCTAAATAAAAATAAGAAAAAAAAAAAAAATTTTGGAAGAGTCCGACCAGTAACTAACAGAGTCACAGATGAGCTACTGCCGACGCGAGCTCAGTCACTAATCACTATGAAACCTTGTCAAACTCTTCGTACAAAAATGTTAGTGAATCCGGAAGTTAATAAGAAAAATATTGTAAATTGTAGATAACGGAGCTGAATTTGTAGCTAATATTTTTTTAAGTTTACGTTGAGTTACCTACCTGTTTACGTTTCTTGTACTTATGAAATAAACAAACTTCTTACCTTAACGTATCTTGACTTGTACTCAAGCCAAATAGAGAATGTATTTGTCGTCGTCGTCAGGCTATACTAGTCCACTGTTGGACATAGCCCTCCCCTAAAGAGCGCCACGTTGTGCTATCATAGGGGGTAATGCCCATAATTCCCACGCTGGGCTTGCGGGTTAGGGATCGCAGTTCGGTGGAATTGTACTGCAGGGGGCGCTGTTGCCCACCCCCCGGTTTGTGTCCCTTAGTCGCCTTTTACGACACCCGCGGGAAAAATTCGGTTAGTGCTATTCTCTAGGCCGACACCACACAGCAGAGGATGTATTACTAAAGGGCAAAAAGTACCCGATTATACCTATAATATTGAACGTACTTAGCAAAATTGATTAGATGACAACATGCTTAGATTGCCGCAATGTACCTAATGCCAATATAACGCCCAATTATGTCGTGTCGCGCCCACGATACAGGCTGTGCCCAGTGTGGGGTCACCGTTACTCTAGTTACTGACAAACGTTAAACCTTTATTTGTTTAAGCACTTTTCTACCAATTTTATTTGACTCTGTGTATTATTCTTCTCGATAATAAATATTATTTGTGTAATTGTACTGGTATAAATGTACCCGACACCAGCGACCGTGGAAGCAACGACTAATGAATAAAGTGAAAGAGATTTCTCAGGATCGTGGCAAGTAGCAAACTTAGGTTTCTGCCTACCCCTCTGGGATACAGGTGTAAGTTGTACTCAACCTAACACAGTACTTGTGGTACCTTATAAAGAAAATAAATATGTACTCTTCGTACCAGACTACTGTAACTTAATCCTGTAAATTACTTTTGTGGCTATATATCTATCCTTCGCGAGCGGTGGTAGCGGAGCGGTATAGAACGCCGGCTTCTCAATCGGGAGGTCGTGGGTTCGAACCCCGGCATGTACCAATGACTTTGTTTTCTAAGTTATGTACATTTGTGAAATTATAATAGCAATACTACTCGCTGACCGTGAAGGAAAACATCGTAAGGAAACCCTAGTGTCTGAGGTGTTAGCGTACTTCAACGCTTGCTACGTACAATGGCCCAACTATGAGGCTAAGTGCGGAAATCTCAGGTCTAACTAACTATCTATCCTTCGCAAGACTTATCTTTGATTTCAGACCTTGGAAAACAAACCATAAGTATTTTTTTCTTCCGACGTTCCGTTCACCATTGGAAGCAAGTTTTGCAGGAAAATAAATGCAAGAGAAATCACTCGTGACACAACGTACAGAAATAGAAGACCATATAATAAAATAACACGACACAATATAAATCTCGACACAAATCTAACCGGCAAGGCAAGAAATCCGTTCCAAGTTTCCCGAAACTCAACGGAATGATCCCCGCCGGAACTCCTACACAATATCGAACAACTTTTTGCATGACAAGATACGAATTTGATTTTTTCCTCATTCACATTGAAGTGTGATGCGTGGAAGGACTGCTAGCAACTAGACCTAAAAATTATGCCCGAAGATTATTTTCTCGTGACATTTACACATTGAGATGGTAAAGAAAATATTTTTATAAACTTATTCAGGATAAGGCAGGCTATTCAACTGGACAGAAGAGGCCACAAGGAAGGTTTATCGATTCGGTTGGGCTGCATTGGGAAACTGCACCCGGTTATGTCCTCAGGATGGGGATGGACGCGGAAGAACTCCCATAGGCAATACAAAATACTATAGCATAGCAAAAACTAGAATGGCGGAAAGCTATTAGATCAGGTTTTACAGCCTTTTAACAAGTGCGTCTTTAAGATTTCGACGAAAAGCGCCACTTTCGAAAAACTCGTCTTAAACTCTCTTACAATTACACATACAATTCTAGCAATCAATAATTGTATTGCGGCAGCTGTGACCGTGTGTTTAGAGCAAATTAGGGTTTGCGTCATACGTCCGAGCGCATGCTCGGGTCTGAGATAATTGGGTCCTTGTCAGGGTATCGCCGTCAACGGAATCACTGTGGAGGACATCATCATCATATTTCTGAGATTCTAACTTCAAGAGCCTTCAAACTGTGATTCATGTCAGTTATTAGGACTACTTCAACGGTTCAAGGTCGCGTAGCGCGCTATAGAACGGGCTGTGCTTGAAATCTCTTTGAAGGGTAACATCGGAAATAAAACAATTTTCCAGAGAACTACGGTGATTGACATAGCCTATAAGATGTAACGGTGCAAACCTCTTCACACCATTTTTATTTCTTTTTCCATCTATCATTTTCAAATATTTAAATTATGTACGTCACACATTCTTCGATTTCGCTCATTTTTCACCACTACTACTTTACGCTTTGACCAGATCTGACTTTTACCTGCTTATCCGTTTTTATCCAGTTTTTTTATTAAAATATTATACTAAATCTGCAAATAAAACCACACCTGAAGCCGTTCCAGAGTTTATTTATTAATTATAAAAGTTATAAAACGTTACACTGGCGCCCAACGATAATAACGAAACCCAACGTCACCCCACGGCTTGATACGCCGAGACGACAAAGCCCACCCACCGCGACTACGCTGCGAGTGCGAAGGCAAATACGAGTACGATTACCACGATTATACGTGTGCACAACCGTCGAACTGCTGCTGCTGTTTCATACCCACGACCCACGACCTCATACATCACAGACGCATCCCTTGGAGCTCCCCAGCCTTGCTCAAGGGTTCTGTCGGACTTCTCCGCCGCCCCCAACTTTACCCACCAACCTCTTCCAGTTCTGAAGACCTGCAAGATTTTTTTTTGTTAAATGTTGTTGGGTGTTTTATAAATAAAATATTAATTTAATTTTAAAGTGCGACTTGACTTCTGGACCACAAGGTAATTCATCATAACTACTCATTGACCATTCTTCACTAACTAGATTCACCCATAGTAACAATTTTTTTCGGCCCTAATAAAAGGCCTATTCTATCTATCTGCACCCCACCTAACCGAAACATACCACAGTTAGTATACACCAACAGTATACAATCAATAACTTCTACACGCATTTATCAGACAGTTACACAACCACAGGCTGCTCACTAGCAGTTCCATAGACCTCGGTAACCTGGAATTTATAATTCCAGGTGGGACTGGTTACTAACTTACGTTGCCTCAGGAGAGTATCCTGGGTAACACGTAGACAGCCTAGCTTTACCCTCTAGGTCTTCGAGGCAGACTCGAAGGTAAGGCGAAACTGCACTCATACAGTCTATTGATAACAATATTATATTATTAAAATTTAAATTACAATTATTTACAAAATCTTTGCAAACCAAATTTCTAGGCGTCAGTAATTCTGACTCCATTCATTGTCATAAAATTTTTCAAAATTCAAAACAAAACCTCCACAGGTTAAACCTACAAGGAACTCTTTGGCAGTAAAATAAAAACTCTCACCCTCACCCCATCCTTACCTCATTACTAAAATTATTTCTGTACCTCTTTTTTTATAGTATCCGTACTCTTTTTAAACATTTTAACTGTCAACTTGTACAAAACCTACCAACGCCACCTTTTTATAGTTTTAATTTTCTGTATAAATAATCACCACATTACCTTTTCGGACACATTTGCGTCATAGTATTTTTCTATTTATTTATTAATTATACACTTACACCACTATCCTCCTGGACATTTACTAACCATTTTTTTTAGAACATCCAAACATTCAATCAGGTGCGGCGACAACACGTTAAATAAGCCTAGGCCAACTAATTTATTTATCAATCGCGTTATCTAATTAAACGCGTTACGGTGTTTACCCCACCATAGCTCTTGAGAGCACTACTACGACGGATTCTACCCCGTCGGGTACTATGTACCCAATATTATAAATATTGTTAAAATGTAAATAACTTTCATAGAGCGGATTGTGACTCAATAAATAAGCCTTACCACTACCGAATACCAGCGGGTGGTAACTGGCTAAATAAGCCTTTTACTAATTTAGGCCAGTTTCTGGATAAATCTAATTAATAAAAATAGATTTTGTCTATACTGAATGAACGTCTTCACCTTCACTTTAGATGAAGACAATGCTAGATGATGCATGCTAGGGATGAATGATAGATGATGAATAAAAGTGGAACTGCCTAATGTAAATATTCATTGTAAATATCACCCCACACACTCAAAATTTTTTTCATCGCCCATCCTTTATATTTTATTTTATTTTAATATTTAAATTTATTTACTTACCATCCCACACCTTCTAAATTTTTTTTTTCATCACCCATCTTTTATATTTTATTTTAGTTTACTTACCCATCCCACATCCCCGACCTTCATCGACATTACTCTCGACCTTGACTTTAAATTTTAAATTATTTAAGTTAACTTCACTATATTTTTTATAAAAAAATTTTTTTAGATATATTTGTTTTAATAAATATATCTAAAAAATATTTTTTTTACCGGTTGCCCCCGGGTAGTGTAACGGTGCAAACCTCTTCACACCATTTTTATTTCTTTTTCCATCTATCATTTTCAAATATTTAAATTATGTACGTCACACATTCTTCGATTTCCCTCATTTTTCACCACTACTACTTTACGCTTTGACCAGATCTGACTTTTACCTGCTTATCCGTTTTTATCCAGTTTTTTTATTAAAATATTATACTAAATCTGCAAATAAAACCACACCTGAAGTCGTTCCAGAGTTTATTTATTAATTATAAAAGTTATAAAACGTTACAAAGATAAGCAAATTGAAGTAACAGTCGTCTGGACACATCAACAGAGGCCGAATCTACGAGTATAACCAATGGGGCGCCAAAAACCTTTGTTTTTGTGCGAAAACTATGAACTGGTAAACGCAGCGTAGGACGCCCACCATTCACTTCATAGTATAGGTATCAGATTAATGGTATAGGCTAGTAAAGATTGCCTAGGGGTCAGGAAAAAGTCAGGCTCATTTAATAATTGAGACATTGGCACATTATTTAATTTTATGAAGGCTTTTTCTCAACCATGAGATATGATAAACGATATTACGTAGTACCGATATTCTTTTTTTGTTTTTCAAGAGAGTCCGTTTAGACCCCGAGCAATCATTATAGCCTCAGAGTCAATTTAATTATAATAATATCTGATTAAAAACTATCGAATTAACAAGACAAGTGTCTGCGCCAAAAATGTTTTATTTCAACGATTTACAGATGGATTGAGTGCCCCTCATAACGAGTGGAATTCCTGTTTAATTCTCGGGTGTTTATGTATATTTTGTATCACACTGCCGAAAGTCAGAGAACACTTTAAGGGTAAGTATCCAATGCAAATTATTTCAGCCAGATGTCGCTGCCTGTACGTAATACAGAGAATATTGTAAAGAGGTTCGAAATTTCACTGAAAACTACATTTCGTTGGAAAGAGCGCTGGTACGGATAGCCAGAGGTCGCAGATTCGAATCCCGGCATGGGTGGATTTTTTAGCCACTAAATAGGTTTTTAAAAGTATGTTACACTTAGAATCAACCTTTCGTGTTTTTCTAGTCACGGGTGTCGCCTTTTCATTGTTAAGAGAAGTTTCTGTAATTCCCTGGCATGTTACAAGCGACTGAGTATGCATGTTTAAGTAAAAGTTACGCCTACGCATGAACCAAGGAGGTAGAGAACGCCAAAGAGTTTCGCTCAATTTATGACAAAAATATAAGCGAATTTTGTCCTGATATCTGCCTCGTTAGACTAGCCGTAATAAGTTTGATTACTACAGGACGTGGTAAATCGAAATTTCTGCTAGATGCCGCCGTACTCATTTGTACAAGGTCTTAGTTTGGGTGATTTTCTGTTTTTAATATCTCGTAACCAGAGAACCGAAATTATTGACATAGCTCAGAGAATTGGCGAGCTAAAGTGGCAGTGGGCTGGCCATTATCTCGAGAAGAACTGACAACCGTTGGAGTAAACGTGTTCTTGAGTGGAAACCGCGACTCGGCAAAGGTAGTGTACGCCGCCCTAAGAACAGGTGATATGACGACCAGCGAAAAACTGCAGGCAGATACTGGATACGGCAAGCTGAAGACAGGGCGTTATGGCATTCATTACGGGAGGGCTATGTCCGTAGATATCTAGGGCTATGTCTACGAACATTCAAACACGTCTTCACGCCCCTATTCCTCGTGTATTGTAGAGAAAAATAGCTTCTTTCAGTAACATTTAAAAGTCATATTGCACTATCCAAAATTAAAAATACGATGTGGGTACAGCGATATCATTCCGATGTAAAAACCTAACTGCAAAGTAGGTACTCGGGGCTGTAAGTGATCCAATTTACTTCAGCCAGATGTCGTTGCCTGTACGTAATACAGAGAATAGTGTAAAGAGGTTCGAAATTTCACTGATGCCGGTGAGTCGCCCATTAGCTCAGTTGAGTTGAGAAAGAGCGCTGGCACGGATAGCCAGAGGTCGCGGGTTCGAATCCCAGCATGGGTGGAATTTTTAGCCTCTAAATAGGTTTTTAAAAATATGATGACAAAAGTCCAAAATATGTTTATTTTTATTTTCAATCATGAAATATGTTACAATATGTGGATGAAATAGTTGCTAGCGTAATGGACGGTTTTAAGAAGTGTTCCAGACGGAATTTATAAGACTACATAGTATGTATGCATTCTAGGTACACAAGTTTAGGGTTATAGGCTGGGAATGATGTATTCTGAATGTAAAATATTGAAATTTTTTTGTAACCTGTTTTGTGTTCTGAATTAATTAATAAATAGTCTCTCAAAATTCTCATCACAGCCATTTCATCGGAGACGGAATGTTTGGTAATCATCATGTTTGTCATAGAACAGTTAATGTTTGTTGATATTCCACGAACACAGTTTCAAAGTTATATTCAAAGGCAACTACGTCTTCGGTCCTTTTAGTACCAGGCGAGCATAAGGGCCTAGGGATTTCCACGACTGTGGTTTGCAGTAGCTTCAAAAAAAAACAAAAGCACTGGATGTAAAATTTATCAGAGAGACTTTATTTTGTCTCATGTATGCACATTAAATGCAATAATATAAACTTGATATGGAAATCTTTCTCAGGTTTGACGTTTCCGTTTGTTGAATGTCAACTATGGCAACTCTCTCTCTCTCTCTAGAATTTCTCCCCGGGCATGCATGGCTGTCCCTAGTTATTTATAAGTCATCTTATATTTGACGATGTAATACGTCCATATATTCTGAGTAATATAGTGTGAAGTATCTACAGGATTCCCGTCTTTGTTTTATTGAAGAGCCAGCTCCAATCAAGCAGATTTATACCACTTCACGTCTACCAGGTTACCCCACCGCTGCGCTTACAAAATTTCCAGCAACATATTTTTCTACAGTCTATTTATCCTTATTTGGCCAATTTAGTAAACAAGATTCTAACCTTAAAATTGAGATTAGATGCCTAAACTAGACATTTTCTCGCAAATTCAGAATAAATAGACTGTATCGATTTCTCATGCGCAAGTAAGTAGGTATAATAATGTAACTATTCTCCTGTGAAATATTCCCTCCTGCCTCTTTCGCGAGGCAAGTTTTGATTGCTTACTCAGATGTGAATACTTGGAGGTTTCTGGAGCAAAACAGCTGTGACAGAAAGACAGTGAATACGATATATCAACTTGCTTACATTTTTTTATTTATGTAACCTATAAGCGTCCCACTGGACGTCCCATAGGCCTTCTCTCAGAAAGAGAGAGAGATTATGGGTTTAATTACTATGCGTGACCAACGCCTCAATCGATATCAATCTTTGTATGTCCCCACTGCTGGGGTACGGGTCTCTTCCTGCATAGCAGGAAAGTCAGGCCATATTCCACCACGGGGGCCAAGCCAAGCGTGATAAGCGTAACGAAGATGGACAATTTCAAGGGCTGAGGTATTTGAGCACCTCAGACACTAAGGTTTCCTCAGAACGTTTTCCATGACGGTTAGCGAGTGGTATTATTACTGCCTTCACAAACGTACATGACTTAGAAAACAAAGTCATTGGTGCAAGTCGGCACTGGGAATCGAACCTGGGTCTGCCGCTTCCGAGTCCATTATTCTACCCACTGGGCTACTGCCGCTCGCTTACATAAAAAAATAAAAAGCAAATTTAAAGGACTGCAAACACAGAAGTAACAAAAAATACACACATAATTGTAAAAGGAAATGATTAACACTGGCTACCCGTCTTTCTAATTACCTTCAGCAACTTTCCGTCGTAAGGTTGTCTGGAAGACATTGCTTTTAGCAATAAGGCCGCCAATTGTGCTATCTACATTTGTAATTATTTTGTATTTGTTGTTTTTCCAGTGTACAATAAAGAATAATCTTACCTTACGTCTCAATGTATCCAAACGGTATTTATTACATCCGATCATAGCAAGTTTAAATTCTAGTCTCTGGGTAGGCATAGATACAGACATGAATTTATGTATGATAAAAATGTTACCCCTTACATCTACGTAATGAGGTGATTTATACAGCGTCCAGTGGCACCTCCACACATACTAGATGGGTGAAGGGACCACTCGGACACTGCCGTTCCTAGAACATTGTTTTATTTTGTTCCATTGTTTATTTACTCAGCCGTTCATCACGAACGTATCGGTAACGATACGTTCACTTACACAACTGACAACAGGCACGTTCCGTTCACATCCTCCTGGCTGTAGCCGAAAATCAGCGATCTGTTCTACCGAACAGATAATGACGCTGAGATACGGCCATTTTGTACAGCTGCATCACCCACACCCCATACAATGGTTTTCATTTTAGTTTTAAAAACCTATTTAGAGGCTAAAAATTCCACCCATTCTGGGATTCCAACCCGCGACCTCTGGCTATACGTGCCAGCGCTCGTCCAACTGAGCTAATGGGCGACTCACCGGCTTCAGTGAAACTTCGAACCTCTTTACAATACTCTCTGTTTTACGTACAGGCGTAAATAGGTTTTTGAAATTGTCCTTAGCACGGGTTACTGCATTAAAAAGAATATAATTACCAATATTTGTAATAAAATAAAATAAAAGAAAAGATACCTTTTTCAGCCATTTTGACTGAAATACCCATCACACCGCGTGACATCACGCTAAGGTTAACATTGGTAAACTTCACCCGTGCTTTGTTGTGACTACTAGTGATGACGATGTTTGTTTACCTGGGCGTGACGTCAGATTCGACGCCATGACACTGCGAGCTGTTTTGCCACAGATTTAAAATTCGTTAATTGAATGTAGGAATCGACTAAACTATTTTTTTCTTTATGTCGCCTATAAACGTCCTACTGCAGGGGCACCGGTTATTCACGGTTATTCAGCCTAATGGCTGAATAACCGTGCCAGCGCTCTCCCAACTGAGCTAATGCTCAGTTGGGAGAGCGCTGGCACGGTTAGCCAGAGGTTGCGGGTTCGAGTCCCGGCACGGGTGGAATTTTTAGCCTCTAAATAGGTTTTTAATATTAGTAATTTTTACCTTTAGCACTAGGCGGGCTGTGATTCCTTCTGTATTATTTACATGTAGGCTCCAGAGGCAGGGTTAACAAGTTCGCCTATGTTTATTTATGAGGCGGTACTCGTTTACATACGATCATGGCGCGTTTTTCTTCCTCTCGTTGGAACTTTTTTCGTTAGTTGTCATTCAAAAGTTTTGTTACGGCTTCTGCGTTGCCAAGATTTGTCTGTCCTGAATCCACAAGGGTCAAATCGGAGTATGTATTGAAGTGATTTATTCTTTTGCAAATCCTCGTGGAATAAATACGAGTACTTTTCAATAGAATCTGTGTTTTAATTGCAATAGCGCGTTGCTTGCTCAAATATTTTTAGAGGAAGAAAAAACAAAAGAAGATTTATAGAGAAATAATAAGTTTCGAGTAGCAAGGAGGTTGCATACTTTTTGTCAGTCGCCAACGTATATAAGAATCAGAATAAGAATTAACTGCATTTGACAACCTTACAAAAGAATACACACAAGGTGCATAATCAAATTGGTGTACCACAGAACACATTTTGCTAGTAGGTACCTACCTGAAACTTCTGTGTGGTGTCAGCCTAGAGATTAGCACCAACCCAATTTTCCCCGCGGGTGTCGTAGAAGGCGACTAAGGGACACGACTGGGACTGCAGTACAATTCCACCGAACTGCGATCCCCAACCCGCATGCCCAGCGTGGGGATTATGGGCATTACCCCCTATGATATCACAACGAGGCGCTCTTTAGAGGAGGGCTATGTACAGCAGTGGACTAGATTAGCCTGACGACGACGACGTTCTGAAACTTCGAAATACAAAGTAGTCAAAAATGGGTCATTCATGGGATCTGGCTACTTCAGCCGTGTGTAACCAGTAACATAACATAACCTCTCGCCTGTATCCCAGAGGGGTAGGCAAAGACCAGGGACTGCCACTTGACACGATCCTGACAAGTCCCCTTTGCTTCATCAACGTTCATCAGTCGTTGCATGCATATACACCGGTCCGGGTACTTTTTGTCTTCCCGTTTTCTAATAGATCCCCTCTTTGGTCGGAGTATGTCCGCCTGGGATGTCCCTTGCCGGCCCTTCCACCCACATTACACACATACAACCATGATTTCTTAAATCTAAGTAATGTTATACAATTGGCGCTGTTTTCGCTATCGTTTTTCGTCAATCTTTCTTCCTTCATCCATTGCAACCAGTATTTTTGATATTATTACCTTTGTTTTAAAGATTTTGGTTGTTTCTTTAATGTTCTAAAAGGACAATTTTAAAAACCTATTTAGAGGCTAAAAATTCCACGCATGCAGGGATTCGAACCCGCAACTTCTGGCTATCCGTGCCAGCGCTCTTTCCAACTGAGCTAATGGGCGACTCACCGGCAACAGTGAAATTTCGAACCTCTTTACAATATTCTCTGTATTGCGTACATGAAGCGACATCTGGCTGAAGTAATTTGCATCACTTGCAGCCCCGAGTACCTACTTCGCAGTTAGGTTTTAACATCGAAATGATACCGCTGTACCCACATGATTATACTCTTTTTTTTAATGCACTAACCCGTGCTAAGGACAATTTGAAAAACCTATTTAAATTTAATTAATAATCGTCAATGGAATCCTACTTTAAGGGTAGAAGTTTTGTAATGAAGTTAATTTTTATATAACATAACATTTACAAACACGCACATACATTGTTTCTGGCCCCACACTAGGATACCCTGTGTCGTGGGAACCAGAAACAACGACACACAAGACATTCAAGACCTGGGGGTTTTTTTTGTCCCCAGCCGGGATTCGAACCTGGGACCTCTTGCATGGTAGGTAGATGTGCTACCGCTACGCCACAGAGGTCGGCGGTATAAGTAGTTTATAAACGTCCCATTGCAGCGCACAAGCCTTCTCTCAGAGAGAGAGAGAGAGGGTATGATCTTAACCACGTGAGCCCGCCGAGGATTAGCATTTTCATGCACTGAGGCATTTGAACACCTCAGATACTCAGGTTTCCTCGCGATGTTTTCCTTCACAGAATGAAGTCTTATCATGCGTTTTTCTCTTATCACTTCTACTTCTACAGAAGACTAGTGGCTGGTCTTTCTGTCAGAAGTTTTCAAGCCGCTCTAAAGCCTCTGACTTGGCTGAACGTCAGCACTCTATCGACGGCAGCCGCCACCAACTACTAAACGTACCTTGCAACTAGCGTTAGTCGTAGACGGCTTCCCCATCCATGCATTGAACGCGCCCTGCGTTGCTTAAACTTCGTGATCGATAAGATTACTCAGGTAGCCGGGGCTACGAGCGATTCGAGCGAGCGAAAATTATGTATGTTAAGTGTTAAATAAAAGACCATAGACCCCTCTTTGTTGGCTAGACGTATGAACCCTTTGTATGTCCCCAGTGCTGGGCCACGGGTCTCTTTCTGCATCGCAGCAAGATTAAGCCATACTTCAGCACGGGGGCCAAGTCCGCGTTGGAAGATTATTGTAAAACAGTGACGGGCCCTACTGTCAGAAGTTATCAAGCCCTCATAAGGCCTCTGACATGGCTTAGCGGCTGCTATTACAGGACAGCCGGCACCAGCGGCTTAACGTGGTTCGCGAAGCACGGAAGCGCTCGGAAAAAATCCACAACTGATCGCCCCTGTCGTTGCTTAATCTTAGTGATTAATACCAATCACTTTGTTGAATACTCATTCACAAAATGTTGATATAGACTAGAAAAATCACGCTGTTTAGAAAGATAAAGACAAACGAAACATAGGAAAGCCTGTTTAGTAGAATATCACAGTCTTCGCCACAGTAATTGATGAGGACGTGCGCAAACGAGCTGTGGCGGGGAAAGGGCGGTCACGTGCTTCGCAGCCGGTGTCAGGCCGTGACTGATCAAGGAGGTTATTTGTTGATCTAACTCAAACAATATCTTTAAGGTCTAACAAGAACAGCTCAGGTAGTATGACATCCCGATTCGCGATTCCGGAAAGTCACGACTTTTGACGTTTAATTCGTTCATTTTTACCCTTAATAAGGCATGGGTAGTATGATTTTTGTATTGGTTTTGGGCTCTATTTCAAAGTAATAAAGTTCAATTTAACGTTGGAACTATTTCCCCCTTGCCCACTTAAGGGTTACTTTCCATTTCGGATAAATACAAATACATGTCAATATCTTAAAGTATGATAAATATAAAAAAGGCAATTCAATGCTAAAGATGCCATTTATAAAATCAGAAAATTAAAAAAAACATGCAATAACCTAAAAATTTCGTCAAGAACAAAACAAAATTGTTTTTTTTATTTATTTATTAAATTTCTTACACCTATTATTAAATTTTTAGCATAGAAAACACCCTAACTAAACAAACCACCCCAGAAAATATCTGAACCATAAGATCCCAATGCGCAATCGTCCGTAACGTAACTGATTAAAGTGCTCGTATGTATAGGTTGACCCCTGCGTGGATAGTAATACAGAGAATATTGTAAAGAGGCTCGAAATTTCAATGGTGCCGGTGAGTCACCCATTAGCTCAGTTAGAAAGAGCGCTGACACGGATAGCCAGAGGTCGCGGGTTCGAATCCCGGCATGGGTGGAATTTTTTTGCCTCTAAATAGGTTTTTAAAATAAAAAATGTTTGAATTTAAAAAAAAATATTGAGTCTGCTTATTTACAAAATAAGTAACTAATATAACAAAGAGGAAAAGCATGTTTGGAGGTTATGACCGAAAATACACAGCCGATTTAATAAAAATATATCATGGCCCACGAAAGCAAAGATAGCAAACAACAGCAAATCAACTTTGACACATTTATGTCATTTAAATTAATTAATTGCTGATTAGAATGCATTTGCATTCTAATCAGTCACGTTAAGGACGACTTTCCAACAAAATGTAAAGGCAAAACCTGCTGCCGAATGTACCTGAATTATTTAAAAAAAAACCCTCACAGATGTCCATAGCTCACGTGTTGGCCGGCACTAATGAAAAGCAATTTATCATCAAGCACCCGAATAAAACGCCGGAAATAAATCCAAACTGTCCCGGTGGAAAGTTTAATTAGAGGGAACGAAGAAAACAGTCCCGGAATCTATGGATTTGCGTTTAAAAACACATTTTAATGAGGATTTGTGCGCAGGGAAGTCCGCTGCGGAATTAAAGTTCTCTTTACGAAGCGAATAATTTTCATCTCGGTTTTACAGCAGGAGCTACTGATTGATTGGAAAATTTTCAGCGCACTTTGGTTAGTTCAAAATGGCAAATATTTTGCCTGCTTTTTAGCTTCAACAATTGTATTTTCCTATCGAAAACAATGGAGTCTCACGAACAAATGTAACTAGCTCAATCCACGTTGTATTTGTTTATAAGAATAAAACCGTTAAAAGCTCTCAAAACCGATTTTCTAATTTAAACAAAATATTTGAGCCAAATCGCGGTCGGGCGGTAGAGTACCAAGAAGGCTGGCGGCATTGCCTCGCTGTATGGCAAGACTTAACCTTTGGCCAAAGTAAGCACCAGCCCTTGGGTCTCCTGAAGCGTCGACCAGGAGCGACGGGATCTTTTAAAAGAGGAGTGGCGCCTCCCGGCCCTATGCCCCCAGAGTCTCGACATTCCACTTAAAAAGTTTCTTTGTCAATTTTGCTTATAGGGGAACTTTACGTTTCTTTGCGAGTCGTTTGCAAAACCAATAAATAGGAATGCAGCAAACAGAACAAAATAACACCGAAACAAGGAAAAGAAAACAAATAAATCCATCACAAGACATTAGAAACCGACATTGAGGAGACGTTACCGAAGTCCGGATATTAAAACAATATACAGCGGCAGACAGGGAAATCAGACTCGCTTCTATCAATTTCGTCTCAAGCAATAAAATTTGGTGTGGATGACAGTCTTAGGTATTTGTTTGTCTATTCAAATGACGTGCAGAAATAAGAAAGGCTTTCCACAGTGTTCCTGGTACCCTTTGTATGTCCCCGCTATTGGGGCACGGGTCTCTTCCTGCATCGCAGAAAGGTTACGCCATACTTCACCACGTGGGCCAAGTCCGGGTTGGAAGAGGATTGTGAGACAGTGGCGGGCCTGTCTGTCAGAAGTTATCAAGCCGCCCATAAGACCTCTGATATGGCTTAACGACTGCCATTATATGAAAGCTGGCACCAACAGCTTAACGTGCCTTACGAAGCACTCGGAAAAAATGCCGCTAGCGGTACTCACGGGATGGTCACCCATCCAGCACCTAACTACTCCTATACAGTTAGCGAATGTTTTTAGTACGAAACTTATAAATTAAAACATTGGTACATGCCCGGGGTTCAAACTCACGACCTCTTGAGTAATCACAAGTGTTCTACCAATCAGGATTTCTTAATTTATGATCATCATCAATTCTAGTCCACTGCTGGTCTTAACCCTGTCCTAAGGAGCGCCATAGCGTCCTGTCTCCAGCTAGCCACATTAAGCATCTGCTTGATTTAATAATTACGTAACATAAACTCACAGCTATATCTTTGTAGGGTAGGCTAAGACCAGTCTGCCACTTTTCACAATTCTGACAGATCTGTTTTGCTTCATCAAAATCTATTATTCGTTATTTTTATCTTAAGTAAAACATAAATAAATATCAAAAACATAAAGAAATAAACTCAAACCACGGGATGTCCGACTTTATCGGCCGTGACTGTAAAGTATTTCTTCCTAAATTAGAAATGGCAAAACAATAGTATTAAGAAGGGTGGGCATGAAAATAAACGACTCAGTTACTCGGTTCGAACAACTTTTTGTATAAGTTCATCGGAAGATCTTTAGAATGAGTTTTGCTTCTGTTCATGACGTACCGTTGGCAAAAAAGCTGGTGATATTTTAGAAAACGCAAAAATAAACAAAGGCTTCATATAATGCTTATTTACTCGGCCAACGTTGATTGCCGTATTAAATAAGCCTACGAATTGTCAGATCTACCAAATATACAAAGAAAAGTCATAAAAATCAGTGAAGCAATTTCGGAAGAGATCGATAACAAACACTGTGATATGGGATTTTTAGATCCCTGGTTTCTGGTACTTAATTAGCAGACATCGAAATGTGTACAGTTATTAAAAGTTCCCGCTATAATATTTTATTTTTATCGCGTGAGATTCCAGGAATCTGCTCTATTATGTAATAATAGATGCGATCATTCGACAAAATGCGATGTCAAATGCGATCCCAGGAATTTGCTTTATAACATTATAATGCAGATTCCTGGAATCTCACTCGATAAAAATAAATTATTATAGCTGGAACTATTAATAACTGTACACATTCCGATGTCTGTTAAAATTATAATACTACTAAGTATTATTCATTTATGTTTATCGAATGCGATCCCATGACTGTGGTACGAGATTTTAGATCCCTATATTATGGTACTTAATTAACAGACATCGGAGTGTGTACAGTTATTAATAGTTCCAGCTATAATAATAAATTTTTATCGAGTGTGATTCCAGGAATCTGCATTATTATGTTATAAAGCAAATTCCTGGGATCGTATTCGATAACAATAAATTAATAATACTACTAGCTTTGTAGCCGGTATTAGTTTCATTAGTCTAATCCTGCATTTTATGACAAAACAGTTGGTAGTAGGAGAAGTTTGTAGGTTTTAACAAAATAACTGAGGTTTCATCGCCAACTAAAAGTATACAACACAGTACCTGACGTTGAGGGATTCTAAATGGCCTCTGCATCTCTGTAACGAAATTATTTGTACAGCGTCTAGTGGCATCTTCACTCACACTAGATGGGTGAAGAGACCACTCAGATGATGCAGTGCCTTGGACATGTTTTTTTAGATGGTGTAGTTTTGCTCAGGACCTTTCCATCTTAGGCCACATAGGCCGACTAAGCTCTCAGGATGGTAGAGGTTGGTATTGGAATTTTTACCACAGCGAACTATCTACTGTTAACAGTTTGTTATGCACTTTAAATGATGATGAATGAATGAAAATGAATGAGATAAGATGCTTTAGCTAACTGAGCTGTTAACAGCAGTTTAACATAATTAAAACTGTTTCTATACGGATTTATGCTCGTTTATTACATTTTTTTTTTGTGTTAACTTTAGAAAATACTATAGTAGTTTAACATATTATTAGTGTACAAAAAACTGGGTTTAATAAAGTCCATGAGAAGTCACAAAAATTTCAAAATGCACACTAAATAGATATTTCAACGTGGACCTAAGGGTAACACGAAACAACACTTCCATTTCCTATTTCTCTAAGAGTCATCGCTTCACCATTAACAACATCAATACGTACTTCCGTTCCAACGTACCCACTAGATTTATTTCCCCTTACATTTCCATAGCGCCCCCTAAGAAAACTCTCCACCCCCGACCTTTTCCCCGATCGATGCAGTTCAAACGCCCGGTTTCCGCACTTAATTTTCCTCCACGCACCATCACAACTAGCATAGACAAACAGACAGACAGAAAACAATAGCGCCCTGCGCTGCTATCGGTACAACATCCGGCGGAGGGCGGGGTGGGATCCGGGCAGGCTCCGCGGTGTCTCGCCGTCGCTTCATAACTTTTATTCTAAATTCAATTACGCCATTACCCGGATGAACCGTGGTCTGTGTGACGTGTGCGTGGCGGTGGCGCCAAAGGGCCAATCGATATCAACCCTTGTATGCCCCCACTGCTGCGGCACGGGTCTCTTCCTGCATCGTAGGAAAGTTAGGCCATTCTCCACCACAGGGGAAAGTCAGGTTTGGTGGAGGCTTGTAAGACAGTAGCGGGCGGCTTAATATCTTCTGACAGTAGTCAGAAGTTATTAAGCCGCCCATAAGGTCCCTGACATTGCTTAACGACTGCCATTACATAACAGCCGGCACTAACGGCTTAGCGTGCCTTGCGAAACACGGAAGTGCTAGGAAAAAATGCCACTAGCCGCAGTCACGGGACGGTCACCCATCCTGCACCAGACCGCGCCTGTTGTTGCTAATTTCAAGTGATTGATTCCAATCACTCGGTTCAACTAGGCTATATGCTTATAAATTATTCATAATACAGTTCACAACAAAAATAATATTCCCTCAAAATATTGCTAACGATTTCAAAATTTTGGCGTTTTATTCATTTGTCCATTAACAAGCAATGAACAAAAATTCCAGGAATACATTCTCCATATTCAAATACATTCATGCTGTAAAATTGTACAGTCGACAGTCTCATTTCTTCTAAACGTTGCTCTTGCCCCCAATAATTAATTTTCTTGGCTGTCTGTGAAAATAAGCAACTTCATTACAGAATCATGTCAAAAATGTAGGGCTTCAGATAATTAACTTTTAACTGGCAACACGGTAGTATACAGAAAGGTATACGAAACATAAAAAATAAACGCCGCATTTGCCCGTTTCTAATATGAAAGTTAGATACACGTCATGACATGATTTGTAATTTGCATAGATGCTTAGTTTGCAGTGCATCAAAGATGTTTACTGAATCGCACGTGGTTTTTTTTTAATGCAACTATTTATAAGCATGCGGCGTCGCATACTCACAAAAAAAAACCCGAATTATCTAGCTTATCCTAAGGTTGCCTGGACGAAATCGTTTTTAGCGATAAGACCGTAAATTGTACACGGATAAACTTAGATATGTAAGCCTTTTGATATCGGCTCGATCGGATCAACTTGTAAGTCCCCACTGTTGGGGCACGGGTCTATTCCTTCGACGCAGGAAGGTTAGGCCATGCTCCACCACGGAGGCCCAGTCCGGGTTGATGGAGGATTGTAAGACAGGTGCGAGACTTACTGTCAGACGTTAACGCCTAAAAAGGTCTCTGACATGGCTTAATTACTGCCATTTTGTGACACCAACGGCTTTACATGCCTTGCGAAGCACGCCACTAAACGCACTGACTTACAATCCTCCACCAACCTGGATTTGTCCCCCTAGGTGGAGTATGGCTTAAACATGTAATGTTGTATATCTTTTATTAATAACAAAAAACTGGAACGACTTCAACTGTTTCTTTATTTACAGATAGGTACTGTTATTTTGTAATATAACAGAAAAACTAGATAAAAACGGATAAGCAGGTAAAAAGTCAGATCTAGTCGATGGGTAAAGTTGTAATAATTAAAATGAGGGAAATTTCGAAATGTGTGACGTAATTTAAATATTTGGAAGAGGTTTGCATCGTTACAACCATACGGCGATAAACCCGTGCCCCAACAGCGGGGACATAGAAAGGGTTGATATCGATGAAAAACAAACCAATAAAAAAAGAACACTTCAATTACGCCTTTAATTACCTTTTTTAAGAAACGAGATACTGCATTTCTTAGAGCTGACTGTACTCGTACCAACAGAATACTCTGGTGCATTATGAATCGCCCGCCTGCACTAGACGCAGGTAGGTAGCTCCTTTTGAGAACATAATTGGCTCGATACGACTGGAGAGCAAACATAGTACAATACTATGTAAGTGCACTTATGTTTGAATGAGAATAGTACACGTTACGCGAAGTTTCCACGAGTACTTTAACGGAAGGCAATATTGACTAAAGTTTTTATTATTGTGATTTTTTGCAGACTTCAGAAAATGAAGAGGCTCTCAACACTGTCCTAATGTTGTTGTTTTTTCTTTACTATCGATATCAACCCTTGTTTATCCCCACTGCTGGGGCACGGGTGTATCGTACATACATGACCATGACCATACATACATGATCTCACGCTTGTATCCCAGAGGGGTAGGCAGAGACCAGGGACTGCCACTTGGCACAATCCTGACAGATCACCTTCGCTTCATCAACTTTCATAAGTCGTTGTATGCACGCACGCTGGTTCCGGGTACTTTTTATCTTTCCCATTCTTTGTTTCTACAATTATAATTAAGTCTGGCTACCCAGAGCACATGGAATCCTAAGTTTGGCAGCCAGCAAGCTTTTGTTTGTAACGGTTTAACAGTTAAGTTTTTTTCATTTTTATGCCACTAACAGCTCATTAGTGAATAATCATTCTAATCACTTTGTTGGATACTCATTCACGAAATGTTGATAAAGACGGGTGTTTGGTGACCAGGATTATTGACCTGGTCCTGTGACGGTCACTCATCCAACACCCTGAATGCGACTGTTGTTGTTTACCTCAAGTAATTGATTCCAATCACTCGATTCGACTAGGCCACGTAGTATTTTTTTTTGCTAGTTTTCTCGCAAAGCCGACTTCAAAGATGGAGCTTCTCTGTCTGAGGTTTTATATTTTATGTAACGACGGCCATGACATCTTAAACGACTTTCGCAATTGATTTGTTGCTTAGGTTAAATATATACTCGTATCATGGACTAGACAATTTTTTTTAATTAACCAGTTCTATTTATTTAAGCATTACCTTTCTGCGATGCATTAAGAGACCCGTGCTCCATCAGTGTGGACATACAAGGGTTGATATCGAAGCATTGAATTTTAAGATAATATCAATTTGACTTGTAATACATCGTGCTTAAGTGATTTTTATGACAAATGTTACTTACTAGAAAAATTAATTATTTTTAAAAACGTATTTAGAGGCTGTACAGAGAATATTGTAAAGAAGTTCGAAATTTCACTGATGCCGGTGAATCGCTCATTAGATCAGTTAGAAAGATCGCTGGCACGGATATCCAGAGGTCGCGGGTTTGAATCCCGGCATGGGTGGAATTTTTCCCTCTATATACGTTTTTAAAAATGGTCCTTAGCAGGGGTTAGTGCATTAAAAAAAAAGAATATAAATTAATTATTGTCATATAGTTAGACCTCTGTTGCCGAACGAAGCAAAAGCCTGTGTTTCGGCAAACAGCGTCACTGGAATCTGTTTACGCTTATTTGCCAGTATCTATTTCGGTGTTACATGTAAAACAATCATAAAACCCAAATGTAGTATTTTCTAAGGTTAACACGACATAATTAAAACTGTTTTTATACGGATTTCACTCGTTTATTATATACAGTTAAAACCCCAATGGATATACAGTTATCGTTATCAACCCTTGTATGTCCCCACTGCTGGGGCACGGGTCTCTTCCTGCATCGCAGGAAGGTTAGGCCATACTCCACCACGGGGGCCAAGTCCGGGTTGGTGGAGGATTGTAAGACAGTGGCGGGCCTTACTGTCAGAAGTTATCAAGCCGCCCATAAGGCCTCTGACATGGCTTAACGACTGCCATTAATGACAGCCGGCACCAACGGCTTAACGTGCCTTGCGAAGCACGGAAGCGCTCGGAAAAATGCCACTAGCGGTAGTCACGGGACGCTCACCCATCCTGTACCTGACCGCGCCTGTCATTGCTTAACCAAGTGATTGATTCCAATCACTCGGTTCGCCTAGGCCACGAGCGCTTCATATACAGTAAGTTTCCTAAATTTATTTACGTTGCCTATAAACGTCACACTGCAGGGTACAGGTCTTCTCTCAGAGAGAGAGTATATGGGCTTAATTGCCACAGTGTGCGAGTGGTATTGCTACTATAATTTCTCAAATGTACATACTTAGAAAACGCAATCATTCGTACATGCCCGCACTGGAAATCGATCCTGGGCTCTCGCTGCCGAGTCCATTGTTCCACCCGCCAGGCTACCGCCATCAAACCGCGTTTGTGACCAAAAGTGACTTGGCGCCCGAAAATCTCGTCGGAAATCCCTCCCCTATTTCCCATTTATTTATTGAAATAAAAGAACAGGTAAATTAGCGTGTTACTAATTATTTGAACAAAACATCTAAAGGAATACTAAATTAATAACTAAACTAAAATCTAATTAATAATATAAGCCTTTATTAATTTTTTCAAAATAATAGTTATTTACATGCAACAATTAGAAATTGAAATTGACATATTGATCATTGTATTACTCGAGTTAATAATTAAATAAATTTTATAAATTGTATTTTTTGCATTTTTATTAGGGTGTCCCTCTCCGGGACATGCTTGGCCTCCCACAAGCCTTGTGGTTTGTGGGGTGTGGTCTAATCACCCTCGCTGACCAGGCTTCGCTGGGAAAATCTAATTAACATACAGTAATAAAAATAAATACCTATAATTTACAAATAAAATACTTGCCCCAGGTCGGTGTCCCTCGGCAGGGAACCCAGAATGCTGGCAACTTTCCCCCGTTGGATGGCCAGACTTATCCTCAAAACAGGTTATATCTTTTTAACATAATATATTGAGCACAAACACTGCCACGTTGAGTTGGACTTTGGAGTTTTTTTGCCCATTTTTAGTTGCAGGTTTTTGTCCATTTTCTCTCCAAAATTACCTAAATTTTGAAATGAACATTTGTCGTATCTACTGCCGCTGCTGCGGGCGCCGCGGCTGAACTGGCTGCGAGGCATAAGACGCAGAAGTAAAGCCAGCTTATGAATTCCTACATATTTGTGCCGCTGGCTATAGAAACTTCTGGTGTATGGGGAGCGCAGGGCAGCGCTTTTATTAGGGAGCTGGGACGCCGATTGAGGGACCGTGGCATGGACGTTCGCTCTGGGGCATATGTGAGCCAATGGATTTCCCTTTCTGTGCAGCGCGGTAACGCGGTCAGTATTATGGGGACTTTTGGATCGGATGTGGCTCGGAGCGATTTATTTGCATAGAGTTTTTTTGTTTTTTTTTATTATTATTTTATTATTATTGTTATTGCCTTGACATTCTTTTAATTTCATTCTTTTTGACGAAGCTTTATGTGAATGTTGATTATGTTTGTACTTTGTTTTTTTAATGTCTATGTAAATAATTTAGGTATGTCTATTGTATTATGACTTTACCTAGTTTAAATAAGTTTAATAAGTCACAGTTTCTGTGTAATTTTGAATTAAATACTTTGTTTTGTTTGACTGATGTTTGCAGTTTCTTGTGCAATCTTACCACAGATTTTACACAGCAGTTTCGCATAAGAGATCGTCGTAAAAGAGCAAGCTCCGACATTCAACAGAAGTACCTACTTCTGGTTTTGCTCTAAGAAAACAACGAGGTAATTTCAAGCACAGCGCGCCACCGAGACCAAACCGTGCGGGGTGTAAATACGAAATTGCACACGTCTCCCGTACTCGCGGAGTAGTTTTAAAAACGGTAATTAAATCTAGGAAAATAGCGTACTTAACTCTTCCAATTCAGAACTAGTGAGCCCTATCTTGGTTCCGGTCGTGGGAAGTTTTAGCCACCAGAGACGTCGTCGAGAAGTGTACTTTTGAGGCTGAAAACCTCCCGAGCTGGAGCCTTTGGTGAACTCCAACTTAATAGAAAATTGTTTGAGCAATCAGTCGACCAAAACTGGTTTCTAAAACGGCACTTTAGAGGCTGTAGACGGAGTTCACGCTACACCGTTTCCGTGGCGACGGTAAGTGGTAAAACAAACGTGGCAATGACTAATTAATTAGGTACTGCACGAGACTTCTTGCTGTTGGTTTTCCTCTCAAGTAGATTTTTTGAGAAAGACTCTCTTCGTTTCTATATGGTTTCTATAAAAGTCTTCTATTTATTAATATTTATTAGGGTAAGGTGCGATGCTGGCTGGCGCCGCCAGTGGGAAAAAAATCATATATATTTAATGCACTAACCCGTGCTAAGGACAATTTAAAAAATGATGTTAAATTTTTCCACAGAGGCGTTTCAACATTATGATTTTTTTAAAACCTATTTAGAGGCTAAAAAATCCACCCATGCCGGGATTCAAACCCGCGACCTCTGGCACGGATAGCCAGAGGTGAATCAAAATCAAACCGCCGCACTCAGAAACGTCAATTAAAGTTGATATCTCATTCAGTATGCTGTTGTCCTTTTCTGTTTCATTAATAAGTGAAAGATAATGATAATTTAAATAAACATTATATTTAATCGACGTCTCTGAGTGCGGCAGTTAATTAATATATTAAATAGATAGAGAACACTTTATTACACATAAAAATGGAAAATACACAGATATTTCTTATCCTAAGAGTACAGATGGCGGCCTTATCACTAAAAGTGATCTCTTCCAGACAACCTTCGGATGAACTGGACTAATGCATTAGATTAGTTCGTTTTAGAACCTACCGACAAGAACCTAAGTCCAAGAATTCAAGACTTCAAAGTATTTTTCCCAAAACCGGCCGTTTTGTGATTAAAGTCCTTGGTTGTTGATCCTAGGCTCTAGACTGTAGGTTTTAAAAACAGTTGTCAGAGTTGTCAAGATTTATCTTTAGTTTTAATGTATTGTTAAACAAGTTGCCAAAGTAAAATTGCCAACTTGGGTTCCAATTTATTGTATTTATGTAATACGAAGCGCTCGTGGCCTAGTCGAACCGCGTGATTGGAATCAATCACTCGAGTTAAGCAACAACAGGCGCGGTCAGGTGCTGGATGGGTGATCGTCCCGTGACTACCGCTAGTGGCATTTTTCCGAGCTTCGCGAGGCACGTTAAGCCGTGGGTGCCAGCTGTCATGTAATGGCAGTCGTTAAGCCATGTCAGAGGCCTCGTGTGCGGCCTCATAACTTCTGACAGTAAGGCCCGGCAGTGGCCGGGAAGTGAAGATATGGGTTGGTAGCGCAAGTTAGCACTGTCTGCTGTTTTTTGTTAGCATTTTCTCCACATAATCTATTAATTGTGAAACTAACAACTTTGACGTTGATTAAGTAAACATTTAAGCCATGTCAGAGGCCTTATGGGCGGCTTGATAACTTCTGACAGTAAGGCCCGCCACTGTCTTACAAACCTCCACCAACCCGGACTTGGCCCCTGTGGTGGAGTATGGCCTAATCATTCTGCAATGCAGGAAGAGACCCGTGTCCCAGCAGTGGGGACATACAGGGTTGCAAGCGCATGTAATACTAGCTGGTGCCCGCGACTTCGTCTGCGCAGGATTAGTATTTCGAGTAGTTTATATTAGAGTGACGTAGAAAAGAACTAGCATTATGAGATTAAAAATTATGACATCTTTATAAATTAGTCTAATTTATAAGGTATATTATTATAAAGTTTCATTAAAATCCATTGAGCAGTTTAACAAACAAACATTCATCCAGCCATACTTACAAACTTTCGCGTTTTTAATATTAGTAGGAAGTTAGCCAATGTGAGAAGTACTGGGAAAAAAGGAAAAGGGGACTACACATTTACCTCCTGAGCGCTACGGATTTACTAACCGGTGTGTTTCTAGCCCTGATTTCAAAATTTTAATTTATTGTTGTTTAAATGCTTTTTGATATTCAAGTTTTCATTATTTCAACACCCCCAGTTAGATTATATTAAAACAGGTACAAATTGTTGTATAGGTATAATGTAGGTAGAAGCAATTCTATCACTATTGTATCGGCAGTCTCGTAATAAATAAGTAAACGGACACACGTCTTTGATTTAACAGTGGCGAACGCGGAAAATAAGGAAGTTAAACGTACTTATAATACAAATTACAATGTCAGTCGGGCAAGTGCGTGAGTTCTCAGTAAAGACAGGAAATTGGAGTGGATATATTGAGCGATTAGAAATGTATTTCGTCGTGAACAAAGTGCCTGAGGAAATGAAACTACCTACCTTAATTTCGGTTATGGGGGAAGATGCGTATGAACTGTTGTCCACTTTATCCAGTCCAACAAAGCCTTCGAAATTAACCTACGAACGAGCTGTGAATCTTCTAGCGGCACATCTTCAGCCCAGGCCATCGGAGCTAGCAGAAAGGTATAAATTCCGCCAACGACGGCAGCTCAGACACGAATCTATAGCAGATTACGTAACCGAACTAAAAAAATTGTCGAAATACTGTAATTTCCAAGTATCTCTAGACGAGAACATGCGTGATCAGTTAGTATGTGGACTTAAGAGCGAATTAATCAGACAAAGACTGTTCGCCGAGGATGAACTACAATACAATCGAGCGGTGACGTTGGCATTGTCGTTGGAAGCGGCTGAGCGGGACGCCAGTGTAGTGGAGCGGAGTAGCGTGGAGTCGACGACGGAAGATCTACATAACTTTAATTTCAACGAATGCTGGAGGTGCGGAGATAAAAATCATCAAGCAAACAATTGCGTGTTTAAAGCTTATGTGTGCAGTGGGTGCCAGGAAATAGGCCATCTAAGAAGAATGTGTCCACGAAAAGCTAAGGATGTGGAGTACAATCATGCGAGACGGTGGAGCCCGGCGGGATCGGCCGGTGGTTACCAAAAATCAACACGCGCAGGGCGCGTGAGCGGCCGCGGCGGCACGCCCGGTCGGGGCACGTCAGCGTGGAGGAGCGCGGGGCGCGGGCAGCGAGGCGCGGGGAGAGGGGGCCGGGACCGGGCCCCAGTGCATTTGATGGACGAACCTCAGGAAAATCACGAGGACATCGAAAGCAACGAATATAGCGAAGAACCTATGTATCAAATGTCTTTGAACAATTATAAACCGGTATGTATAAAAGTTAAGGTTCAAAATTGTTTGCTTGATATGGAAATAGACACCGGGTCAGTGTTATCTTGTATTAGTAAACAAGTGTATGTAAATTGTTTTAAAGACTTGCGATTGAAGGGATGTAATTTAACCCTAAAGTTTTATGATGGCTCGACTATTCAGCCGTTAGGTTATATAGAGGTTAATGTTACGTACAAAGAAATGACAAAAACACTAGACTTGTACGTAATAGACAAGGGAACAACAAATTTACTGGGTCGGCAGTGGTTAGCCGAATTAAATATTCCCGTTAATGTTTCTAAAGTAAGTTTGCATAGCAACAGCGTATCCAAAGACCCATTGGATAACAAAATGATTATAAATCAAATTATTTCCAGACATGAAACGCTGTTCGATGGCACATTGGGTAGATACACTGGAGGCAGGGCCGAGCTGGTCGTGCGGGAGGGGGCCCAGCCGATATACTGCCGCGCGCGGCCGCTGCCCTACGCGCTGCGCGAGCGCGTAGACGCGGAGCTCGACGCAATGCTGCGCGCGGGGGTCATCGAGCCCGTTGCCCACTCCGACTGGGCCACGCCGCTGGTCGTGGTAAACAAGCCCGACGGCGGGTTGAGAATTTGTGCCGACTACAAGGTAACCCTTAACAAAGTTTTAGCGATTGACAGATTTCCGGTTCCAAAAATAGAGGACCTTTTTAGCGATCTCAGCGGGAACAAATTTTTTACAAAATTAGATCTGTCACAAGCATATAATCAGATAGAATTAACAGACAACTCTAGAAAATTTACAGTAATTAATACACAAAGGGGATTATTCAAATACACACGACTAGTTTATGGATTATCCTCGAGTCCTGGGATTTTTCAGAAATTAATGGTAGAAATGTTTAAAGGAATGCCAAATGTGGTTGTTTTCTTTGACGATATTTTAATTAAAAGCAAAGACTTGGAAAGTCATCTAAAAACAATAGAGGACGTGTTACAAGTTTTGTCAAATAATGGTTTAAAAATTAAGAAAAGCAAATGCGAGTTTCTAGCGAAAGAAGTAAAATATTTAGGGTTTATTATTGATGAAAACGGGGTTCGTGTAGACCCAGATAAAATAAAAGCAATTGTCACAATGCCACACCCGAGAAACGTCTCTGAATTAAAATCGTTTTTAGGAATGGTGAATTTTTATGGAAAATTCATTGCTAATTTAAGTTCACTCTTGTCACCTCTTTACAGTTTGCTTAAAAAAGGGACGAACTGGGAATGGGGATTAAGCCAAAACTCTGCATTTTTGACAGTTAAACGATATTTAAGTAGCACGGAAGCACTAGTCCATTTTGATATGAATCAGCAGACTGTAGTGACAGTGGACGCCAGTTCACGTGGACTGGGCGCCGTGCTAGCACAGCGCGCGCCGGCGGCGCCCGGCGGCGGCGGCGGCGGTCCCGGTGAGGAGTGGGTAGTCGCGTATGCCTCTCGGGCACTCACCGCTGCCGAACTCCATTATAGCCAAATACATAAGGAAGCCTTGGCAATTGTATTTGCAGTGGAAAAATTTCACCAATACCTATATGGTAGAAAGTTTGTGCTTCGCACTGATCATAAGCCCCTCGTAAGTATATTCGGACCTAATGTCGGAATCCCTAGCGCAGCAGCCAGCCGTCTGCAACGTTGGGCAATAAAGTTAAGTGCCTACGATTTCTCAATAGAGTATATAAGGACTGACAAAAACACCGCCGATGTGCTTTCACGATTAATTAGGTCACAGAAAGATGAAGTAAAAACAGAACAGGAAAGTATAATCCCGGAACAAACATACTTGCATTTTTGCACAGATGCTTTGCTATTAGATTACAATGTTTTAAAACGAGAAACCCGCAGTGATCCAATTCTCAGTCGCGTTTTAAGTTATATTAACGACGGTTGGCCATCCGACATAGATATCAGAGAACTTAAACCCTATCACAATAGGAGGAACGAACTTTACTGTGAATTGGGTTGCATCATGTGGGGACACCGGGTGGTTATACCGGCGACATGTCAAACTCGGGTACTGGCAGAGTTACATGATACACACATGGGTATGATTAAAACAAAATCCTTGGGCCGCAGTTACGTTTGGTGGCCAGGGATCGACGAGGCAGTGGAGAGAGTATGCCGGGAGTGCACGGTATGTGCCGCAGTGTCTGACTCGCCGCCCGGCCATGCGCCGCACTCGTGGCCCTGGCCGTCGAGGCCATGGTCCAGACTACACTTAGACTTTCTAGGCCCTATCAACGGCATTACATACTTAGTGGTGGTAGATTCATGTTCAAAGTGGATCGAAGCAATTAAAATGAATAGTACAACAGCACATGCCGTTATCGCAACACTGAGGGATCTATGGGCGAGATTTGGTATCCCTAAACAAACGGTCAGTGACAATGGTCCACCTTTTTCTAGTTCAGAATTTCAAAACTTTTTGAGTCACAATGGAATCGAGCACATTTTTACAGCGCCTTACCATCCCGCATCCAATGGCGCGGCCGAAAGTGCCGTAAAAATCTGCAAACGCGCAATTAAAAAGGCATTGAAACAAAAAATTGATGTACACACAGCACTGTGTAGGTTCCTTTTAGCTTATAGAAATACTGAACACGCGACCACTGGTGAGAGCCCCGCCAAAATTTTGCAGGGACGTAATCTTCGTATGCGATTAGATAGTTTAAAACCGGAAAGAGAAAAACGTGTAGCCGCGCGTCAAGCTCTGAGCGAGATAAGTGCAGGAGGTAACCACAGGCAACTAGAACCCGGAGCGCAAGTGTGGTATCGAGAATATCGGGGTCCAGATAAATGGGTAGCGGGTACAATAAAACAAATATTAGGAAACACCGATTATACCGTTAGGTCTATTTTTGGAACCGAAATTCACAGACATGTCGATCAGTTAAAGCAGAGGGTTACAAATGTATCTGCTAATAGCGACACACCTCGTAGAGAAATTAATTTCGATCTAGCTAGGCAAAATGAGATAGCTAGAAGGCAACATCGCGGGTCATTGACGTTTCCCACGACCAGGGACGGGGACCTGGAACGAGATAGGGCTACCCCGGGGGGGAGTAGTGGTGAAAGTTCACCCCAGACGGTGGCCGTGCCGGCAACGGCAAGAGTGGCCACTCCGCCACCGAGCATCACGCCGACTCTTAGTCCGGAGTGTGTGCCCAGTGTGTCAGCGAGCATGCCGGAGTCTAGTGCATGTCAGTCAGGTGAAACAGACCGTAGATATCCTGTACGAGTCCGTAGACCACCGGTTCGTTATGGATTTGAGGAGATAGATTAAAGAAAACAATTTATTGTAAAAATAAACAAGTTAGTTTTAGTATTGAAGCTATTAAGTTTGTAAAGCTGTGGTTAATTAAGAACATAAGTTCTAAGTTTTTTTTTGTGTAAGCTTTTAGTGTAAACTAGTGTGAAAATAAATACGTAATATAGGAAAGAAGGATGGAGAGGATTTCTCGAGTATTTAATTTTACTTAAGTATAAAATAAGGGTGGAGGTGTTGTATAGGTATAATGTAGGTAGAAGCAATTCTATCACTATTGTATCGGCAGTCTCGTAATAAATAAGTAAACGGACACACGTCTTTGATTTAACACAAATGCTTTTTGGAAGTTGTTTGTGGTTTTTCAAAAAGAAAGAAGAAGAAGTTTACAAACGCGCTAAACAAACAAAATATGTAACGTGACTCACGAAGGCCTTTGCATCCACCTACGTAATGAGATGATTTCTACAGCGTCCAGTAGCACCTTCACTCATATGAGAAGGGAACACGCGGACGCTGCACTACCCGGGATATTATTTTTAAATTGAGTTGGCTGCTCAGCACCTATATCATCCTGACGGCTTAGTCAGTTGAGCCCACATCAAGAACAAATCAATACTCGTAGAGCCGACCAATCCGCGGTTTCTCTCGCGATGTTTCCCTTCACAGTTAGCGTGTGGAATCAAGTTAATTCGAAACGCAAACACCAGAAACAATCAGCCTGCGACTCCGACATACAGCCGACCGTGCAATTAGTTTCAATTGCGCGGTGTTACGTTGAAATTCACACCACAATTGCATACTTTATGTTACCGTACCACCGCATACTAATGTCGAGACACTAGTGCGGAGTTGGAACAACGCTAGCGGGAGTGAGCTAGCGCTGGTAGCGCAGTGCGGTCTGGGAAAGGCTGGCTGGTATTACAATTGTTTTAATGGAAGCTCTTGTTAAATAACGAAACATTTAGGTGGACGGACTTCGCCGTTCAGAAATTCGCCCACGCGATTTTTGGCTGGGTGTAATTAAATCTTCGTAGACATCCGAAAATAACTTCTTAATGACTCGCGATGATCGAAGATATTTATAATATTATAAGGGTCTAATCGCGATTATTTGTTAACTAGAACGAATACTTTTTATTTTTTAGATTAATTAAACAAATAATCACGATAAAACCTGTTTAGTTTATAAACAACTCAACTTCTCCCACAAAGTACCTAGCATTTTTACGAGCGTTTCCGTACTTTGTCATGCACGGTAACCCGTTGGTGACATCCGTTAAGCCATGTCAGAGGCCTTATGGGCGGCTTGATAACTTCTGATAGTAAGGCTCGCCACTGTCTTACAATCTTCCACCAACCCGGACTTGGCCCCCGTGGTGGAGTATGGCCTAACCTTCCTACGATGTAGGAAAAGACCCGTGCCCCGGCAGTGGGGATATACGAAAGGGTTGATATCGATAATAAGATACTATTATTTTAAATTACGCATTTCGGTAATGAAATCATTACAGTACACACGATAAGGAATATTCGATCTATTTAATCTATGTATTCGATATATCTATCTATTGCTTGAAGCACAAAACAATATAGTTTTAACGGTTTCTATCCAGAATCTGATCATTCACGCCAGCAATTTTCTGCACGTCATTATCAGCAGACTTCCTTCTTCGATGCTGACCTCGGTATTCTTCAACCCGAACTTTTTCCCTGACTGTTCACAAAGAGGGTTAACATCGAGAGATCTCTCACTAATTAAGTCGCATCAAGTGTCAGGCTGAGAGCTCCTATCGAATCGCCGACCAACATATAATTTGTACTTTACTTAACGACAAATCGACGTTATTTGTTAGATGTTAAGGGCTACATTGGACTGTCAAAGGTGTAAAAAGATATTGGTTAAGGCGATCTCGTCCTTGGCGGGACACAGATAGCGTACAAACAAACGGAAATATTAGAAAGGCCAATAAATGAAGGGGAAACTAAAGTCTTTAAAGGCGTAGAGTTGTTAGGGTTGTAAAAGTGGTCTACGTCAGTGACTCATCATCGTCAATCCATTATGTCCCCACCGAGGGGCACGGGTCTCTTCCCTGAGAAAGGTATAGGCACACACTCCACCACCGAGGCCAATCGATTGGTGTTTGAGCTTGTAAGACTAGTGGCTAGTCTTACTTTCAGAAGTTAGTTATGATAAGATAATTGTTTATTTGAACTCAAAAATATTAAATTTGTTAAAATATGATTGTGCCCTGACTCCTGAACTAGGCGGGAACCTGTATCTCAGGAGCCAGTGCTGTCCCAAAAGGTATGATACAATGCTATTCTGTGGGAAATTATGAATATAAAACAATCAAATGTTACGTACACTTTCTTAGGGAAGAAAGTTAGAAATGAACATTATTTTAAATTATTATTACTTCATAGTTCTCAACGGCACCAACTGCTTAACCTGCCTTGTGAAGCACGGAACCGATCGGAAAAATGCTACTAGCGTTAGTCATAGACGGTCACCCATCCATGCACAGAACGCACCCTGTGTTGCTTTACCTTCTTGATCGTTTAAGATCACTCAGACAGCCGGGGCTGCAAGCGATTCTTCTTCTTCTTCAGGCTATATTATGTATTAAAAAGTTAAAATTACTTTAAAATCCTATTTAGAGGCTAAAAATTTCACCCATGCCGGGATTCGAACCCGCAACCTCTGGCTATCCGTGCCAGCGCTCTACCAATTGAGCCAATGGGCGACTCACCGGCATCAGTGAAATTTCGAACCTCTTTACACTATTCTCTGTATTACGTACATAAAATTTTAAATTTGTCCTTAGCACAGGTTAGTGCATTAAAAATAAAAATAGTATAAAATTACTTTGCTGAATTCCGCCAAAAATCCCACAAGCCCCATGCGGTTAGCTAATGCACCGCCCTCCCTCCCACTTTTTCAAGCAGAAGCAAGATACGAACACACCACCACCAACACCAATACTTGTGTGAGAAAACACGCGACGCGTTTCGCCTCTAACACGAGGCATCCTCAGGCTCCCAAATGCAAGTGTCTTGCACTTCACAGCACAGCTAACCGCATGGTGCTTGTGGGATTTTTGGCGGAATTTAGCAAAGTAATTTTAACTTTTAATGCTATTATGGATTTCCGCAAAGTAACGCCTGATTCTATACAACATCTATATAATGTAGTCCACTGCTGGACATAGCCCTCCCCTAATGAGCGCCATAGCGCCCTGTATTCAGCTTGCCGCATCCAGTATCTGCCGGCAGTTTTTCGCAGATCGTCATCCCACCTAGTCGGAGGGCGTCCTACACTACGTTTGTCGAGTCGCGGTCTCCACTCAAGAACACGTTTACTCCAACGGTTGTCGGTTCTTCGCGAGATATGGCCAGCCCGCTGCCACTTCAGCTTGCTGATTCTCTGAGCTATGTCGATAACTTTGGTTCTCTGTCGGATGCATTCGTTACGAATCCTATCCTTCAGAGAAACTCCGAGCATAGCTCTCTCCATAGCTACAAGCGATTCAATGAGTATGGATTTATGTCATGTGAAGCACGGTGCCATCCTGCCTAAGCAATGTTTCTTATAATTTGGTGATTGTAATTGATAAAAAACTTGTTATCTCTGAAAACGGCAAAAGGGTCTACCTATAACATAAAGCTGTGTCACGTGTAGTTTTATAATTCCATTGGTAAATACGTATAGTATTGTACTATTACTTTACAAATGTACATTAATTTGAAAAGAAAAGAATTTTTTGCCTCTAAATAGGTTACATAAAAATATGTGTTCGCGTGATTTATTTTCCACTGCAAAAATTGCCTGTTATAAGAAGTTTTATATTTTCTCGAAATTTCTATTTTATGGGGACGTCTTGAGTGAGTTTGTGATTTAAAAGTACCAAGCTACCTGCAACATTGTTTGAAAAAAAATCGTGCAGTTGCAGAATCCGTCCATTGGGAAACCGCCCAATCTTACAAAAGGCGCAATTACCCAACCCCGCAGCACACAAATGGACTGCGCGCGACATGAGTAGGGACAATCTATGCGCCGACTCAGTAACGGTTTAATTACATTGGTGTGCGTCCAAATGTCCGCCGGCGGCCATTAGTTGAATGCCCATTGAGTGCTTCTGCCGCTACTAAGTATGCTCTACAATTATGAAGGATTTAAAGACTGCAGAGACTGCTACTCTTCTTTTAAGAAGTACTAGCTGTGTCCCGCGGTGTTACCCGCGGTTTGTCGATTTTTCCATGGGAATAAGATATTTTCCCGCAGTTAAACGTAGTCTATGTGTTAATATAGGGTATTAGCTAACTCCGAACCAAATTCAATTCAATTTATTTCAACGTAAAGAATTTACATTCTGTTTGCTGAATGTACAGTGTAACATAAAAGTGAAAGCCGCTGCCTTCGGGCCGTAGCCGCTGCCTTCGGACAAAAAAACTCCACTCTGACCACCTTTTCTCAAGTCCTCTTAAATCTAACACATTTGAGAAGAAGAAGAAAAACATTTATTATAGCCACAGTACACACGCCACAATAGCAAAACAAACATGAAACACATTACTAAATAACATTAAAAAAAAGAAAAGAACACTAAAGGTCACGGCGTGTCTCTGCCGCTATAAACGGCAACTGACTCAGCCTATGCTGATGGGCAAGCCTTCAGCGCTGATTTTCAGTCAGTGCCAGTAGGTGCTCCGCGAGCGTTACAGACTGCGGTGTGGTGATTTGATACTAAATGTCATTAAAATGTCATTATTATCGCTCCAGCCGTTTAGACGTGAAGATGTTACAAACATACACACTCACCAACTTTTGCATTTGTGATATGATAAGATAAGATATTTTATTTGCTAAAAAGATGTTGCATGTTTACAATACTTGCGGTATCTGCACTAGACTTTAAGTCTGTATCGCAGAGACCAGAATAAACTTTCTAAAATAATTGTCGACTGGTTCGGTAACGCTATGAAAAAAGTTATACAATCTATATAATGAGATCTTAGGGAAAACAAAAACAACTCTTAGGCTAGGTTTGAATATACATCTTAAGAAAATATATATTATGTGTAAAAAATGTATGGCGTGGGTGTGTGTGTGTGTGTGTGTGTGTGTGTGTGTGTGTGTGTGTGTGTGTGTGAAAGAGAGATAGTATTTTTCTTTAAACACAAGCATTAAGAATCTCTTCAGTTGTTTGGTAGTCCATATCTTGGAGCCAAGCCTCTATTGCTCGTTTAGCTTTGCTTGTTGGAACATTTTTGATGTTATTAATGTGTGGGCAAATTTTGTTGTAAACATGTATACAAGAAAATGGAGGAAAAAGTCTGGTATAGTATTACTGTGATGTGATGATAATAATAAAGTGTTATCTGCAATAACACTTAAACTTGTAAATCCTGCCATTTGAACCATTATACTTACTAATTCTAGTTGGTACCCACGGTACCATACTAGAATACCATATTAGGTACCATACCGTACTAGGCTTGCCTAGTGTGGGGCCGCAGTGAAAATTTGTGTAGCTAAATATTGTAGACTTTTAGTCCGGATCTACTTACGGGTGTTGTTTTATCGGAAAAGTCTACAATGCTTACGAAAGTTTTAGTTCAAAAGTAGCTAATTATTGTTTACCTGCTATGATAACCATTCTGAAATTGTTTATTTATAGATACTTAGTGTAATGTTTTACCACAGTTAATAAGGATTTTATTCACTATAACAGGTGATAAAGATTTTATTTATAATTATGATATGATCTATAGCCGTCCCACTTCAGGGCACAGGCCTTCTCTCAGAGAAAGAGTAGGGGCTTAAGTACCAGGCATACCCGCAGATTAGTAATTTTAAGCTATGAGGAGGCACTAAGACACTTTACATAAACTCCAAAAAAAATACACTCGTTTTTAGGGTTCCGTACCTCAAAAGGAAAAAACGGAACCCTTATAGGATCACTTTGTTGTCCGTCTGTCCGTCCGTCCGTCCGTCTGTCAAGACCCTTTTTCTCAGGAACGCGTGGAGGTATGAAGCTGAAATTTATATGAATTACTCAAGTCTACTGTCCCTTGAAGCTGTGAAAAAATCAAACTTCTAAGCCAACGCAATCAAAAGATACAGCCGTTTATGCCGCAAATTTTCGACACTTGCAAGGGAATCAAAACCTACAGGGTGCTTCCCGTGAACTAAGAATCTTGAAATTTGGTACGAAGCAACGTCTTATAGCATAGATAAAGGAAAAATTACGAAAACCTTAAACGCGTAGAGGTATTAAATTGAAATTCATACCAAATACTCAGGTCTATAATACAGGTTTGTACGGAACCCTCGGTGCGCGAGTCTGACTCGCACTTGGCCGGTTTTTTTTTACTTTATTATCTATGTATATTAAAATTTACACTTTTTTTATTTTTAATGCACCAACCCGTGCTAAGGAACAAATTTAAAAACCTATTTAAACCTTTTTAGCCTCTAAATAGGTTTTTAAATTTGTTCCTTAGCACGGGTTGGTGCATTAAAAATAAAAATAGTGTAATCATGTGGGTACAGTGATATCGTTCCGATGTTAAAACCTAACTGCAAAGTAGGTGGTCGGGGCTGTAAGTAATGCAATTTGCTTAAGTCAGATGTCGCTGCCTGTACGTAATACAGAGAATATTGTAAAGAGGTTCGAAATTTCACTGATGCCGTGAGTCGCCCATTGGCTCAATTGGTAGAGCGCTGGTACGGATAGCCAGAGGTTGCGGGTTCGAATCCCGGCATGGGTCAAATTTTTAGCCTCTAAATAGGTTTTTAAATATTAAAATTTGCTACGCATATGTATTGTATTTGTTTTTATTGAATAAATTATTGTATCCATACGTATTATCGACATTATTTAAATCGCGACATATCGAGCCGCGCACTGGGATACTCGTGAGACATTCTCATAGGTACTGACTGAAAACGAGCTGGGCTCACACCCTCAGCAAAATGCTGAGTCAGCTGCCTTTTGCAGCAACGGAAACACACCGCGACAAAACTGCTTAAATTGTGTTTACTACCTTACCTTTTGATGTTCTCGGTTAAGTTTGTCTCGTATTTGTTAGGTGTTTTGTGTGTGTGTGTTTCTTTCTCTTTCTTTTTAGTATACGGCAATACTTAGATATGTAAGCCTTTTTATGTACTTTGTTTCCTGGTGTGTACAATAAAGAGTATTAATCTAATCTAATCTTTCTAGACTCCGTCTAAGGTGTGTGTGTGTGTGTGTGTTTCTTTCTTTCTCTTTCTTTCTAGACTCCGTCTGAGGCTAAGCGCGCACGGGTTACTTTTGTCACCGTGACTGTTTCGTCACTCCGTAGATACGTATGGAGATGAGCGAAATGTCACCCACTTGTCACGTCGTAACATACGCGCATCTTTTTTAAAAACCTAAATAGGTTTTTAAAAAAGATGAGGAAAAAGATAAAAAAGAGGCTAGAAATTCCACCCATGCCCGGATTCGAACACGCGACCTCTGGCTATCCGTGTCAGCGCTCTTTCCAACTGAGCTAATGGGTGACTCACCGGTATCATGAAATTTCGAACCTCTTTACACAATTCTCTGTATTACGTACAGGCAGCGACATCTGGCCGAAGTAATTTGCATCACTTGCAGCCCCGAGTACCTACTTTGCATCTCCATACATATCCACGGTCTTGATAAGAGTGACGAAACAGAAACCCGTGCGCTCTTAGCCTTAGACGGAGTCTAGAAAGAAAGAGAAAGAAACACACACACACACACAACACCTAATAAATACGAGACAAACTTATTATAACCGAGAACATCAAAAGGTTAGGTAGTAAACACAATTTAAGCAGTTTGGTCGCGGTGTATTTCCGTTGCTGCAAAAGGCAGCTGACTCAGCATTTTGCTGAGGGTGTGAGCCCTCAGCGCTGGTTTTCAGTCAGTACCTATGAGAATGTCTCACGAGCGTACCAGTGCACGGCTCGATATGTCGCAATTTAAGTAATGTGCAATAAAAAATAAGTACCATAATAATATGCGTAGCAAATGTACATAAACAATAAAAGCGTAAAGGTTCTCGACGCAAACACGACAGTGAAACCAACCATGGTAGGTGCCGGTGTCTCAGTCGGCGCACCGCTAAATGGCCGACTAGTGGCAGGGAGTGTTGCGGCCGGCGCGCCACTCGCATAACCTGAGCATATTTATGTTATTGCCTACAAGTGCAGCTTAGCTGTTGCCCAGCTCATACACGCCAGGATAGCCGGGATGGATCGCGCTTGCTGCAGAACAGGCTGAAGAGAAAACTGAAATTCACAAAATATAACTCATTTTACGAACTAGGTACCTAGGTTAGTGGGGTCATTCGTTATTTTTTATTTTAGTTTTTCATTTTTGTCTTTTTCGTTATTATCATTATTTTGTTTACGGATTTTGAACCTGTTTAATTCTGACCTTGACATATAACAATCAAAAACTATTCACTTGGGTAGGCCGATAGGCATCAATATGTACCTATTTCATGTGGCCTATGACACGACGGATCATTTGTCAAAATCTGACCACTGGTTTAGGAGATATGATCCTTCAACTTAATGGAATATATGGAACATAGAAACGGACATATTTACTTATATACGAGCCAAACACATTACCCTCCACCGCAGTCGGTTAAAAAAGATACTAGCAAAGATATCATCCACACCTTGCGGTAGATAGCTGGAGAATGCTTATGACCTTGTAATGTTGTATAACTTTTAATAATTATTAAAACTGGAACGACTTCACCTTTGTGCTTTACTAGTTTGTTTTATTTATTTTATTTATAATAAAATAAATAAAACTTACTCATACCTTTTCTTACGTAATGTCCTGTTAAATGTTTCGTGTGCAATAAAGTATAATTGAAAACAGGAAACTGGATAAAAACTAAATAAGCAGGTAAAAATAATCAGGTCTAGTCAAGATGCGAAGTAGTAATGCTTAAAGTGAGGGAAATTAAAAAAAAGTGTGACGTAATATTAAATTTTTGAAAATGATAGACAGAATTAAGGAAATATAAAAAAATTGTATACAGAGGTCTGCACCGTTAGAGCCTTAAGTAGGCGGCATTGTACGGTTGTAGGCACTGGAACCATGAAAGAAGCGGGGCATATGATTAGACGAGAAGACGGACTGTGGACGGAGGCGGTTACAGAGTGGTGGGGGAGAACTGGACTCAGAGGTAAGCTCTGGCCCTGGTGGGTAAGTCGTTTGGTGGGTAGGCCCCCTATATTGTTGAACAGTACCTAAATTTACCGGTAACTTGAAAAGGTATGCTGCGTGGTGTCGGCCTAGAGAATAGCACCAACCCAATTCTTCCCGCGGGTGTCGTATAAAAGGCGACTAAGGGAAACAAACCGCGGGGTGGGCAGTACAATTCCACCGAACTCGGATCCCCAACCCGCATGCCCAGCGTAGGGATTATGGGCATTACCCCCTGATAATAGCACAACGTGGCGCTCTTTAGGGGAGGGCTATGTCCAGCAGTGGACTAGTATAGCCTGACGACGACGAGTGAAAAGGTATTCTTACAAACTCAAACCGGTCTCCAGTATTTAATCGAAGGCGAGATGCAGTATGCAAGCGCCACTCAAATACCGCCGGTGAATAAGCTCGAGTGTGTTTACGTGAAAAGTGCACGCATTTGGTTAATCTTTGGTGCAGCAGTGGTGCTCCGAAATAAGTTGCTCTGAACTGAAACGGAAAGGCGTATGCATATTGAGTGTGTTTGCACTGAAACTTTCCTAAGCACTACACATTATTACATTAATTCCGGATTCACTTACTTATTTCATAAAAAGGACGGGGCCTATTGGATTGTATGAATAAATAACACAAGAAAGAAATGTCGGCCGAAGCGGATTCGAACCCGCACCTAACTTATTTAGATTTCTTATTTAATAACACCCAGCTGATAGGAACTCAATTGCCATTGCCATACATCAAAGTAGATTGAATTTTAGAGCTCTTTAATTACGCAAAACATATATGAAAATACTATTTTTATTTTTAATGCGTGCTAAGGACAATTTTTAAAAACCTATTTAGCGGCTAAAAATTCCACCCATGCCGGGATTCGAACCCGCGACCTCTGGCTATCCGTGCCAGCGCTCTATCCAACTGAGCTAATGGGCGACTCACCAGCATCAGTGAAATTTCGAACCTCTTTACACTATTCTCTGTATTACGTACAGGCAGTGACATCTGGCTGAAGTCGATTGCATCACAACAAAAACAAAAACTGTTGCCCACTTTTCTTCCATCAGCATTTAAAATTGTCTTGTATTTTACACTAAACTACACTTAAAAGCCGTCATATTTACGTAGAATTAATTCAGGAGCGCGTTCATTTCAGATACAGTTTTGCGTTCCCGCTAGGAAATTTATTTAAATTATTTCCCGCGGACTGTGAATTTTAGTTAAAATGCGTTAAAAGGGTTGAATAAAAATAATTATGCATAGCCGCTCGTTATCGCTTGGTCATTATTCTTCTCAGCTGTCTGGCGCGGAATCCTTGCTTTTATTAAAACTGACCTCTGGTCTCCGCTCGATACTGGCAGACGAGAGTTTTATTTCCTTTGTTGACTGACGTACTGGCCGAAAAAGAAAAGTTTATTATTTTTAAGATAATATTTATTGTCAGCATAGACATGGGTTACACACTTAACAGTAACAGTGTTGCTATTTAAAATAGATTTTCCAAATCTTACCTTCACAGGTGTACTCACATTCGTCCATACTTTATATTTTTTTCATGTATCATGGAAGCAGTAACAAATCAGAACTGTAATATTTTTTTTTATTTTGATATCAACCCCTGGCACGGGTCTCTTCCTGCATCGCAGGAAGGATAGGCTATATTCCACCACGGGGGCCGAGTCCGAGTTGATGGAGGATTGTAAGGCACTGCCGGGCCTTACTGTCAGAAGTTATGAAGCCGCCCTTAGGGCCTCTGACACGGCTTAAGGACTGCCATTACATGGCAGCTGGTATGTTGATAACGCTTAACGTGCCTTGTAAAACATGTAAGCGCTCGGAAAAATGCCACTTGTGGTTTTCACGGGATGGTCACCCGTGATTCTTTTTGATTCCAATCACTTGGTTCCACTAGGCCACGAGCGCGTTTTCTATTTTATTCTGTACAAAAATTATCATAATACACACTTTTCCTAAAAACTAAAAGATAATTAGAAGTTTTCACTATAAGAGACGTTTATTTAATGAAGTGTACTCATTCGATATTCAGTTTTAAAATATAAAGAGAAGAGTTACATGAAACTTGGCGTTCAAGTAGAATAGAATTAGAATTGAGACATATAATACTTTTTATCCGGTGATGCATTCCCGTGGGATAATATATTTTTAATACAGTTGCTCAAAAGTGACGTATAGCGTGCGGGACGTGGGCTATTACACACTCGTGCTTTTTTTTTACCTTTCCCGCACTCGTGCGTTCTCTTTCCCAACCGTCAAAATAATGTCTATTAAAAAGAAAAACCAACCATGAAGTTTTTACTAAAAAAAAAACATAGAAGTTTTTATGATTTATGCAAATACGTATATTTCTAAAAAGAAGCTATTAATTTGTTTCAATATCAGATTTAATGATTTGATTGAATGGTTAAGTTTCATTTCATTTCATCTCATTAAATTTAATTTTCATTTCATATCAAAAGAAAACCTATTGAAGATTGGCTGTATGGGCATAGTTCCCTTTGCCTACCAGAATGGGTGAGGAAAAAAAAAATCTCTGCTTATATTCTTTTACGGTTGGCGCCATTTTCAAATAATTTTTCTTTATTATATTGCTTATTTTTTTCGTACTGTTTTAAAAATAGTCTTAATAACTGTATTAAAAATAGTCGTTCAGTACACGTGCGGAACCGTCATTGCAACTTGTTCCGACTGTCAACCCTCGCCTTCGGCTGCGCCTCGGCTCGGGTAGACATTTGTCGGAACTCTTTGCAATGACAGCCTTTTCGCACTTGTAATGAAATATACTATATTGACACCACACCTTTTTTTTAAGCCAAGATGATTATTTATTACGTTGCCACGGTAACAAGACTCGTATAAACGGAGTTGGCGGACAAAGTTTTCCAGTATAACTCGTTATAAGTAAACTTGGAGCGACAAAAGAGGTCGCATCATAGATTAAATGTGAAAATCTCGAAACTAGTAAAACACTATTTTTTGGATGGAATTTAATTATGTAAGCAAGAAACATCCCTAGAAGCCTACCAAATACCCTTGAAACGCAGATGAGAGTTTAATTTTTTTTCTTTACTGCCGCACTGGCCGAAAAGAAATTAAAATTATAAACAAACCTGAAGCGACAAAAGAGTTCTCGTCATTGTCATTCAATGAAAAAACCCCAGAACGACTAAAGGTTAGGCATTTTGATAGAATGAAATGACGTAAGCCCACCAAATAGGTACTTTAGAAATGCAGATGAGAGTTTTATTTCCATCGTTGCCTAACGGACTGGCTAAGAAAGAAAACCATTAAAGTAAAAAAAAACTTTATTTTAATTTTAACTTATGTTAAGGCAGGTCTTCTTGATTATAATAAAATGCAAGAATTTCCTGCTTTGGCTTTAATTAGCAAATAAAATAATCATAATAAATCGAATTCAATTGCGAGTCTTTACCAACACCAGTTCTCTTTTTGAAAGTCTGTCTCGTTGACCCTTTATTTTTAATTTAGCACTTCCAGCAACCTAAGTAGATCCCGTTCATGCAGGCGTTAACAACTTACATAAATCGTTATCAACGCTTGTTGTCCCCACTGCTGGGGCACGGGTCTCTTCATGCATCGCAGGAAAGTTAGGCCATACTCCACCACTGGGGCCAAGTCCGGGTTTGTAGAGGATTGTAAGACAGTGGCGGGCCTTACCGAGTTATCAAGCCGCCCATAAGGCCTCTGACATGGCTTAACGACTGCCATTATATGACAGCCGGCACCAACGGCTTAGCGTGCCTTGCGAAGCACGGAAGCGCTCGGAAAAATGCCACTTTGTCACGGGACGCTCACCCATCCCGTACCTAACCGCGCCTGTTGTTGCTTAACCAAGTGATTAATTCCAATCACTCGATTCGCCTAGGCCACGAGCGCTTCATGAATAACTTACATTATCTTAAATATTTTTAATAAATCTGAGACGATATTCTTTTTACTAATCCCAAACAGAAAAAAGGAAATGTCAGCTTACTTCACGGCGATAAAAACGGTATTCATCACATTTAAACTGAGAATTTTCCGCGGCCCCAAACCGTTTTAGATCGCAGATTGCAAGCAAATGCGATCCATTGAAACCCACCTTTTTCTTTGAAACACGTTTTAGGGAACAACAGCCTTAGAAACGGGGAATTAGAATTCAAAGTCGAAAAGTTTTCATAATTTAATCCAGTGATAAAGCCAATATGGTTTTGTTTTCAGGAGAAAAATAAGGATATTGCTTTATTTAAAGAAAACAACACCTGTTGACAGTGAAACCGAAAAAATATAATCTTTGATGAAGCGAAGGTGATCTGTCTGGACCGTGGTAAGTAGTAGTAGTCCTTGGCCTCTGCCTAACCCTCTGGGATGCAAGCGTGAGCTTATGTTATGCAACAAAATAACAAAAATATACCTAATCAAAATAGAAGCTTGCCAAAATATATTTTGCGGGAAACCTTTATAATTCTTGATAACTTCAGTAAGGCCCGCCACTGTCTTACAATCCTCCGCCAATCCGGACTAGGCCCCCGTGGTGGAGTATGGCCTAACCTTCCTGCGATACAGGCAGAGACCCGTGCCCCAACAGTGGGGACATACAAGGGTTGATAAAGCTAACGCTATCGTTCGTTATTGACCCTTGTATGTCCCCACGCTAACGCTCTAAACTACATAAAATTTTATATACTACGAAAAACTTAGTAAAATATACGCGATAAAATCGGAGTAGTTTAGTAGCCGCCCTTATATGTAGTTAGAAATCGAAGAAGCATCCAATTGGACTATTATGAAATAAAAAAAATAAGCCGAGAAATCATGTAGGAAAACAATTAGTACTGTCTGCGTGCTGCGGTCATTGTTATTATAGATGGAGTATCAGAAAAATGACCGCAGCTCGCAACACTCTGGCTGGCTACTAGAAAAAGCCTTGCCTGAGAATCGGCAACTAGTTGGTGTACATTAGTTACAATCCGAGGCACAGACCTTTTGTCTTCATTTGTAATTTATATACTTAAATAAAAGTCTCTTTAAACTGTCATTAATGCCTCTAGTATAAGTGATTGTTGTGTCTTATTTCGCTAAGAGACAAATAAATATATTCTATTCTATTTTATTCTAGTGGTTCGAAGAAACGCGAGTTTTTATCGAGAAAGTTTTGGAAAGCGCTTTTTTAAATAAACCAAACTAGTGTATTCTATAGCACTTTTAAGGTTCGTTCATTTTGCCAAGACCTTTAAACCAACCCAAGTTCATGATTTAGAGGTTTACCTGTTAACGTGGGCTTTGATCTACATAATGAGATGATTTGTATAAGGTCCAGTGACATCTTCACTCACACTAGATGGGTGAAGGGACCACTCGGATGATGTAGTGCCGGGAACATGGTGTTGGATGGTGTAGCCTTGCCCAGCGGCTATACCATCCTGACAGCTTTGTCGGCCTAGCCCACAGGAAAGACTACCAGACTACCAAAGACTAATACGTGCGGAGCCAACCAAGCCACGGGTTTCCTCATTATATTTTCCTTCACAGTTAGCGTGTGGTATTGCGACTGCAAATTCGCAAATGTATCTTTGAAATTAAACAAAATAATTGGTACATGCCCGCACTGAGGATCAAACCTGGGTCTCTTGCTTGCAAGTCCATTGTTCAACCTTGAAAAACCAATTAAAAACAATGGTTATAGTGGTCCAACCGGGTTTTTGGAATTCTACAATTCAAGAGAAAACGAAAGGAGGTAACACCGTGACATGCTCAATACACTCCACCTTTGACCGGATATTAGGTCGTACTCCTAACTGACAATACGATTATTCCAAACTGCCATAGATGTGACGCCCGCAAATGGGATGACTCCGACCGGCTGACCCCGGAAATGGCTCCAGCCGACCAACGGACAATCGACTGAGGAACCGATTTGGCAATTGACACCTGTCAGTGACAGGGATGGTCAGGTGTACTCAAGAGAGAAGCGTTTAAAAGGCCCAAAGGAAGTACAGTCTATTTATTCTTACTTGTCCAATTTATTAAACAAGATTCTAACCTTAAAATTGAGATTAGATGCCTAAACTAGGCATTTGATCGCAAATTCATGAACTATCATGAACTATGTTTATAAAATTGGCAGCGTGTTATCTAAAAGAGTGTTCCAAGTTACCTAATTTATAATAATTCAGGAAATATGGCAGTTTTGGACTAAAAAGTTCATTTATGGAAATATGGCAATTTTTGACTAAAAAGTCACAGTTTAAAGGTAGAATCATGTTTACTAAATTGGACAAGTAAGAATAAATAGACTGTAAGTAGTTCACGATTGGAAGAGTCATAGGGTCGGTCTCTGAATTGAGAATATCGCTAAGTTTTTTTATTTTTTATTTGTGAAATGTGTAAAATAACAAGTGTTTCTTATTATCTAGCCGCTCTCGGATACCTATTCGGTTTATCTGTTAGCGGCGGATTTTACGGCGGAAGTAAATAGTTAACGACCTATTTAGAGGCTGAAAATTCCACCCATGCCGGGAGTCGAACACGTGACCTCTGGCTATCCGTGCCGTCCGTCGGAGGTCGCGGGTTCGAATCCCGGCATGGGTGGAATTAGTAGCCTCTAAATAGGTTTTAAAAAAAATGTCCTTAGCTCGGGTTAGTGCATTAAAAAATAATATAAATAGTTAACGGTAAGGTTGTGTTTTCGAATCTATCAGCAAAGAGCAAGACAGAACGTTTCTTAAGTATTTACTTAGTGACATTCTCAATTCAAAAACTGGCTAATAGTGTCGATTTTTGAATTGAGAATTTCAATAGGTAAAAGCAAAGTGCGGGTTGGGGATCGCAGCAGTTTGGTAGAATTGTACTGCAGGGGGCGCTGCTGCCCACCCCCCAGTTCGTGTCCCTGCCCAGCGTGGGGATTATCGGCATTACCCCTCAATGATGGCGCAACCTTACGCTATGGCGCTCATTAGGGGAGGGCTGTGGCCAGCAGTGGACTAGCATGGCCTGAAGAAAAGCAAAGTTCTCTCACGGTCTTTTCCGAGAAATTAAAAGAGATATAATTACAGTTAACTATTTACTTAGCGAAATTTTCAATTCAGAAAATGGTCCATAGCATGTTTTCCTATTTGACTGTATAAATAGCAGAGACCACTATTAGAAAAAAAAATACGTAAAGACGTGCATTTACATTCAAACATGTTATTGTTGATATATACATCGAATAATTCGCAGAAGATAACGACATTATTACACAATTAATTTACTTAACAAAACTACAACTGAGCACCATTCCCGTACTTCAAAAGTTATTCTAAAGAAAATTTTGCGAAATCGGTTCAGCTGTTTTCGAGATTTGCGCTTACCAACACATTCGGGGATTAATTTTTATATTATAGACCCGGGTCAGACTTCGCACCGCCTAACAGCCGATTCTTTATTTTTTTTCTCTCCATAACAACCATCCTCGTACTTCAAGGAATATTCTAAGAAAAGAATTACCGAAATCGGTTCAGCGGTTCTCGCTTTTACCGCTTATACCAACACATTCAGCGATTCATATTTATATTATAGAGCTAAACGATGACCCATGATCGCGATCCTCAGTCATGAGGGAACCACTAAGATGAAGAATATTATTTATATTTTTTAATCGCCACGTTGGTGCCGGCTGTCATGTAATGGCAGTCGTTCAGCTATGTGTGGCCTTGGCCTTATGGACGGCCCGATAACTTCTGACAGTAGACCTGCCACTGTCTTACAATCCTCTACCAACCCGGAGTTGGCCCCGTGGTGTAGTATGGCCTAACCTTCCTGCGACGCAGGAAGAGACCCGTGCCCCAGCTGTGGGGACATACAAGTGTTGATATCGATTGAATCGCAACGATTAAACACTAAGAACAATTTGTAGTGTTTTTACTTTTTTTTCTTTGAATTTTATATTGAATTAAAACCTTTTTGATGCAAGTTCCCCATTAGCCCTCCAGAAGGAAGCGCTAAAATGTGATATTACAATAACGACGTCGCGGCCCACCGCCCGCATTTTCCTTGGCAAAGTGACGTCACAGCCGGGGTAAGTGAATTTTCCGACGGCGCCATCTCATCCGGCGAATTGAGGAGCAAAAACTTCCGCACTATAGGTACAATCGGCCACGGCAGTTTTTCATTTTTTACCGACTAGAAAAAAATAGGGGGTTCTCAATTAAGTTTTAATGTTTTTTACGACGGTTACTCGAAGGCACCTGGACTTGGTAAATTATTGTTAGTTTTAAAGGGCACATTTTAAAGGTTGGTGGTACCATTGGTCTCCCGGAGAACCAGAGGGCGATTAAATGTTACAAGAGACATTTGAAGCGAACATACACAATTTTTTGTGATATCGCCACGACACAAGGTATCCTAGTGTGTATCCTATAAAGACTACTTAAACAAGATTAACACGCAATTGTATCGGAATTGTATAGGATTAGTTACTACGCGTGTCCACCGTGGATTTCAAGCGCTGAGGTATATGAACACTTCAGATTCTCAGGTTTCCTCTTTTTCTTCACAATTATCGGGTGATTACACTATTTTTATTTTTAATGCACTAACCCGTGCTAAGGAACAAATTTAAATATTTAATTGTACGTAATACAGAGAATATTGTAAAGAGGTTCGAAATTTCACTGATACCGTGGGTCGCCCATTGGCTCAATTGGTAGAGCGCTGGTACGGATAGCCAGAGGTTGCGGGTTCGAATCCCGGCATGGGTGAAATTTTTAGCCTCTAAATAGGTTTTTAAATTATCGGGTGCTATAGCTATTATAAATTCACAGATGTACGTACATTACTTAGAAGACCGTGTCATTGGTATATTCTGGTACAACGTGTTCAACTCACGACCTCCAAATTGAGAAGCCGGTACCGCATATTTCATTCCATTTATTTAGACTCTTTTAGATACTCTGGAGTAAAGTGATGGTGAACTTTTATTCATTTCTTTTTTATACAAGCTCTTGTCTAATGTAGATACCTCTATACAGTCTGTTAGCTTTTAGAATGTACCTCGGCTAGTATTGGATATATTCAGTAAGGTAAGGTTTGTTGTGTATTGTTCTATATAACTTTACATAACTTTAAAATAGTGAAGAAAAGTTTTATACAGAGCAGGAAGTAGTATTACACTCGAATGCTTTCAGTGAAAACCGAAGTCTACTTAAGAGCCCGAGTTATATTCTAAAAGCTAACAGGCTGTAACTGCTGAGTTCGTATTTGTTTTCGGAATATAATATTTCAGATTATTTTCATAATAAATGTTCGACAAATTTAAAATACAAAATAAAAATTCAGTGATTAATAAAATACACATTTCGTCGTCGTCGTAGTCAAGCTATACTAGTCCACTGCTGGACATAGCCCTCCCCTAATCAGAGCCATAGCACCCTGTCTTCAGCTTGCCGCATCCAGCATCAGTCTGCCCGCAGTTTTCAAAATCAAAATCAAAATTCGAAATCTCTAACTTCAGCCAGTCTTGCTGATCGTTATTTTCCTGGATTTATTTAATTTCGCTCGACTCAAATTAACTTCTTAATTGATGAAAATTGTATCCAGAAAGGCTTCAGTTTTAATGTCCTTATTTCATCAGCCGTCTCGCGGTTAGCGCTTGCCGTTCGTTTCCTGCGCATAAAATATCGACTAATCAGGTTTAGTGAGGTGGAAATATTTAAAGATGGCAGCGGAAAATATTTAAGAGGCAAATACACTTCCAAGAAACTGTTGAGAGCTTTTAAAACAAAACTACCTGACAGCGATTGATGTGAAATTAGAAATCATTGAAATGGTTACCATGGAAACGAAGATTGCATAAACATATATATCATTTTTTGTACCCAAGATTTGGGCTGGCAAAGGTTAGTACATCCTTCATGGACATTGTATACGTGTGTATAATACAATATCTGAAGATACCTATATTAAGTTTGACTGAAACGCGGTTCAAAAAATGTGTAAAGCACACTTTGTGCTATAAGGGCTGCTATAATTATTACAAAGGATTATTTATGTAGATTACTAAATAATCCATAATATTAATGATCCCTGGAATTAAAGCCAGTACAATGCATGAGTTGTATGATTTATAATAATTATGTAAACTTTGTTAATTAAGGACTTTCAAAAGACTATGTTTGGAATATTTTTGTCCATTTTCTCTCCAAAATTATTTTGGAGTGTTATTGGGATAGTGCACGAGAATTATTAGGATAGTGCACGAGAAATAGGGGTAAGATTCTTATTATTAAGGCGCTCAGCGTCTTATTTGGTTGTTTGCCGAATATAAACTATCTAGTAAACTTGTTACCTCTTGTCTTTGAAACATTTAAAAAGCAGTGTGATTTTCAAGGTCAAGACGGAGCAGGGTACACTAGATACTTAACAAAATATAGGTTAAAATCACATTCAGAGCTTTTTCGAAGTTCAATAGGCTTTCCGAAGTGACTGGTATAAATTCCCTTTTCCCGTTATAAGCCGAGTGGCCCCTGTAATCAAATCCCTGTAAAAAAAGAAATAAAATGCTAGATATTATTATTTTATGATTTGCCTACAAAAGTCAAGAAATGATAGCTGTCAGAATTCTACAGAATAAAAAGTCAAAGTATACCCACGTAGTTCCGTTCTAACAATACTTTCAGTACAGTCTGTTAGCTTTTAGAATATACCTCGGGCTCTAGAGTAGGCTTTGGTTTTTCGCCGAAAGCACACTAGTGGCCCCCGTGGTGGAGTATGGCCTAACCTTCCTGCGATGCAGGAAGAGACCCGTGCCCCAGCAGTGGGGACATACAAGGGTTATTAACGTAACACATGCTCTGTATAAAACTTTTCTTCAGATTTTTGAAAAGTTATGTAATGTTTTAAATAACAATACAAAATGAACCTTTACCTTATTGACTGTATCCGGTTCTATCCGATAGTAGCCGAGGTATATTCTAAAAGCTAACAGACATGTACATTACAAATAAAGGGTGCCTCCACTGCACAAGCGCATTATATCCTGAGCTGCTGGTACAAATTCACTTTTCCCGTTATAAATGAGTGCTCGACGGCGAGTGGCTCCGGTAATCGAATCCCGTGCCTTGCGGTTTTTGAGAGGTGGCTAAGGCTGGCTTTACACAAGCGGGCTACTTCAGAAAGTGATTTTTTTACTTAAAAGTGCGCTAGCATCAGAATATAAATGAATCATCTATTAGTAGTATTAGCTTTTGTTTGCAACTTCGTACGTGTACATTATAATTTCTTCGTCCAAATTTTCCTACCTATTTTCATGCCTTCGATAATTTAAAGAGCTCATACCGCGCTTGGCATAAAGGCGAGTTTCGACAAAAAAAGGTAAAAGGATAAAAAGTTTTATTAATCCAAAAAGTAGAAATCCTGACAACATTATATGTTTCTTACAGCTAAATACTTAACTTAAATTATATTGAAAGATTTAAAATTGTAACATAAAGTCATAATTACAATGAAAAAATGATGCCCGAGAAGGTTGTACCTGCGGCCCCCAGACTGGGATACCTTGTGTTGTGCGGTCCCGGTATCCTAGTGTGGAGGGCGCAGACAGTCTTCCTGGGCACCTAGAAACGATAAAAATTCAGGTTTTGAAGTTCCGGCTGTGTGAAGTCTGTCTAAGTGTCAATTCTTAATACTGCTGTAGAGAAGCCTAGGGAAGGAGAGCGTCAACTTTTCTTAAGAACGAACGCGTGAAGTCGAACTGAATGTAGAGGATCGAAGAAGCGAAGTGAGTTTCGTAACAAAAAGTATTTGCTATACTATTGCACATTTTGAAAGCACTGATTTTACGGTAAATAAATGTTAAATTCCACTAATCAATACGAGAAATTACTTGTGATATTTATTTAAACAAAAAAGAAGTCACATAAAGCATCAGAAAACTCAGAAAAATAAATATGCACTCAACAATATCCACACAAAAGTTTCGCCAAGAACACGCCATAGAAGCGCCACAAAAAGTGCACCAAGTACCGTTCTAGACCAATTTTAGCAAAACAGACGCCGCTTAGGAATCGAACTACATAATAAATTGAATCGCTTTTATGTCTAGACTTTTAATGACACAGACGTGACTCCGACGCGATCTGTCGACAACTGAGTGGTACACTACGAAGATTTCCACTAAGAAACCAGATAGGATCATCATCCATTGCTCGCCTAGAATTCTTCCTCGGTAACCATGACAAACCAAAGAACAAAATGTACAAGAAACACGACGGCCGAGTCACAAAATTAGGGTTGCATAGTAGAAGTGGCTAATGGAAGAGGGTAGCACAAGTCACGGAGTTGCAATTAGATCGAAGCGACCTACAGAACCCTTTGACGGTAATTTTACGTAGTTAGCACGCCTTCTTTCGCGAGTTGAAAACGACTTAACACGGTTAACGGTCCGTAATGTGATTCCGAGTTTGATTACCTACTATGTAATTTATTTGCGAAGCTCGCTTATTCGGTTAGATGCGGTTGTAAGGCGGAAAATCCGGTTGCCAGACGGTTTGAGAGATTTTGGTTTGAACCCGCGGCTCATGTAGGCCCAATGACTGGATATAACATGGGAAACTAGGTGGGTTATATTTTTTTTAAATGCACTAACCCGTGCTAAGGACAACTTTAAAAACCTATTTAGTGGCTAAAAATGGCTGCCTGTACGTAATACAGAGAGTATTGTAAAGAGGTTCGAAATTTCACTGATGCTGGTTAGTCGCCCATTAGCTCAGTTGGGAGAGCGCTGGCACGGTTAGCCAGAGGTCGCGGGTTCGAGTCCCGGCATGGGTGGAATTTTTAGCTTATAAATAGGTTTTTAAAACTAGGTGGGTTCTCAGTTTCCTAGTTTACATCTAGTCATAGATGGAACTTCATTCCGAAAATTCTTTGATCGACATCGATATTAACCCTTGTATGTTCCCACTGCTGGGGCACGGGTCTCTTCCTATATCGCAGGAAGGTTAGACCATATTTCGCGACGGGTGTCTGGATTGGTGGAGGATTGTAAGACAATTACGGGTCTTACTATCAGAAGTAATAGGCGCCCATAAGGCCTCCGACATGGCTTGACGACTGCCATTACATGATAACCGATGGCTTAGTGTGCCTAGCGAAGTACGGAAAGGCTCGAAAAAGCGGTAGTCGCGAGTGAAGTGTAAAGGTTGATTTGCTGTTTTCTCTACATATCGTTTAAACAGAAATATTTATAGTCTCAAAAATGATTAATTGATATCAACCCTTTTTATATCCGCACTGCTGGGGCACAGATCTCTTCCTGCATCGCAGAAACTTTAGGCCATACTCCACCACGGCGGCCAGGTCCGAGTTGGTAGAGGATTGTGAGACAGTGGCGGGTCTTACTATCAGAAGTTATCAAGCCGCCCATTGAACCTCCGACATGGCTCAACGACTGCCACTACGTGACAGCCGGCACCAAATGAACAACTGACCGCGCCTGTTGTTGCTTAACCCTAATGATGGTTTCCAATTACTCGGTTCCATTAGGCCACGAGCGTATACCGATACAAATTGAAGCAAAATTAAATCCAATATCAATTTTCCGAGAATAAAGTGTCAATAATAACGACACAGAATGCCTTTTCATTTGTTTTGTTTCATACTGAACTGTGCAAGGGCATGCGTGTGTGATAAGCTCTGTATAGACAGCCGTCAGTCACTTCCAATAGGGGCTTCGAATCATTTCGCTGATATCAATATGAAAATCCCTATATTGGAAACAATTTCAAAAAATAAATAAAAGAATTTGTGCCGTTTGTTTCATGATTTCTTTTTCAATGTTTTGGCTAGACCTCTTCAAAAAGTTTTTATTAGCTGAGGGGAGTTGGGGAAATAGTGGATATCGTAAAATAATCTACGAATTGTAGTTTTTTGAAACTCAGCGCGGCCTTCTAGCCAAGATGATATTTATCTAAACAAAAAAAAAGCTATTTTCTTTCAAATTCAATCAATCCACCCAGAATCGTCCACTGCTAGATAGAAGATACAAGTACAAAAAAAAAGTGGAGCCATCGCCATAGTATGCCACTTAATACCATCCTTGACCATGGTCATCCAGTAGCTACTTTTACAGTATAACAATTTGAATATAGTTTGATTTTAATATGGTATAGAATTTATACCATATTAAAATATGGTATAGATTATACCATATTCTGCAGTTAGGTAAAAACAATTTTGAGAGGGAGGCCAAGAGGAGGATCCAGCTGGGCTGGGCAGCGTTTGGGAAACTACGCCGAGTCTTCTCGTCATCCATACCGCAATGCTTGAAAACGAAAGTTTTTAATCAGTGCATCCTACCTGTCATGACCTACGGAGCCGAGACATGGACACTCACGAAAGAGTTGGTCCACCAGTTCAAAGTCGCTCAGCGAGCTATGGAGAGAGCTATGCTCGGAGTTTCTCTGAAGGATATGATTCGTAACGAATGCATCCGACAGAGAACCAAAGTTATCGACATAGCTCAGAGAATCAGCAAGCTGAAGTGGCAGTGGGCTGGCCATATCTCGCGAAGAACTGACAACCGTTGGAGCAAACGTGTCCTTGAGTGGAGACCGCGACTCGGCAAACGTAGTGTAGGACGCCCTCCGACTAGGTGGGATGACGATCTGCGAAAAACTGCAGGCAGATGCTGGATGCGGCAAGCTGAAGACAGGGCGCTATAGCGCTCATTAGGGGAGGGCTATGTCCAGCAGTGGACTAGTATAGCCTGACCATGATGATGATGATAGATTATAGGCTAATTTAATAATTATATTCTATTTAATGCACTAACCCGTGCTAAGGACAATTTTAAAAACCTCTTTAGAGGCTAAAAATTCCACCCATGCATTTTTAGCCTTATAAATAGGTTTTTACAATTTAATAATATTCTTAAATCGTCGTCGAATCGAATAAGTCGTTGTGAAATATCAAGTATTCCGTGCCACATTTTGATACCTTGTTTTAACAAAAGTGTAAGCTTAAAAACCTATTTAGAGGCTAAACATTTCACCCATGCCGGGATTCGAACCCGCAACCTCTGGCTATCCGTGCCAGAGGTTGCCAGAGGTTGCGGGTTCGAATCCCGCCATGGGTGAAATTTTTAGCCTCTAAATAGGTTTTTAAATTTTTCCTTAGCACGGGTTAGTGCATTAAAAATAAAAATAGTATAAAAGTGTAAGCTGCTATTTTTTATGATTTTTATACAGAAACAGTAATAATACCTCAGATAATAACTACAGCGATAAGAACAGACATTGTGACGACCTGATCAATCAGATTTATCTGGGTGGGGTGAGTTGCCCAGGGACAATGAGGAGTGGAAACCCCTCCGCTTTTCTCTCCACTACACTACGTGTCCACTACACTACGGCTCGAAGGCAGCGGATTTACACGCTACATTGTCAAATGACATTCATCGTCGTCGTCGTCAGGCTATACTAGTCCACTGCTGGACATAGCCCTTGGCATTGTCATTTTCTGAATGTCATTTGACATAGCTAATGACATTCAGCAAACAAAATTAAAATTCTTTACCTTGAAATATTTTTTTTTACATTGTAGTAGCTGTGCTCCGCGGTTTATCGATTTTCCCATGGATGTAAGAAATTTTCCTTCAGTAAAACATAGCGTTTTGTGTTAATCCAATCCATATCCAATTTTATTAAAATCGCCGTTTAGACGCGATGTTATAATATAATATAATATAATATAATATAATATAATATAATATAATATAATATAATATAATATAATATAATATAATATAATATAATATAATATAATATAATATAATATAATATAATATAATATAATATAATATAATATAATATAATATAATATAATATAATATAATATAATATAATATAATATAATATAATATAATATAATATAATATAATATAATATAATATAATATAATATAATATAATATAATATAATATAGTGTGATGTGATATGTGTTGGAGGTCTGGCATATTATAAGTTATTGGCCATAAGTTGCATTGACTTATGTCACGGTGACTTTTATGTTTATCTTGCGGTGTCACTAGTTTTGTATAGACGTACGAAAGATAGACATTCTGATTGATATTATTTCTAGCGTTTTCTTATGCTATCACGCTAAAATCTACTGCGTTTCCACTCAACAATATGATGTGATTAATCTAAATAAATAAAATTCAAAGTCCTGACTGACTGACTCACTTATCAATGGCCAGCCCAAGCTATTGGACCTAGGAAGCTGAAATTTTGCACAGAGGGTCTACGAGTATATAATGTAGGCAAGGAATAAGACCGAATTTTTTGAAATTCAACCCCTAAGGAGGCGAAAAGGGTTGCCAAAATTTGTATAGCAGGTATAAACAATATTGTCTAATTTTCTTGAACTTAAAATAAACACTTTTCAACACAATTGATTGAACACGTGTTTCGCCGTTTTTCTAAATTTAACCCTAAGGGAGTGAACGGAGTTGCAAAAAAAGTCCACGCGATCGGAGTCGCAGGCAAAAGCTAGTATTATCTTACAGCTCTCAGTGTCCTTCCAGCCCCAGTCTACCACCTGTGACGAAACTTCGTCACTAAATTCCCAATACCGCTAATTGGTTCCGATGGAGTTGCTTCTTTTCTTCGTTTGATTTATTATTGTTACTGCTTGCTCCCGCGAACACGCTAACAGGGTTCCTCAACTGGGCGATGGCCGTATGCGCATAGTTAGGTAGACCTGAGATTTCCGCACTTAGCCTCATAGTTGGGCCATTATACGTAGCAAGCGCTGAGGTACGCTAACACCTCAGACACTAGGGTTTCCTTACGATCTTTTCCTTCACCGTCAGCGAGTAGTATTGCTACAAAGTAAAGTAAAATAAAACAAAGTCATTGGTACATGCCGGGGTTCGAACCCACGACCTCCCGATTGAGAAGCCGGCGTTCTACACCACTCCGCTACCACCGCTTTGGCCGTATGCTCATAAAATAATATGTAAATAATACAGAGAATATTGTAGAGTTTCAAAATTTCGCTGTTGCCGGCACTTATCCATTAGCTCAGTTGGGAGAGCGCTAGTACGGTTAGCTAGAGGTCGCGAGTTCCAGTCCCGACATAGGCGGAATTTTTAGCCTCTAAATAGGTTTTTAAAAATGCCTATTAAACTTATCTTTATGATGATGATAATTTTTTTAAGAATATTGAACAAGTCGTTCAAGATGGTCAGAGTGGAGTTTTTTTTTCCGCTGCCTTTTCTCCACTACAATTACGGCCCGAAGGCGGCGGCTTACACTTTACATTGTACATTGACATTCAGCAAACAGAATGTAAATTCTTTACGTTGAAATAAAATTATTTGAATTTGAATTTGAATTTGAATTGCACTCATGGGATCTTGTTAGGCAGGTAATCGTATCAACAAATTATTTTTAAGAAAGAAAAAACTCATTGTTTTTGCTGCCTTGTGTGAGCTACGAACTTGATCCATAGGCAGCGGCCAGTATTATACAATGCAATTCAACAGAATGTAAACCCCTGTTAATAAACCAATTCCACTGTGAATTGGCTTTGTAATGAACGATGAAGCCCTCGGTGATATCAAGGGTTTAAAGTCGATTGGTTTATCGATCATTGTTGAAGAACAATGAACGATGAATCAATCAACTAGAATCAATTCCACTGCGATTTCATTGTTGTTTAACGTTGAACATTTTACATAACATGACATAACCTCACGCCTGTATCCCAGGCGATCCTGACAGATCAATTTCGCTTTATTTGTTTATATATGTCGTTAGTAACTTACAGCTAATGCTAAATAGTATATATTGCTGTGTGGTGTCGGCCTAGAGAATAGCACCAACCCAAATTCTTCCCGCGGGTGTCGTAAAAGGCGACTAAGGGACACAAATCAGGGAGTGGGCAGCAGCGCCCCCTGCAGTACAATTCCACCAAACTGCGATCCCCAACCCGCATGCCCAGCGTGGGGATTATGAGCACTACCCCCCAATGATGGCACAACCTTGCGCTATGGCGCTCATTAGGGGAGGGCTATGTCCAGCAGTGGACTAATATAGCCTGTAGAAGTAGAAGTATATATTGCGAATGTGAGTGGAAGGGTTGGTAAGGGTCGTCCCAGGCGGACATACATCGACCAGATAGGGGATGTATTAGCAAAGGGAAAGATAAAAAGTACCCGGAACCGGCGTGCGTGCATGCAACGACTTATGAACGTTGATGAAGCGAAGGTGATCTGTCAGGGTCGTGGCAAGTGGCAGTCCCTGGTCTCTGCCTACCCCTCTGGGATACAGGCGTGAGGTTATGTATGTATGTATGTATAAGTAATAAATAAAAAACACAGAATCATTCTTCATCATCAACGTTCATAAGTCGTCACATGCACGCACGCCGGTTTGAATATTTTAATTTCATTAATTTTTAAAAGATACGATAAGATAAGTATATTATTTATTGTACACCAGAGCACATATTATAAAACATGTAAAGATACAAAGTACAATTGGCGGCCTTATTGCTAAAAGCAATTTCTTCCAGACAACCTTACGACGGAAAGTTGTGCAGAAAACTTGATTGCATAAATATATCATACCGCCAAGAACTCCTTCTACAGGTTTGGCTGCAGGAAATGTCATTCAAATGGTGGCGTGGTGCCTCAGTCACCCACTTCCCTCTGGAATAGTTGAGACTGGTGATGGCCGAACCCTGTGTCTGGCCGCAGCATTAGTATTTTTCCTATATTTGTAAGAAATTACCACACGATTTTAAAGTTTTGATGGTTTGGCGAGCACAGTTGACATGTGCTGTGCGCACAATACAAAATCCAACATTCCTGCATCGCGCAATCAAATTGTTTCACATGACGTAGCATAAATATAACGTCCGACTAACAACAGCCGGACCTACCAGGCATACGATATGACTGGCGGGAAACTTCTCTTTATACTTAGTGCAAGAGCACGATCACCCACTTCCCCATAGAGGGCTATAATAGAATCTTGACATAGAGGCGAATTATGAAGTTTGGGATGATTTTAGAAGATGATGAGGACGGCCTCGGTGGCGCAGCGGTTTGGCACGCTGACTGTAAAACCGAAGTTCTCGGGTTCGATCCCCGGCCGGGTCAAACTAGGAAACGAACTTTTCTAGTTTGTCTCGGGTCTTGGATGTTATCTATGTATTTATTGTATTAAATCTTTCGTCGAGTTAGCACCTATAACACAAGTCATTTAGTTGTACTTAGTATAGGGCTAACGAGATCTGTGCAATATGTCCATGAATATTTATTTATTGATTTAGAAAAGATAGTCAGAGAGAATTTCTCACTTAATCCTAATTTAACATTATGATTACATTATAAATCAAATATCTGATTTTATCCTAAATTACATTACATTTACATACAAGCACATACATTGCTTCTGGCCCCACACTAAGATACCCTGTGTCGTGGGAACCAGAAACAACGACGTCACAAACATGTAAACATCCAAGACCTGGGTTTTTTTTTATCCCCAGCCGGGATTCGAACCCGGAACCTCTTGCTTGGTAGTCAGATGCGCTACCGCTACGCCACAGAGGTCGTCGAATTTCTAATTTCATCCTAAATCAAATTGCTGATTTCATCCTAAACTTACCTCATATTAATTAAAACTGTTTTATAAGGATTTTACTCGTTTTATTATATTTTTACAATTTTCCGACGTTTCGGCACTTTTACGGTGCCGTGGTCTCGGATGACTGAGGTGACAGGCGTCTTTTTGAAAGCATTAACTGTTAGTTTACTAATAAAATAATTAATATAATAAAACGAGTGAAATCCGTATAAAACAGTTTTAATTATGTCTAGTGCTCGTGTTAACCCTAGAAAATATTACCTACCTCATATTCCCTATGAGTAACTGACTCCGCACTTACCCAAGTTTGACTACCGCTGAGCTAGAGCGACGCTTGTTCTACCGGGACGACCGAAATTATATTTTGATTGGTTTCTAATTACATAGGCCGTTGTCGTGAAATTCGAAGTATCGACTCGAATTTCCAATCTTGTCATGAAACGTCGAGCCAGTCTGCTACACAATTGCCCTCAGCGGTAGAGAAAGTGGTTTTGGCTGTAATCAACTACGGGTATTACTTGACTTTCAAGGACACTACTAAGACGAGTATTACTTTAAAGGTTTGAATGTTTAGATATGAGAAGTAGCCCATAAATCTTTTGGGTTGGAGGGGAAACATGTCGATATGATTATCGCAAACAATGTACGAATTTGATGCACCGATGATGATATTTCGAAAAATATTGTGGTTTAAAAACCTATTTAGAGGCTTATTGATCTTCCGGTATCAATAAGGCGCTCCCCTTCCTCAGCTGTCTTTAAAAACAAAGTTAAGGAGTTTTATCTGTCCCTGCAAGTTTAGTATTCGTGCATTGTCCTTTTCATTTTGTCTTTTCCGTATGTCTCCATATAGGTACACAATATTGTATTTATTTCCTCATCGCGTAGATTGTTATTATAACGTATTTATGTAAGTTTATCATAACTATGTGTGTAACTGTTTATGTAGGTGTATTGTTATTTATATAAGTAGTGTATTAAAATATTCATATTTGCACCGACTACCCGTCTCTAATTTCCTTCAGCAACTTTCCGTCGTAAGGTTGTCTGGAAGAAATTGCTTTTAGCAATAAGGCCGCCAATTGTACTTTGTATCTTTACATGTTTTATAATATGTGCTCTGGTGTACAATAAAGAATATTCTTATCTTCTTATCTTATCTTAGAGGCTAAAAAATTCACCCATGCCTGGATTCGAACCCGCAACCTCTGGCTATCCGTGCCAGCGCTCTACCAATTGAGCCAATGGGCGACTTGGTTGCGGGTTCGAATCCCGGCATGGGTGAAATTTTTAGCCTCTAAATAGGTTTTTTAATTTTGTCCTTAGCACGGGTTAGTGCATTAAAAATAAAAATAGTATAATATTATGGTTGCGTTCATAAATTTAATTTGTGACAAAACAACAAATAATACAAATAAAAATCAGTACTACTAATGATTTACTACTAATATTTTGTGACTATTAAATTTTGTCGCGTTCGCGATATTGTCACTATTGTTGATGTTCGGAACGCGACATTAGATCCTCCAACGGGCACGCTAAGACTATTTTGATTAACTTTGTGTAGCGGTAATTAATAATTGCAAATTGACTTTTTGACGTTAGAAACACACCTACATTACTTAGACAACAGTGAGTGATTGTAATTTAATATGAACTGTAGCAATAAAGTTCTAATTGACTTTTGTATCGGAAAAAGAAAAGGGCTGTTTTTATAGTATTTCGATTTTTTTTTACCCGACAATTATTCGAATTTTTCTCACCTTTTAAACCTTCCCTAGACCTCCACGAAAATTTCAAGACTAAGATATAAATATGTATCTTCAAGATATATATATAGATAGTAAAATCATTTTTACTATTTTAATGTCTACAGTTACTGTAAGTTATGTGTTTGAAGCGTGAAGCGTGAAGTCCATACATTTTAGGATTGTGTTGTATGTATAGGCGGGAATATGTTATTAGCTCTTAGTTGCCGATAACTATTCTACTAGCATAATTTGGAAGCTGATGAGTCCTTAAACTGAATAAATAAATCTGTGTAATTTTAATTTATTTTATTGTTTATATAGCTACTACAGCAGTATTTCCACATTAAACTTATTCTATATTCTTCTATTCTATTTGCATTTTGTGTTCTCTTCTTATTTCGTGATAAGTGTTCTCTATCTACCTTAATTATTGGCAAAAAATGTATAAGAAAATTAAGGAAACAATTTCACTCCTGCAACCAGCAGTTGCGAGCAAAAGGCTTGAAGACAAAGCGAAGATAAATTAAAACCCAACGGGGGTGTAGCATTGTTAAGGAGGGAACTGCAACCGAGATAGAAAATTAGTATAAAAATACCGGCCAAGTGCGATTCGCACTCAATGTGGGTTTCTTTTTCTTATCTTTTTATATACCCTATACAAGGCGGCTTTGTGTTACTTAGTTACGTATTGTTGTATTTTTTTAGTAGCAATAGGTACCACGTTCTGTATGCAATTCCAAATTCCACACAGAGAAAGTACGGAGGTACTTTAGGGTGAAAACATTGACGAAAGAAATGTAGATGGAAAGGTTGGTAAACGAAGTGCCAGACGGACTAACATCGACCGAACAGGGACATATTGATTATATTATATTTTTGCACTAACCCGTGCTAAGGACCATTTCAAAAACCTATTTAGAGGCTGATAATTCCACCCATGCCGGGACTCGAGCCCGCGACCTCTGGCTATCCGTGTCAGCGCTCTTTCCAACTGAGCTAATGGCCGACTCACCGACACCAGTGAAATTTCGAACCTCTTTACACTATTCCGCTACCTCTGGCTAACCGTGCCAGAGGGATGTATTGGCGAAGTGAAAGATTTGAATTTGCCGTAACTTTTCCGTGCCGTGAATTTCAAATCGCAGTCCAAATCGGCTAACATAATGTGATTATTTTATTATCATCAACATCAGCCAATTGACGCCCACTGCAGGACATAGGTGTCCCTCATGGTTTTCCAAGATTCACAGTCTTGTGCCGCCCGCATCCGGCGACTCCCGGCCACCGTAACCAGATCGTCAGACCATCTGGTCTGACGATGATGTTAAATGTAATGTTACTTTATTATAAAATTAGTTCAGCGTGAAGCTGACCTTGATACCAAACGGGACCAGTTAAAGGCTCGCCCACCTGCTGCATATGAGAACGGCATTCTCACGTGCCCTCAGTGTGCACGGAGTTTCACCGCGAAGATAGGCTACATAAGCCATCTTCATACGCACCAGTGCCATATCTCTGGTTAGGGGTCAAAGTGATCGCCATGGCTGAAATCGGTCGGAGTTACATTTAGCTCACTACTTACTTAAAAGTAAAGTATGGATAACGTCGTGGACTACATATTTATTAAACGTAAAATGTGTATAATCTAAGTAATACTTTAATATGTAATAGTTTGTTGCCAAACATAAATAAAATACCACAGGCTAACATGAAGGAAAACATCGTGAGGAAACCTGATTGTCAGAGGTGTTCAAAATCTCAGCGCTTGAAATTGCTAATCCGCGGTAATTAAGGTTATTCTCTCTCATGGTAATTAAGATTATTTTCTCTCTCTCTGAGAGAAGGAACGTTTATAAGCTACATAAAAAATTATCTATGTAGCTTCCATTTTAATTTACAATAAAGTGTTCCCTGTCTATGTTAATTATTGGCAACAGATATAAGAAAATTGAGGAAACAATTTTGCTTCTGCAACCAGTGGCGCGCAAAAAATGTACAAAAAGACAGATCTTAGACATATAAAAAAATTTTTAGCCTCTAAATAGGTTTTTAAATTTGTTCCTTAGCACGGGTTAGTGCATTAAAAATAAAAATAGTGTAATCATGTGGGTACAGTGATATCGTTCCGATGTTAAACCTAACTGCAAAGTAGGTAGTGGGCTGTAAGTAATGCAATTTGCTTAAGTCAGATGTCGCTGCCTGTACGTAATACAGAGAATATTGTAAAGAGGTTCGAAATTTCACTGATGCCGTGAGTCGCCCATTGGCTCAATTGGTAGAGCGTGGTACGGATAGCCAGAGGTTGCGGGTTCGAATCCCGGCATGGGTGAAATTTTTAGCCTCTAAATAGGTTTTTAAACATATAAATAGTGTTCCATTTGGCAGCTTTTAGCTACGGAACCCCAACAAAAGCAACGGTGTCCATTAAAACCGAGACATGGACGGAGAAGATTTACGAAAATTTCGAAGAGGTTATTCCGGCAGCGTGGTTCCAAAGCGGCGGGAAAAATTACGCGGAGCACTTTGAACGCGCTCCAGACGGACTGGGGCCGGTACTGGTCTTGTGGTTGATCCCTATGATGATATCAACCCTTTGTATCTCCCCACTGATGGGGCACAGGTTTCTTCCGGCATCGCAGGAAGGTTGGTTGTGCAGGATTGTAAGACACTGGCGGGCCTTACTGTCAGAAGTTATCAAGCCGCCCTTAAGACCTCTGACATGGCTTAACGACTGCAATTACAGGTCAGCCGGCGACAACGGCTTAACGTGCCTTGCGGTCGCCACGGAAGCGCTCGAAAAAAAATGCCACTAGCTGTAGCTTGCGATATCGGGCGCGTGGAGTCCATTCAATGGCTATTTTCGGCTATTAACAATTAGTTAACAAAATAATTGGGATTTAACATATCTCCCTCTCTTTCAGAAAAACAATTTAGTGAATATGGGCGATAACATAAATCACTAATCCTTACAATAATCCTTACCACGTATATACTACATGGCACTCCATGTGGTATGTGGTATGAACTATGAAACTGATATAAAGTAATAGGAAAATAAAGTAATAGGGACTAGCAACCTTATGGCAGTGGCCTTAAGGTTGCTAGTTCATATTATTTTAGGTGCCAATCTAAAGTAGAAACTCTAACCCCCTTATTCATAATAGTCTGTTAACTTTAAGCAATGCTTATTCTCACTCTGTCCTCTTCTATTGACCTAAGTCAGAATGAAAGAGAACACTCTTTAGCAGCTGTTTTAAGCTAGCGGACTATTATGAATAAGGGGGTAAGAGAGCAACCGAGCAGTGGAATCGGTCCGCAACCACCAAACTTCCCCGGCTCCCTGCGTTTCTTCCCGCCCCCATTGTATTGAGTTCACGTCTTACTTTGAAAACAGAACCAATTCTATACCCTACCTACGTAGAGTAGACAATAACCAGACCGCCCTGCAGTAGCTCTTACGCACGTGTGAGATTGGAAGAAATAATAGAGAGCATTATGAAAGCTAACCTTACTCTTTTACAAGAGCATGTTAATTAGAAAGCTGACTTTAGTAATGTAATATGATAATCTTATGAAAGAGCAAATAGATACTGACAGTGAATTTGGAAAGCTAAGTATTTGCACTAAATGTTGTATAGACAAATATCTAGAAGTAAATACAATTGAAATTCTATTATGCATTTCTATTAGCCTACCTACATTACATTGTGATCTGTAAATTTGTTAACTATTCTGAGGAAACAGCAAATTAAACAGCAAATAAATCAACTGTAACCGTATAATGGTTTCAAAAAGCACAATTACACACCACACATAAAACAATAAATTAAAACACATTTAGAGGAGAAACACAATAGTGCAAACACAATAAGTAAACAATTTTGGAACGAAGTACATAACTTACATGGCTCAGGATCAGGCTCCCAGGGAGAATACAACCAAATATAATAATCCAGGCTACTAAATGTTATCTGCTTTTATAGCCTGCCTGAGACCCCTCCTAGCTCAAAACAATATGGCATCTTGGCCAATCACAAATATATCCTGTCAAACAGAAGTCTTTCTAAAAATATTATCAAGTAATCATATTATTCATCTTAGCTGTGTAATGCAGATTTCATTTTATTATTTATCGTAACCGATAAAGATGTGATTGAATAAATAAATTGGTGAATAACTCTAAACATCACAAAGAATAACTTTTTGTTAATATCGAAAGGATATAGACATTGGTATCAGTTCGTATTGAATAACTAATATTCAACTTCAATTACAAACTAAATGGTCGGTTCTCGATCTAATAATATTAACACGGTTTTATAAAATATACATTTAAAATTAATGTAACTTTTATAGTTGGAAATATAAAAGATACTTTATTCAGTGATTTTATCGATATTCTGTCACGGCCATCCTGACCTGTGCTTCGTCCTCGAAGTACTTACACAACAAGTAAAGAACAGAAATTAACTAAGGTAGATTCGTCGTTTATAAAAGGAACTTCATCGTAACATAGCTCTGTTTTGCACACCATATGAATTTTACATCAATTATCTCATGCTGGCACTTTTTTTAAGTAACGTCAGTATTCACATTTACTGAGTAACGTTGTTTCACATTTAGTGGTATATTTTGCATCAAGTACCTGTTATCATCAATATTCACGATTACCGAGTACCATCGGTTCCTATTCACATTTAATTGTACATTTTACATTCTGGAACACCAGTATTAACATTTACTGGCACAGGTACCATCTGCATTTATTTGCATATCTTTATTGGGTAACGCCAGTATTCACATTTACTGGCACATCCTCATATCAACATATCAAGCGATATCACCATTTGCGTAAATATCAGAACTAAGTGATACATAATCTGCGTCATAATGGTAGCACATTTTCACATAACGTCAAAATTCTGGCTCATGAGACAGGTATTACAAAAAAATCCTCCAAAACGATTTTATAACAGAATTATTGTTCAAGTACCACAACTCATTTATCGTTCAGCCCAAACTTTTTTTATACGAACAAATAGGCATAAAAATAAACAACTCCATCAGAAAAATTTTAGACACTACATGTAAGTATTTACACAGAAATCTCTATATTCTAATAATAAAATGGCAAGGCTTTATTATATTTCAATTCGCATTCCCAATACACTTTTCATTGTACTGGCGATTTTTACCGTACGTGAAACCATCAACCTGAACTTTATCCGCACTTTTTTTTCGCTTTTAAACACATGAATACTCCTTTCCGAAATTTTTAACAGTATTTGCAAGAACTAAGTAGCAACTGTCATCTACACACAAAATATAGGTACAAAAACTGAACGTTTGCCGTCTACCCACATTATTTTCTCCACTTTCTTTTCGATGTTTATCCATTGTTATTTTGATCATAGATATTTTGAAGCATTAGGTAATCTGGGTGTTAGCAATTGCAAACTAAGTTTAATACGTCGATGACAGCATTAGGTGATTTGAAGTATAGTGATTTGAAGTGTTGTAATTTTAGGGGTTTTGAGCATCAGGGTTTTAAGTGTAGATATTTAGATATTGTAATATGTACGCCTTTATTATGGCTCCCAATCTGAGGTATTGCAGACAGTTACGATTTAATAAGATTTCAAACAACCAGCAACGGTTCAATAAAAATTTACTTTCCCTGAAATGAGACCAAATGTCGAAAATTTCAAGCTTATTGTCACAAAAATAAAATGAATATGTATCATTAAGGAATTCATTTAACAGGAATAACATTTGTCAGTAAGCATTTTTTTTTACCGTGTCTTAAATACATTTGTGTTTAATATATAATAATGCCTTTTCCCAATAAGGCTGTTTTTGCACGATGGAGACGCAATTTACTTTCGTCACGTCTATTTAACATATCATAACATTTTATATACATGCACAGACATTACTTCTGGCCCCACACTAGGATACCCTGTGTTATATTGTTATATTTCTTATTACAGCTGCACACAAACGTGGAAACAACTCAGGATGTTTTTTTACGAACATAACTACCTCAAATATAATATATAGTGCAGAAAGTGAGAATCCAGTATTTAATTTTGACAAATAGATACTGGCATGTGTCAGTGGGTTTTAATATAAAACATCGCCCGAATGTAGCGTTTTGGCAAAATAATTTCTTTATTAGTCGAGTTGCCCCAGAAGATAAAACTATACCCAAGTATCGATTCTACAATTCTGTGTTTATGCTGGTAGTATAACATCTGTACCGACTGTTTTCGCAAGTTTAAATAGGGCATACGCCGAACTACTAACTTTTTTACTTGTTTCGTTAACGTGGTTCAATACTTAGAACCTTTCGGTTTAATCCACATTAAATTTAAGAAAGAGTAATTTATAAATAATTTACCCATTCACCTATCAATTTCTCAATTTAAAGTTTTGTAAATGGGCTGGAATACCAGAGACATTCAAAAACTCTTCCAGCATAGTAAGTCAAGTGATTATTAAACTGTTCACAATTTTCTTGGCCACTGTGGCTAAGAGTGCTCAATCACACTAATATTATAAAAGCGAAAGTTTGTGAGTGTGTATATTCGTTACTTCTACACGTCCAAACGTCTGGAGCGATTTCAATAAAATTTGTTATGGAATTAGCAGACACCCTGGATTAACACACAGGCTACGTTTTACAGCGGGTAAATACCTTAGTCCCATGAGAAAATCGATAAACCACGGGTAACACCGCGGGGCACAGCTAGTACTTATAATATTATATCAAAATCTGGCCCAGGCTTCGATATTATACTTTTATTTGAATATTCGCCCCAATGAATTTTGAATGGTATCACATTCGAATAATTGAACTTCAATTCTCTAACTTGTCGAATAACTGAAATATTGAAAAAAATAATTTCTGTTTTTTTTTGTAATTAGTTCAGAGTATAATTTAGGAGGGCCTACAGCATTGGCCTCTGCCTCTACGTAATGAGAGGAATTATACAGCGTCCAGTGGCATCTACACTCGCACTATTTAGGTGAAGTGACCACTCGGACGCTACAAGGCCTATAGGAAACAAAATTATAATCAAAGTAGGAAATAGAGGCCTTTCTTATAAAATAGCAAACTATTGAAATAGGTACTGGAATAAATTGTATTAAGTACTATTCGAACAGTAAAAATGGGCGAATATTAAAAGCCCTAATCCTAAACCACAAGTGCAAATATTAACGCACCGAATATTGTGGAGTGGTAGAAAAAATTTAGCAACCATCTATTTAAATCGATTTCTCGACTAGTGATCTCTATTTCCACAGCAATGTACCAGTTAGAAGGTAACCTTAAGCGTCGTCGTCTGGGCGCTGTCGCACGGCCGCGGCCTTCGTGCCGGTTAAGTCACAAATACCCACAAATAAAAAAAAATTAAAAAAAACAGGCTTCGGGGTACTGAGCGATTGGTAACTTCGTTCATAATGAGAGTTTTGTAAGAAGGTACGAAGTAAAAGGTTTTGTTAATAATTATCACACAAGTAAGCAATGCCTAGAGCATCCACACTAGGTACAAATTCCACAGAAAAGCCTAGATTAAGAACCAAGAAAAGTTGTAGCATTTAATTTGCATTAAAATTGTCTTCGAATTCTTATTTATTTATTATTTATATATACTTATTCACAGAAAACAATGCAAGATAACAACATCATTACTTTGCCAAACTGCTAATGCAGTTTGTCGGCAAGCTCTTACTCCTTGCTAGCGTTTCATATTTCGAGAAGATAGTGTCTGTACAGATTTTTTCCTAAATCTTCCTTTTGAAGCTTCCAAAGACTCCACCCGTATTAATACAGAACCGCAGAGGGTCTTACCAGCCTTGGCTGCCGTGTTAATGCTGCTTCGCGTGAAGTCCTCTAAGAAGGTCTTCATCTTGATACTGTTGCACTGTGTCGCAGCTCTGCTTGATTCGGACAGGATCGAGCTTCGGCAGCGCCTTCTTGCGGGGCGCAGTGACAGCAGAGCGAGTCACAGATCATCGGCTGCTGCAGCATCCAAGCTAAACAGAAAAAATACGCTAAAATACTTGTACATACTTAAATTGAGGCGTGATGTATCCCACTTCTGATGTGAGATTGGAAGAAATAATAGAGAGCATTATGAAAGCTAACCTTACTCTTTTACAAGAGCATGTTAATTAGAAAGCTGACTTTAGTAATGTAATATGATAATCTTATGAAAGAGCAAATAGATACTGACAGTGAATTTGGAAAGCTAAGTATTTGCACTAAATGTTGTATAGACAAATATCTAGAAGTAAATACAATTGAAATTCTATTATGCATTTCTATTAGCCTACCTACATTACATTGTGATCTGTAAATTTGTTAACTATTCTGAGGAAACAGCAAATTAAACAGCAAATAAATCAACTGTAACCGTATAATGGTTTCAAAAAGCACAATTACACACCACACATAAAACAATAAATTAAAACACATTTAGAGGAGAAACACAATAGTGCAAACACAATAAGTAAACAATTTTGGAACGAAGTACATAACTTACATGGCTCAGGATCAGGCTCCCAGGGAGAATACAACCAAATATAATAATCCAGGCTACTAAATGTTATCTGCTTTTATAGCCTGCCTGAGACCCCTCCTAGCTCAAAACAATATGGCATCTTGGCCAATCACAAATATATCCTGTCAAACAGAAGTCTTTCTAAAAATATTATCAAGTAATCATATTATTCATCTTAGCTGTGTAATGCAGATTTCATTTTATTATTTATCGTAACCGATAAAGATGTGATTGAATAAATAAATTGGTGAATAACTCTAAACATCACAAAGAATAACTTTTTGTTAATATCGAAAGGATATAGACATTGGTATCAGTTCGTATTGAATAACTAATATTCAACTTCAATTACAAACTAAATGGTCGGTTCTCGATCTAATAATATTAACACGGTTTTATAAAATATACATTTAAAATTAATGTAACTTTTATAGTTGGAAATATAAAAGATACTTTATTCAGTGATTTTATCGATATTCTGTCACACGCACCTTAAGAGTGAGAATCGAATACGAATAGCCATCTTCGAGAGCTTTCAACAGTATTTTGGCGAAACTGCAGCAAACTTTGTGAGGGCCATTTAGAGATTGTATGGCTAGATGGAGAACTATGTGATCTTTGCAAAATGTTGCTACCACTCCAATGGAGAGGAAGGCTTTTGAGTTTTTTATTTAATGCTATACCGAAGTTAGAATGAACTTGCATAAACTAACTGCTTCAAGAGCTTCAGACTCATTAAGAGCACGTAGAATTATACGAACAAGACTCTAATATAGGTATTTTATAACCTCCTTTCACGTACATGAACTAGTATTATGTTGATCTATTCTTTACAGCTTTGATGTCAGTTGGCTAACAAGCAAACTTAAAACATTGTTAACAGTAGATTAACGCATGGTTACTATACGAGAGACCGGTGTTTAACCCCGTGGGTCGTAAATAGAAGGGAAAAGCGGTTTTTATGTTTTCATTATAGATTAGGGGCTCTGTACTGCACACCATGCAATTACACTATAGTAAAAGTTTTGTGAAGCGCTCGTGGCCTAGGCGAACCGAGTGATTGGAATCAATCACTTGGTTAAGCAACAAGAGGCGCGGTCAGGTACGGGATGGGTGAGCGTCCCGTGACTACCGCTAGTGGCATTTTTCCGAGCGCTTCCGTGCTTCGCAAGGCACGCTAAGCCGTTGGTGCCGGCTGTCATATAATGGCAGTCGTTAAGCCATGTCAGAGGCCTTATGGGCGGCTTGATAACTTCTGACAGTAAGGCCCGCCACTGTCTCACAATCCTCTACCAACCCGGACTTGGCCCCCGTGGTGGAGTATGGCCTAACCTTCCTGCGATGCAGGAAGAGACCCGTGCCCTAGCAGTGGGGACATATAAGGGTTGATAACGAAAAGTTTTGTATTTTTTTATTTTTAGTTTTGTATTTTGGAAAAGCGAAATCATACATCTCATAAGATCACTCAAGACATTTTTATCAAGGCTTTGTTTACATCCAATGCATCTGCCAATGTATATAATTTCATTCTCAAAGGGACATATCCGCCGCTGGAACGATCAACCCACCCGTCTGTCTATTCGGGCAGGACAGGACGCAATTGAAGACATCAGTATTCCGTCGGGGCCCTAATTGCTGGCGCTCAGACTAATCACAAAGTCACTGCTTGTATTGAGGCACAAGCGCTGCGCTATACAGAGAGGAAACTGCAGTAAAATGTCAATATACGGGTTGAAGCCTACCGTAAACTCGCGCATTTAGGCCGCCGCGGCTGGGCCTATATATACAAATCGCAGCTTGCTGTTTGGTCGCGTTGCAGAATCCTAGCGAGATCCATATGTGATACCAACGTTTCCTAAATTGTAGCTTCATACCCACAAACATCATCCAAATATTATTTCAATGTTACCTACGTGAAATAGCGTAAATACATCAAAAAAATTATGGTATTTACTTGTAGCGGTAGTAGCAGAGCGAAGGCATCAGGCCTCTGTCCTACAGATACGTATATCTTCTTCTTTTTCTTCAGGCTATGGTAGTTAGCCAGTGTCGGCTAGGTCTACCTCACTATGGGCTGGTTGAGAGAGCGGAATGGGAGGTGAAGTGAATGGACTTACTTGGTGATGGTGGATGATGGCTCGCTTTAGCTGTTGGGCAGATGATGAGCGGTGATGGATGAGCTGATGCGTCCAGCGCACGGAGAACACTCCTGCACTGTTCACTTATAGTCTAATATTGTTCTTTGAGCTGATAAAGTTTCTTGGTCACCAAATGTCTATCACTTCACGAGAATTCGAGCACTTATCACGCGCGTATGTCACCGTGCGAATGTGTGTGCAGATGGCTGGATAAATTAATAGCGAGCGAGCGGCACGAGCGACGGCACCGGAACCACAGATAATGAATGAATGACCACTTACGTCGCGCGATCGATTCTCGCGCGAACAGGCTATGTAGTCCACTGCTGGACATAGCCTTCCTCTAATGAGCGCATTTGTGCCCTGTCTTCAGCTTGCCGCATCCAGCATCTGCCGGCAGTTTTTCGCAGAAAACGTGTTTTTGACGATCTGCGAAAATTTGCGGTCTCCAGTCAAAAACACGTTTACTCCAACTGTTATCGGTTCTTCGCGAGATATTGCCAGCCCACTGATAATTCAGCTCGCTAACTCTTTGAGCTATGTCGGCGACTTTGTTTCTCTGTCCCTGCCAGTGATGTATTACATAAAAAAGCTGCATAAAAAAACGGTGCGCTAAAAAATCTAAAACGTGTTTCTAGCATGATAGTGCTCTAAAGGAAATGATCAAATCTGGAACTTTTTTTCGAGCGCACTATCTTAGGAAGTTCGTCATTCTGTCTAGTACGATACTTTGTGATTGAACGGAGCTATTGTCCTACAATGGGTGCAGGAGAGAATATATGGAGTAGAGTTTTGGTGCCCATTCGCTTTATGAGCCTCGGCCATTTGCTTAATGTCAAGTCCTAATAGGTGCTACAGAAGACGCGTAGCGTAAACATCAGTAAACAGCTCGACGGTGGATGCATTGTGTCTTTTTTGTTCTATAATCTCTGCTATCCAATCTTATGTAGCAATGACTCATTCCGATGTAAAACCTAACTGCAAAGTAAGGTACCCGGGGCTGAAAGTGATGCAAATTACTTCAGCCAGATGTTGCTGCCTGTACGTAATACAGAGAGTATTGTAAAGAGGTTCGAAATTTCACTAATGCCGGTAAGTCGCCCATTAGCTCAGTTGGGAGAGCGCTGGCACGGTTGGCCAGAGGTCGCGGCTTTGAGTCCCGGCATGGTTGGAATTTTTAGCCTCTTACAAGGTTTTTAAAAAAGCATTGACTCTGTTGTCTTTATTCTGTGCATCCGTAAAGTTGTAGTAAAAATACCACTCGCTAAACGTAAAGGAAAACATCGTAAGGAGACCTGATCCGAGCTCAGCATACCTCAGCGCTTGATATTACCTGTTTATGGGCATGCGTGGTGATCAAGCCCGTACTCTTTCTCTCTTTGAGTGAATGTGGAAGGCCCTAAAGTGGAACGTATAAAGGCTATACACAAATCTTTGGTGTCTTAGCTACTGCATATATGGGGTAAAGTTTTGGTGCCCTTTTGCTTTCCGAGTAATCGTTTGTTTAATGTCAAGTCACAGAAGACGTAACATAATATCGTAAACCCGTTATGAATTACGCTTTTTTTATTATAATAAGTCGAAGCGCTTCTGGCCTAGTGGCACCGAGTGATTGGTATCGTACTTGGGATAAGCAACAACAGGCGCGGTCAGGTGCTGGATGGGTGACCATCCCCTGATTACCGCTAGTGGCATTTTTTCCGAGAGCTTCCTTGATTCGCGAACACAAAACATTTTTCTGTTCTGTGCTCGCAAAGTACGTTAACCCATTGGTGCCGGCTGTCATACCTCAGTGGAGACATAGAAATGGTTGATATCATTATATTAAGTCTAGTTGTGCCTTACCTAGCTACTAGCTAGTGTATATACAGGCTTAAACAGACTATAGTATATTTCTAAAAACCTATTTAGAGGCTAAAAATTCCACCCATGCCGGGATTTGAACCCGCGACCTCTGGCTATCCGTGCCAGCGCTCTTTCCAACTGAGCTAATGGGTGACTCACCGGCATCAGTGAAATTTCGAACCTCTTTACAATATTCTCTGTATTACGTACAGGCAGCGACATCTGGCTGAAATAATTTACATTACTCGAAATTTCACTGATGCCGGTGAGTCGCCCATTAGCTCAGTTGGAAAGAGCGCTGGCACGGATAGCCAGAGGTCGCGGGTTCGAATCCCGGCATGGGTGGAATTTTTAGCCTCTAAATAGGTTTTTAAAAATTGTCCTTAGCACCGGTTAGTGCATTAAAACTAATAATAATAGATTATAGTATAATCTGTTTAAGCCTATAATCATTATAGGATTAGAAAAATATCACTGGTGTCAAGTATAACCTGTCTTACATACATAAATAAAAGATATAAAATTTATTCGCCTTAGCTTTGAGTTAGAAAGCATCTTTTGTACTTTGCTAAGAAGCTATGTTCATAAATTTTTAATTATCTTCACTATCCACTTGTTTTAAACCTCCAGGAAGTCTTATGTCTGATAGAATTGGATAGCTCTATCAGTAATACCGTCTACAGTGTCTGTAGTGAACTGCTAGAACAATATTGCGCAGTCGAAATAAACGAAAGCTTCTATCCAATGAGGTACCTAATACAGGAGAGGCTAAGCTTAATAAGTTTTTCTAACAAGAGTTGCAGCAAAATTACTGCAAGTCATTTAGTCTGCAACAAGCTCTGTCTGTGACGTTGAACAAATTCAATGGAGACTGTTTTCGTCGATAAGCTCTACAAAGTCGAGATTTTGCGACGCAAAAGTTGTTTGTAATGACTCATCTATCAACACGTAGGACTCAATACCTCATTGCTACTAGCAAGATCACGTTTTTTTTTTATTTAGCTTCGATAGTGTCCTTCTTCTTCGTTTTCAGGCTATATTAGTCCACTGCTGGACATAGCCCTCCCCAAATGAGCGCAAGGTTGAGCCATCATTAGGGGGTAATGCCCATAATCCCCACGCTGGGCATACAGGTTGGGGATCGTAGTTTGGTAGAATTGTACTGCAGGGGGCGCTGCTGCCCACCCTCCGGTTTGAGTCCCTTAGTCGCCTTTTACGACACCCGCAGGAAGTATTTGGGTTGGTGCTGTTCTCTAGGCCGACACCACACAGCAATAGTGTCCTACTACTGGGCAAAGACCTCCCTTTTCGCTTTCTACTCCTTCCCGTTTATGGCCACCTCCTGCCAGCTTCGAAAAAGATCATGAGGTCGTCCCGCCATCTCCGCTTGGGTCGGCCAGTTTCCAATATCCGTCGTGTGGAATCCAGTCAGCGTCTAGGCTCATAGGACCCAGTTCCACTTCAGCTTAGCGGTTTCAGCTTCAATAACCTAAATTTTGGTGGCATTTTTGGAGCGCAGTATTGTATTACAGATTTTTTCTAGTTATGTATGTATCATCATCAGGCATTTGACCCCCCACTGCAGGACATAGGCCTCCACCATAGTTTTCCGAACATTCCGGTCTTGTGTCGCTCGCATCCTCGCACATTGTTAAGTATATCGGCAGCTGAAAACTAGTACCGAAATCGGTGTGTAAATGGGGTAGGGGGAAGTACGCCAACATTTCGGCTTGCCGCCGCCGCCTTCATCAAACTTTCCCACTTACATTCATTTCCATTTTGCGAGTTCTGGGGTGACTCGCGTCGCTTACTTGGAGTTTACAATATTTTTACATATATCTTGCTCTGTAAGGCCAGGTATTACAAAGTAAGGGCCATTCTACCACAGCATCGAACGGCAGCGTTCCGAGGCAGTTTCAGATTTGCGGCATCTAAGTGCTGGAATGATATTCCTCCTCCAATCCATGCTGCGACTGGTAGGCACGCTTTCAGACGAAAGTTTGGAGCGTATTTGCTGGAAATGCAGAAGTCCTATCCTTAATCCAGCACTTCCCTTATTTTATTGGTATATATATATAAGTATCGTTATCAGGTTTATGTATTGTGGGATTTATATATCTGCTAGTTATGTTTATTTAATTTATTTGTATGTACGAGTATTTTTACTATATTTATAATGTGCAATTATTATTGTATTGTCCATAATATGTATTGTATTATTATTATTGTAAATTGTACCGGGTAGCGGGGAACAAAAAAAAACCGGTCCCAACTGAAAATCAGTTTTGCTGGTGATGTGTTATTCGCAGCACACACCAGCAATGCATGCTGAGTTGGTGACATTTTTTTCTTGCCACGGAGGCACAATAGCTTGTTAAAAGATTTTACTGTTTTTTTGTACTTCCTAATTGATTATACTATTTTTATTTTTAATGCACTAACCCGTGCTAAGGAACAAATTTAAAAAAAATTTTTAGCCTCTAAATAGGTTTTTAAATTCCTAATTGATGTTCATCTTCCCCATTACTGTGTATTTTTTATGTTTGTGCATTCGTGGCAATTTAAATAAATGTTTTCTTTCTTTTCTTTCTTTCTTTCTTTCTTTCTTTCTTTCTTTCTTTCTTTCTTTCTTTCTTTCTTTCTTTCTTTCTTTCTAAGTAGTCACTTACTTCCCTGAATGCCGGGGTGTATGGATATCGTTACAGCATAGGTTTCAAAACATACCATGTAATGTTAACATTACAGCATAGGTTTTGGAATTTGAAAAAAGAACTGTCATACTCATACTGCAAGAATATTTTTAAAAGTTAATATTTTTTTTCTCGGTATCGATTATTTACTCGAATCGGAATCGAGACAATTTATATTAGAATGTATGAAGGTTTTATTTTTAAATATCGAACTATTTGTTTCGCAGTCACATCGTATGTTAATTGAAATCGATTTAAAAATCAAACTGGCCAGCAGATTTGACGCGCTTGCATGCCATAAAATCGTGAAGAGTAAAAAAGTCTGTCGACTAGCTAGGCGCGAAAGTAATTTTTTTTTGTGTTTTGGAGTTCTTTCTCAAAAGTTTTGAAAAATGTCAAGTGACGAAGACATGGATCTAACCCCCGATTTTATAAAAGAAGATAATAAATGTTCATAGAAACCTTTACTTTAATAACACTTTACACAGTTAATAATTAGGTTTTTACTAAGTTTTACTAGTTTATTTAATAAAATTATATCAGCTGTTCAAAATGACAACTGGTCGCCTGGGTTGCCAGCAACTGATGTCATACAGCCTTTGATGTCATACAGCCCTTGGTTGACAATCTACTATTAATGCACTAACCCGTGGTAAGGACAATTTTGAAAACCTATTTAGAGGCTTAAAACTTCACCCATGCCGGGACTCGAACCCATCATCACCAACCCATTATGCCCCACTGAGTGGCATGGGTCTATTTCCTGAGGAAGGTATAGGCCATACTCCACCATGAGGGCCAAGTCCGGATTGGCGGAGGCTTGCAAGAGTAGCTGATGGTCTTACAGTCAGAAGTCTTCAACCTGCCCTATGGTCTTTGACTTGACTTAACGATTGTCATCTATCGAGGGCAGCCGCACCAACTGTTAAACGTGCCTTGCGAAGCACGGAACCGCTCGGCAAAATGCCACTAGCGTTAGTCATAGACGGTCACCCATCCAGGCACTGAACGGGCGCGTTACTAAACCTTCGTGATTGTTTAAGCCACTTAGTAAAGGCTCTTATCGGGAGTGACCCCGCCAACACGAGGTTAAGCGCGGATTATGCTAACAATCGTGTCAGCGGATACTTTCCAAGAAACAACAAACAATTTCACGGACTCTTTGAGTTATATAATATTTTTTTATATATTTTCTGAGCAGGCTTTGTATCGTTATCAACCCTTGTATGTCCCCACTGCTGGGGCACGTGTCTCTTCCTGCATCGCAGGAAGGTTAGGCCATACTCCACCACGGGGGCCAAGTCCGGGTTGGTGGAGGATTGTAAGACAGTGGCAGGCCTTACTGTCAGAAGTTATCAAGCCGCCCATAAGGCCTCCGACATGGCTTAACGACTGCCATTATATGACAGCCGGCACTAACGGTTTAACGTGCCTTGCAAAACACGGAAGCGCTCGGAAAAATGCCACTAGCGGTAGTCACGGGACGCTCACCCATCCTGTACCTGACCGCGCCTGTTGTTGCTTAACCAAGTGATTGATTCCAATCACTCGGTTCGCCTAGGCCACGAGCGCTTCCTAGGCTTTGTATATTTACACATTTTCTTCCACAATGTATAAAAGTAGGAATTAACGCTAAGTGGTATTAAAATTTAGAAACCAAAGTTGCGTTAGTTTGAATATGTGAAATGCTTGTTATACGCCGATGATCAAGTTGTGTTCGCATCGTCGGTCGAAGAACTGCAGACACAAGTCACAGTAATGGATGAGGCATTTAAAAGGAAAGGTATGAACATTAATGTGAGTAAGACGAAAGCACTGGTCTTTGAAAAAGATGATGAAATGACTGAGTGCAATATAACGATTAGAGGTGAAAGAGATTTTGGGAGCCTGTTTACGAGGGATGGAAAGTGTGAAGGGATGCATTTTAGTTGAAAAGTCGCCCGTAATACGATGGAGCAGTGTGCCGTCGCACTATGCTATGTTCAAGATGTATTTTCTATTGAATTTAAGAAGTTTGATTTAGTTTGGTGGTAGCTTCTATATTTACATGTATAAGGTTTCTGTAACAAAGTGATCATGTAATCCTAATAATAAACCTTCTCTCCTTTCTCACGTATATTTAAAGATAGGTGGTCTGATGTGTTTCCGTTCTCGTCCATATTTTAGCACGGTATCGTTACACATTAAAGGATACTAGATAGTAAGCTTCACCGTCATATTTATATCATATATAAAGCCTGCGCAGACGAGGAACTTTTGTCCCCAAGAGACAAAAGTTCTTGAATCGTGTAAAAAATGTCCTTCGAGTACTTGTCGCAGACTCAACGCATACGGTGTGCGGTCATTTGTTCCCCGGAAATTGAGTGAAGCGTACGCTATGGAAGCAAACAGTCTTAGGCCGGTATTACAGAACGATGCTCAAGCACAGATTGATCTCAGATCGCCCAATCATTACTTGAGCGCTGAATCGATGGTCAAGCACTCCCTTTATTTTCAAACAGTTCTTGAGTAGAGATCAGCCAATCACTGCTTAAGTAGAGATTCAGAACTGCAATCAGATTGTCTATGATCAAAGTTTGTTTTCTATGACAAGAAAAATACAAGTGTAGATTTTTATTCCGTTTTACGCATGTTACAAAAACGTGACGATGAAACTTAGTAAATTATGTCAAATATACAGAGGAAACTAAAATAATGTTTATGTTTTCGTAAATAAAATGTTCAAAGTTTCTTTATTTAGTTATTAGTTTGTAATGAACCGTATATTTAAAGGAAGCAAAACGTTCACGCTTCTTGTTTATTTATTCGCTTTGAGTACAGAACGGAACGTAGCAAATGTCAATAAAATAATTCTCTTGACGTCTGTCTATTTATTAGTGATTTATTTTTAAGTTTACTAAATTACTAATATCTGTACATAGTCGGTATGGTTTAATTTGAACATTAATCGCTGTTTTGAAACGAGATGTGAAAAAATGGGAACAAGGAACTTCACCATAGTGGAAAGAATCCTCCTTGTGGAACATAAAAAGTCAACTTCACTGCAGTGGAGAGGGTCCTCCTCGTAGAAGACAAAAACTCAACTTCATCGCGGTGGAGAGGAACCTGCTCATGGAACATAAAACTTCAACTTCACCGCAGTGGAGAGGAACCTGCTTGTTGAACATAAAACTTCAACTTCGTTGCAGTAGAGAGGAACCTGCTCATTGAACATAAAACTTCATCTTCACTGCAGTGAAGAGGAACCTGCTTGTTGAACATAAAACTTCAACTTCACCGCAGTGAAGAGGAACCTGCTCGTTGAACATAAAACTTCAACTTCACAGCAGTGGAGAGGAACCTGCTCGTTGGACATAAAACTTCAACTTCACCGCAGTGGAGAGGAACCTGCTTGTTGAACATAAAACTTCAACTTCGTTGCAGTAGAGAGGAACCTGCTCATTGAACATAAAACTTCATCTTCACTGCAGTGAAGAGGAACCTGCTTGTTGAACATAAAACTTCAACTTCACCGCAGTGAAGAGGAACCTGCTCGTTGAACATAAAACTTCAACTTCACAGCAGTGGAGAGGAAGCTGCTTGTTGAACATAAAACTTCAACCTCACCGCAGTGGAGAGGAACCTGCTCGTTGGACATAAAACTTCAACTTCACCGCAGTGGAGAGGAACCTGCTTGTTGAACATAAAACTTCAACTTCGTTGCAGTAGAGAGGAACCTGCTCATTGAACATAAAACTTCATCTTCACTGCAGTGAAGAGGAACCTGCTTGTTGAACATAAAACTTCAACTTCACCGCAGTGAAGAGGAACCTGCTCGTTGAACATAAAACTTCAACTTCACAGCAGTGGAGAGGAAGCTGCTTGTTGAACATAAAACTTCAACCTCACCGCAGTGGAGAGGAACCTGCTCGGTAAATATAAAACTTCAACCTCATCGCAGTGGAGAGGAACCTGCTCGTTGAACACAAAACTTCAACTTCACCACAGGATCCTCCTCGAGGAAGATAAAAAGTCAACTTCAACACAGCGGATTTATAGAATGTGTCAATTATGTTACAAATTTATGAGCAATAAAAAAGCTGAGATTGTTTTACTGATTATTTTATTTATTCCTCTTTGTGGCTATCTTGTTGGCCTAGCCGCTAAGGCGCTTGGTTACCAAGACCGAGCTTGTGACTTCGATTCCCACTGTGGGCCTATATATTTGTACAAGTGACCACAGTCTCGGTGTACTTTCATGTTTGTGACGTTCTTGCCTGGTTATCAAAGTACAGGATATCCTAGTTTGGGACCAGGTGAAGTGATTGTGTTCGTTATCAACCCTTGTATGTCCCCACTGCTGGGGCACGGGTCTCTTCCTGCATCGCAAGAGGTTAAGCCATACTCTACCACGGGGGCCAAGTCCGGGTTGGTGGAGGATTGTAAGACAGTAGCGGGTCTTACAGTCAGAAGTTATCAAGCCGCCCATAAGGCCTTTGACATGGCTTAACGACTGCCATTTTATGACAGCCGGCACCAACGGCTTAACGTACCTTGCGAAGCACGGAAGCGCTCGCGAAGTGATTGTGTTGCGTGAAATTTATTCAATGAAACCACCCCAATATTAATGTAATTGTTTTTGCACATAAACACTTATTAGAATCTAGGCATGAGGGGTCTTCAGCGTCCCTTGCCTAAGGGGCTGCTGCTATCATTAACTATTTCGTCATAGTAAACAAGGTTTCCGAATATATGAATTTAGCAATAAACATTCCAAATTGACAATTATAATAACTGGCCGATCGACTCTCAAGCGTGGTTCCGACCACACTTGAGTAAATACAGATTTGATCTTTACTTAAGTAGAGATTGCTACCCAAGTATCGTTCTCGAATTAGCTATTACTCAGTTGAGTCGCGCTTGATAAAACTCGACTCAAGTAACGTTCTAAAATTAAATCCATACTCAAAACTAGTCTTAAGTAGAGATTGGCGCTTGAGTACGCTTCTGTAATACCGGCCTAAGATTACGTTGTGTTGTAATTCACATGAAGTTGAAAAAAAAAATGCGTTCTAAAAGAAAACAGCGCACTTTTGTCCAGGCCGGTCTGTTGATGTCCTTGGTAACTTGGGGGACTTTTTGTACGGGGTACTTTTAGTCCCTAGTGTGCGTTATTCGACACAATTTATAAGAGATCTATATCGACGGACAAAAAAGTCCCGGGGGATAGTCCCTCGTCTGCGCAGGCCTTATAACATGCAATGTTACTTATCTGTTGTGTAATGCAATAAATAAAATAAAATGAAATCTATATCTACAATTTTATTATTAACAATCAGAAATGTCGAAATGAAGGGACAAAGTCCGGAACGAGATCATCCGACAAAAAACCAAAGTCACTGACGTAGTTCAGAAGTGTAGCAGGCTGAAGTGGCAGTGGGCTGGTCACATCTGTCGCAGAACCGATGATCGTTGGAGCAGACGGGTTCTCGAATGGAGACCACGACTCGGCAAGCGTAGTGTAGGACGCCCTCCGGCCAGATGGACCGACGACCTGAAAAAGGTGGCTGGTGGTGACTGGATGGCAAAAACGGGAGATCGGGTCTTGTGGCGCACCCTGGGGGAGGCTTATGTCCAGCAGTGGACTGCAATAGGCTGAAATGATGAATCAGAAATGTATGCCTGTAGAGGGTATTCGCCGAAACCGATTTCAAAAAGTCTTTCACCAGCCTATTTATAACGTATCTACAGGTAGACATGGTAAACAGAAGCGGTGGTAGCTCAGTGGGTAGAACCATGGACTCGCAAGCGAGAGACCCAGGTTCGATCCCGAGTGCGCGCATGTACCAATGACTTTGTTTAATTTCAAAGTTACGTACATTTGCGATTTTTTTGTCGCAATACCAGACGCTAACGGTGAAGGAAAATATCGTGAGGAAACCCGCGGTTGGTTGGCTCCGCACGTATTGACTAGTCTTTCCTTTGGGCTAGGCCGACTAAGCTGTCAGGATGGTATAGGTGCTGGGCAAGCCTACACATCTATAAAACCATGTCCCAGGCACTACAGCGTCGGAGTGGTCCCTTCACCCATCTAGTGTGAGTGAAGATGCCACTGGACGCTGTATAAATAATCTCAATAAGTAGATGCAATAGATGCAAAAGGCCAATATTATTATTACTGGTAGACGTAGGCTAGCGCATAATTTATTTCCCAACCGAACGTAGTCGTGGGCTCTACTAGTTAGATATACACCATTGTGGCCAGATCACTGCTGTCAGCCTAGAAGCGTTGACTCGCTGAGAAGCTAAGCTTGTAATGTTGTATAACTTTTGTAAATAATAAAACTGGAACGACTTCAACTCTTGCTTTATTTGTAGATACTGTTATTTTATAATATAACAGTAAAACTGGATAAAAACGGATAAGCAGGTAAAAAGTCAGATCTAGTCGATGGGTAAAGTAGTAATGATGAAAAATGAGGGAAGTCGAAAAATGTGTGACGTCATTTTAAATATTATTATTATTAATACTTTATTGCACCATAAAATTGTACAATGCGGCGAACTTAATGCCATAAGCATTTTCTACCAGTCAACCGCGGGAGGGAAAAAGAAATATAAAAAATGGTGTTTAAAAACCTATTTAGAGGCTAAAAATTCCACCCGTGCCGGGATTCGAACCCGCGACCTCTGGCTATCCGTGCCAGTGCTCTTTCCATTTGAGCTAATGGGCCACTCACCGGCATCAGTGAAATTTCGAGCCTCTTTACAATATTATCTGTATTACGTACAGGCAGCGACGTCAGCAAATAAAAAATAGTGTAAAGAAGTTTGCACCGTTACAAGCTTAGCTCTTTTTAGCTTAGCTCTTAGCTTAGCTCTTTACCTTGAGCGCTACTGGCTTCCACGAATTTACGCCATTCCTACTTCTCGCTTCCAACGTTCACGACGAACAAAATGCTGCACTAGCTGGCATTATTGCCATTGAAAGGCTCTACTGGGCTTCTTCTCTTACAGATCCGCAAATATTGTTTTGCCATGTTAATTACGCCTACGACCTATTGTCTTAATTAGAAGAAAAAAAAATCGATATACCCGTTTCGGAGAGGCTCGATAAAAAACAAGTTTGTAAAAGTTTGTGAAGATGTTTGTACTCAGTCACGCAATAACGGCTGAACGGAATCGCACAAAACTTGGCATACAGATAAAAGGTCTGAATTGAGAAATAAGATACTTGATATCCCGGTAATCCCGTGGGATAATAGTTCAATGTTACCGTACTATTTTTTCGTTGCGCTTATGGCGTTACCATGGTAACAAGAACCGTATTGAAAGTTTGCCGGGACAAGTAGATTTTATACAAAAGATTCAAAGTTGCTCTCTTAAAAAAAAGGTAACACCTTACGCCATTTCCCTCAATCTGGATTTAGTTTTGCAATTATTTGATTCGATATCAACCCTTGTATGTCCCCACTGCTGGGGCACGGGTCTCTTCCTGAATTGCAGGAAGGTTAGGCCATACTCCGCCACGGCGGCCAAGTACGGGTAGGTGGAGGATTGTAATACAGTGGCAGGCCTTACTGTCAGAAGGTATCAAGCCGCCCATAAGGCCTCTGACATGGTTTAACGACTGCCATTACACGACAGCTGCCACTAGCGGTAGTCACGGGACTGTCACCTGTCTTGCACTTGCACCGAGTGACTGGAATCAAGTGATTGATTCCAGTCACTCGGTTCAACTAGGCCACGAGGGCTTCACTAGGTATTGGAATTAAATGCCTCCAATATCCCAATCCAGCACCTTAGAGCCTCTGCGTACTTCACGCCAAGCATTCAAGCCTGAGATACGGTAATGACGACCTATCGACCCTCCAATGAGTTTGAAATCACCCGATAACCTAACGCTCGGTATAGGGTATTTATTCGATAACAGTGTTTTGCGCGGTTGGTTAGCGTTTTGGGTACCTAACTCCAGGGAGTTCGGTAGCTTCGGGTAGTCGAATAGGGATTTTGATTCAGTATTTTATTTCCCTTGCGTTAATATACTGAATTCGATATCAACCCTTGTACGTCCACACTGCTGGAGCACGGGTATCTTTCTGCATCGCAGGAAAGTTAGGCCGTACTCCACCACGGGGGTCAAATCCGGGTTCGTAGAAGCGGGTGTTACTGTCGAAGAAGTTATCAAGTAGCCCACAAGGTCTCTGACATGGCTTAACGACTGCCATGTCATAACCGGTACCCGTCTTCACCTGTTCGTAGCCGCGGACAGCGGTAGATCCCTCGGGAAGAGGGCCACGCCCTGACCCCGACCCTCCACTTTCCCCAGGGGAAGTGTGAGAAGACCGCAAGATGATGATAAAACTTTGGGTGCGCCCTCCTCGGCCTGTGCACCCTCCTCGGCCTGTGCGCCCTCCTCGGCCTGTGCGCCCTCCTCGGCCTGTGCGCCCTCCTCGGCCTCGAGGGGGGTCGCTACCGATGTGGGTTTAGGGGTCTTTAGGACCAAAACCAGTCCCAAGGTGGTGTTTAGTGGGTAGGCGCACTTCTTGTGAGTCCCACATTGGCAGCACGGCCGGGTCCGTGCTGTTATGCATGAGCATTCACCACCTCCCTACCCCGTGTCCTCCGGAGGGTGCCCTTTATAGGGTTAAAAAAAAAAACATCTGGAAATCTGTGTTTTAGTAGACTGCTAAAATATAATACGAAAGTAATTATTTTGCTACATTTAGTACCTGTGAAGGTAGAGAGTCTACTAAAATTATCGAGGCTTCTTAATCTGGAATCTAGTTCAATTATTTTCAACAGTTCCTTCATTGCTGAAATCGAAATGAAATCCCCAAATCAATCGGAAGTAAAGCGAGGAGGGAGACAATGTTTCTCATTTAATAAGGCTATTTCTAAGCATAACATCGTTTGGTTAGGTCGAGGAGTCTTAGGATGGAGTTTACAATTACGATTATCTGGTAAATATAATGTGACTCCTCTGAATGAACACTTTAGCAAGCATACTAAGGCCTTGAAAGAATAACACTAGCTCCACCGAGGAAAATCCATCTTATCTTCTTGTATAGATCGAAATTTCAAAAAACACCTGTACAATCTCACATAAATGATGATTTAATTAACATAACATAACATTTACATACAGGCACACACATTCACTCTGGCCCCTAGTGTCGCGTGAAGCGTGCCCCCTAGTGTCGTGGGAACCACAAACAACGACATCACAAACATATAAACATCCAAGACCTGGGGTTTTCTTTTGTCCCCAGCCGGGGATCGAACCCGGGACCTCTTGCATGGTAGGCAGATGCGCTACCGCTGCGCCAAAGGGATCGCTAATTGAATTAAGTAAACATATTAAAAAAATTGCTTGCTGGATGCGACAGGGCGCTATGCCGTGCAAGCTGAAGACAGGGCGCTATGGCGTTCATTAGGGGTGGGTTGTGTCCAGCAGTGGAGTGTTTTTTGAATTTGAATTTTGAATTTTGAAGCAGAAGAAGATATAGAATAAAAATATTCCTGTCATTTTGGGGACGTTAGCTGTGTATGAGAATCGCGAGACATTAAAAATACTGTTTAAAGGATTGTTTTTCTGGCTAGGAAACCAATTACGTATAATGTTTTTTTCTCTTTTTAGACATTAGTTACATATACCCCTACGAAACCAACGCTACGTAACCAGTTGCGTAAGATGAATCACACTGTTTTCTCACACTCAAAAGAACATTGCCCGGTTCTCCAGCTCGTGAACAATCCGTTTTCAATCGCCACACTTTGTTACGGTTTCGTCCCGGAAAGGGTGCCAACCGGGAGCCTATTACTATCCGAATGTTGTCGGTCCATCGGTCTAACCTATAGATTACTTTATCTCTTGAACTATCATAGTTACTTAGTTAAAATTTTCACTGAGCGTTATTTTTAATCTGCTCTTCCCGTCTGCTTAGAGGTGTTGCTCGATCGAGGGATAATCTGAAGAGATGGGGGATCCTGCCTGAAGATGCTGATGTGGAGCAGCCAACATCGAAAGCTGCCAATAGACAACATTGCATCTTTGTTTGTCTGCCCTGAGGCTACACAGTGCAGCCTGCAGGATCTGATGGAAGCATCACCCAGCACAATCGCAGTGGCGCGATTTTGGGAGCGGTATGTCTGAGGGCAAATTGACGCTTTCGACACGGAAGAAAAGGAAGATGAAGCTTTTGATGAGTCAGCGTTCGACTCGCTCATCAAAAGCTTCTACGATTAGTAAGCAGGACAAAGCAGTTATAAGTACGCTAAGACGTTCAATCAATCAATTAATCAGTCAATCATTTAGTCCGTATTCGTCCATTGCTGGATACAGGCCTCCCCGAAGGTACGTCACTTCTTTTTGTCCTCGGCCATCTTCATCCAGGCCCCTGCCATCCATTCAGTCTGAGAGTTTAAGTCCATCAAGCTATTTGGCAGAGACCACGAACTGGCAAACGCAGCGTACGACGCCCACCGGCTCGCTGGACGGACAATCTGATGCAGGTGGCCGGCAGTGGCTGGATATGTTTGGCTGACAGAGGGAATTGGCGTGCCTTGGGGGAGGCCTATGGCCAGCAGTGAACAAGTACAGGCTGCTTGATTAATGGCTTTAATACCAAGAAGCAAGAAAGAAGCTTGTATTGCTTAAAAAGTGCTCGTGGCCTAGTCAAACCGAGTGATTGAAATCAATCACTTAAGTTAAGCGACAACAGGTGCAGAATGGGCGACCGTCCCGCGACTACCGCCAGTGGCATTTTTTCCGAGCTTTATGCTGTTGGTGCCGGCTGTCATGTAATGGCAGTCGTTAAGCTAACTACTGGTTAAAAACTGGTTGTGGTTAAAACATCCTTGGTTGATATAGACATTGCGTATAAAGTAGTCGTTTAGCCTGAGCCGCACCTTGAAAAGTAAGAAAAGTGTTGATATTCGTAGATGAACGAAACCACAGGCATTTGCTAGGCATGTGCTATAAACCCGCATCCGTGTATTAGCATCCATGGTTAATGTGAAACAATACAAATTAAATCTAAATTCAATACAAAGTGGTTGTGTTTGGCTAATCCAATATTCCCTTTGACTACATTAGCGAGTGAAATTCGGTTTGATCGGCGACAATTGGCTTGGCATCGACTGTTTACTAAGAGAAGCCTTAGCATGTACTTGTTATTACAAAGGAAAAGCAGAGACTTGTGTTCAAAATTCATACGATCTTGATGTGTGGTTTTATGGGTCAAATCTGCCGCAGGACCATAATCACTGGGGTAGACTGGTTCTAGAGTGGGTAGGTTGGGTAGGCCTGTGACCGTGGAGCGATGACATCCGCAAAGCGGTGGACAGTTCCATATCAACCCTTGTATGTCCCCACTGCTGGGGCACGGGTCTCTTCCTGCAGCGCAGGAAGATTAGGCCATACTCCACCACGGGGGTCAGGTCCGGATTGGCGGAGGATTGTAAGGCAGTGGCGGGCCTTACTGTCAGAAGTTATCAAGCCGCCAATAAGGCCTTTGACATGGCTTAACGACTGCCATTACATAACAGCCGGCACTACGGCTTAACGTGCCTTGCGAAAAACGGAAGGGCTCGAAAAAATGCCACTAGTGGTAGTCACGGGACGGTCACCCTTCCTGCACCTGATCGCGGCTGTTCGGCTAGGCCACGATCGCTCGCGGTGGACAGTGAGTTGGCAATACTGCAACAATGAGTGAATGAAAACGTCTAAATGCGTCCCGTGACTACCGCTAGTGGCATTTTTCCGAGCGCTTGCGTGCTTCGCAAGGCACGTTAACTCGTTGTTGCCGGCTGTCATATAATGGCAGTCGTTAAGCCATGTCAGAGGCCTTATGAGCGGCTTGACAATTTCTGACAGTAAGGCCTGCCACTGTCTTACAATCCTCCACCAACCCGGACTTGGCCCCCGTGGTGGAGTATGGCCTAACCTTCCTGCTATGCGGGAAGAGACCCGTACCTCAGCAGTGGGGACATAAAAGGGTTGATAACGACTGAATGAAAATGGCCGAGTGAATCATGTATGAATGTTTCTCTTTTTTACTCTCACTGTGCGTCCACAGTGCACGGCGCACTGTGGACGCTCAGTGAAAAAAAGTGTTTGTAAGCTCCTCCTGTAATTGAAGAATAAACGGCAAGGCCAGCCTACTCGAGCCCACGAGGTTTTTTATATACAGTCCACTGCCCGCCTTCGTACGTTCACAGTTACTGCAACAGAAAAGCCGAAGATAGGCCTCAGTGGCGTGTCTTGGGAGAGGCCTGTGTCCAGCAGAGGACTGACAACGGCTGATGATGATGATGATGAGATGATCAGCAACCAAGCCAAGAGAAGTATTTTCGATGTGATCTCCGCGAGCTTTTGTAGCGAATCGGTAGATTGCCAGGTTCTTGATCGAGAGGTTGTGGGTTCTCGAGATCGAGAGGTTGTGGATCCCGGTGTTGGCAAAAAACCTTTTTATTGTTTAGTTTTCCTCTTTTATAGATATCGTTTATTTACTATTGTCAGTTTAAATTTTTTTCCGCGCCCTTGTCTAAGAGCCTTTCTGTTTGACCGAGGCCATGAGAAATAAAACCTAACATTTTGACAGACCACTTTTACATTTACATGACGTTTCTAAGTTACGATAGCATACATGTATAACAACCAAAGAATCTTAACTGGAAATATAATTATACTATTTTTATTTTTAATGCACTAACCCGTGCTAAGGACAAATAGGTTTTTGGAAATATAATATCATAATTTTAATATTAAAACTTAAAAGCTGTTTTTACCCGACTGCGGTGGAGCCCAAAAAGAAGGTAATATGTGGGCTATGTATGTTGGGCTATTTATGTATGTATGTCCGATTCAATACATACATAAATAACCTCACGCCTGTATCCTAGAGGGGTAGGCAGAGACCAGGGACTGCCACTTACCACGATCCTGACAGATCAACTTCGCTTCATCAACGTTCATAAGTCGCTGCATGCACGCACGCCGGTTTCGGTACGTTTTATCTTCCCCTTCGCTATTCGATCGATCCTCTTTACAATACTCTCTGTATTACTTACAGGCAGCAACATATGGCTGAAGTAATTTGCATCACTTGCAGCCCCGAGTACCTACTTTGCAGTTAGGTTTTATCGCTGTTTATATTTTATTAATTATTTATATACAATATTCATTTTTATTTATGTAAATTATTTGTATGTATCTGTTAATAATTTAATTTATTCACACTGTTATTTACTCATATATTTATATACCTCTGAAATTATAATTTTCTATGTTTTTGTGCAACTACTTCCTTCTCTAATGCTAATACACAATAATATATTTGGACTAATGTCCAGTACATCCAAAGGTTGTCTGGAAGAGATCACTTTTAGTGACAATGCCGCCGTCTGTACTCTTAGGTTAAGAAATATCTGTGTAATTTCCATTTTATGTACAATAAAGTGTTCTCTTTCTATCTATCTATATTGATTATTTTTATTTCAGTTCTTTATTCAGTTACTTATTCACTATTGCAATCCTCTTCACCCAAAGGTAGTCTGGAAGAAATCGCTCTAAGCAATAAACCCGCCAATTGTATAACATCACTTAGATTTAAGAAAATCATGGTTGTATTCTTTTTCTGGTTGTGCAATAAAGTGTTCTCTATCTTTTTCTGCAACATGTATATTTGATCAAAACAAATAATGTGATTCACAACTAAAAACTCTTAAGCTCTTCTAAAATTTCACTATCGGAATCTTCCAGAAAACTCGCCATGTCGTCTGAGTCACGTTTCAATCGTATAGAAACAGCGAATAGTTTTAAGGTTCACTATGAATTAAACAATGTCAGTCGGCTAATAAACGGCCACCATTTTGAAACTAATCTATCAGTATAGTTTAACTGGGCAAGATGGACGGTTTAAGTTAAAACTAAAATCAAAACAAAAACAAATTGAGAACTCCCATAGCAAGCCGTATCGCAGTACACACAAAGGCCGTACAATGTCGAGTAAATTACAAACTCATCTGCGATATCAATTATTCCCTGTGACATGTTTACTGCTGTGGCGTGAAATATGGAATGAAATCGGTTTTCATTCTGTTCCACTGAAACGACGAACTCAAATGGAATGCTGTTATCAAATACGCAGGTGCGACTTTTGACTGATTTGCAATTACGTATTATCACGGATCATGACGGAGGCTTTTGCCCAGCAGTTGGATACAAACGATCGATCGATATCAACCCTAGTATATCCCCACTGCTGGGGCACGGGTCGCTCTCTGCGTCGCTGGAAGGTTAGGTCATACTCCACCACGGGGTCAAGCCCGGGTTCGTGAAGTTTTGTAAGGCAGTGGCGGGCCTTACTATCAGAAGTTATCAAGCAGCACTGAAGAAATTATCAAGCGGCAGTCCTTTAAGTCATGTGATCATGTCAGAGGCCTTACAGGCGGCCTCTAACACGGCTTAAGGACTGCCATTACGTGACACCCGGCACCAACGGCTTTAACGTACCTTGCTAAACACGGAAGAGCTCAGAGGAAATGCCACTAGTCACGGGACGGTCGAATTACACAAGACAAAAATACCTAAATCATTAAAACAGTCAACATAACATTAACATAACATTTTACATACAGGCACATACATTGCTTCTAGCCCCACACTAGGATACCCTGTGTCGTGGCAACCAGAAACAACTACATCACAAACATGTAGACATCCAAGACCTGGGCTTTTTTTTTTGTCCCCAGCCGGGATTCGAACCCGTAACCGCTTACATGGCAGGCAGACGCGCTACCGCTACGGGGTAGCACGTAGTGCGACAGAGGTCGTCAATGTTTCGATAAGCGGGTAATTCTACGAGTATATTAAAGGTCTTCTCGTCATACATACCCCAATGCTTGAAAACGAAAGTTTTGAATCAGTGCGTCCTACCTGCCATGACCTACGGAGACGAGACATGTACACTCACGAAAGGATTGGTCCACCAGTTCAAAGTCGCTCAGCGAGCTATGGAGAGAGCTATGCTCGGAGTTTCTCTGAAGGATAGGATTCGTAACGAATGCATCCGACAGAGAACCAAAGTTATTGACTTAGCTCAGAGAATCAGCAAGCTGAAGTGGCAGTGGGCTGGCAATCTCGCGAAGAACCGACAACTGTTGGAGTAAACGCGTCCTTGAGTGGAGACCGCGACTCAGCAAACGTAGTGTAGGATGCCCTCCGACCAGGTGAGATGACGATCTGCGAAAAACTGCAGGCAGATGCTGGATGTGGCAAGCCGAAGACAGGGCGCTATGGCGCTCATTAGGGGTGGGCTATATTCAGCAGTGGACTAGTATAAGAGTTCTATAGCTCTTTGAATGGAAATAAATCTTAGCTTATTTTATTTATAATAAATAGGTTAGTGTCTGAAGTGTTTAAATACCTCAGCGCTTGAAATGGCCAATCCGCGGTGAGTACGCATGGTATTTAAACGCATACTCTCTCTCTCTCTGAGAGAAGGCCTGTGCCCTGCAGAGGGGCGTTTTAAAGGCTAAAAGAAATAGGTTAGCGATTGTACTTTACGGAACTCTTCCCTGCGCGTAGCTGACACGCACATGGCCGGTTTCATTTCCTTAAACAAAAAAAAAGAACGAAAATTCAGTCAGTAGTAAAACAACCACCTCCTTGATCATAAAACCGCGTAAAAAAACCACAAAATTTGAATAAAGAACGCGTAAAGTCCGCTATGTAAATAACGGTCGAGGCGCATCATAATTCAGCGGTTAGGATTCGCATTCACTGACCGCGGAGGGAGAAGGAAGAGGCCAGAAGGTCCGAAAAGACTAAAGAACGTACCTTTTTACCGTACTTTACCGTTAATGGACCACTATGACTTTTTATTGTTGGAAGCACTAGCAAAATAAATGTACCTACCTTAACAATAACCTTAGCAAATTTGTTACATAAAAATGCATTGTTATATAGGTACTAAACGAAAGGCCAGTGGAACCGAGTGATTAGAATCAATCATTTGGTTTAAGCAACAAGAGGCGCGGTCAGGTGCTGGATGGGTGACCATCGTGTGACTACATCGCGTGGCTTTTTTTCGAGCCCTTCCGTGCTTCGCAAAGCACGTTAATACGCTGATGCCGGCTGTCATGTAATGGCAACCTTTAAGCCATGTCAGAGGCCTTAGTGGCTTGATAACTTTTGACAGTAAGGCTCGCCACTGTCTTGCAAACCTCCACCAATCCGGACTTGGCCCCCGTGGTAGAGTAAAGCCAAACCTGCCTGCTTTGCAGGAAGAGACTCGTGCCCCAGCAGTGGGTTAAATCGAATTCGGCCCCAAGATAAGTCAAAGTGTTGTGTAGAAATTATTATTATTTTAATTTAAAAAACCTATTTGGAGGCTAAAAATTCCACCCATGCCGGGACTCGAACCCTCGACCTCTGGCTAACCGTGCCAGCGCTCTCCCAACTGAGTTAATGGGCATCCGGCATCAGTGAAATTTCGAACCTCTTTACAATACTCTGTATTCCGTACCGTAATAAAATTATTATTATTTAAAAACCTATTTAGAGGCTAAAAATTTCACCCATGCCGGGATTCGAACCCGCAACCTCTGGCACGGATAGCCAGAGGTTGCGGGTTCGAATCCCGGCATGGGTGAAATTTTTAGCCTCTAAATAGGTTTTTAAATTTGTTCCTTAGCACGGGTTAGTGCATTAAAATAAAAATAGTATAATTATTATTATGTTCAACGGTTCAATAACGCTCAAGTTATTCATCTGTACCATTCTATGCCTTTCCACGGTAACTCCCCTCTAGGGACGAGTTTGGGCTGTCAATAAAACCCCTATTGAGACGTAAAGCAAGTTTCTGCCGCCGTAAAAAAGGAAAGGTTGAAAACCCTAAAGCTTTCTATGTGTCAATAATGTTGCATTTGGGACGGATCCATTTGTTTTACGTATGCGCGTATCCGATACTCTATTTTATTTAGATGTTAAAAAAAGTTTAAAGGTTATTAATATCAATGAACGTTATTTTATTTACAATTTTATACTAAATAAAATAATAAATTTTCCTATAGCTATATACAATATTAATACTTAACAAATTGTACATATTTACAAAAAAAAAGCTTTAAATAAAAAAATCTACACCGCTGCCGGTAGGGAGACTTCCCAAGACGCTTGCAGCATTAATGCATTAATGATTTTTTTACAATGCTGAGGTTCAAACACAATAATAATAATAATTTATTACCAAGTTGTATTCAATTCTAATAATAGAGAAGACTCACATTATTGTAACCTATTGCAAAACGATTTATCCTTAAGTGCACTTCTTCTTCTTCTTCAGGCTATATTGTGTAGTCCACTGCTGGACATTGCCCTCCCCTAATGAGCGCCATAGCGCCCTGTCTTCAGCTTGCCGCATCCAGCATCTGCCGGCAGTTTTTCGCAGATCGTCATCCCACCCTGGTCGGAGGGCGTCCTACACTACGTTTGCCGAGTCGCGGTCTCCACTCAAGAACACGTTTTTGGAAATATCGAGAAGAAATCCGAGTGTGTGATGTTTCAAATAACTCTTCTTCTTCTTAAAGTGCCTCTCCATTACTGGAGTTTGGCAGTCAGCTCCTTACAGCGATCTCTGTTAAGTGCAATTCTGAACAGCTCCTCCGCGGTTTTAACACCGGTCCACTCCTTGATGTTGCACAATCATGACATCCTTCTCCTGCCCGGCCTTCTCAAATAACTCAGCGCTTGAAATTGTCAATCCGCGATGGGTACGCGTGGTAATTAAGGACGTACTTTCTCTCTGAGAGAAAGCCTGTACCCTGCAGTGAGAGATTTACATCACACAACACAGTCACTTGTCCCGGACCCAAGCTAGAGTACCGTGTGCTACGATAACCAGGTAAGGACATCACAGACATGAAAATACGCCCAGACCGTAGCCATTTGTACAAATACACGGCTGCCCCCAATGGGTATTAAACCAACTACATCGGGTATATTAATCGGAAGTGATAGCGCCCCCTGCAGTACAATTGCGATCGCACAAAACTGCGATCCCCAAGCCCAGCGTGGGGATTATGGGCAGTACCCCCTATGATAGCACAACGTGGCGCTCTTTAGGGGAGGGCTATGTCCAGCAGTGGACTAGTATAGCCTGACGACGATAGCGCTAGCGGTAGACACTTCATCGTAGCATTAAGATTTTTCATTTGCTTAGATAGATAGATAGATATAGCGAATACTTTATTGTATATGAAATAAGAAATAACACAGATATTTTTTCAACTAAGAGTACAGACGGCGGTGTTAACACTAGAAGGATCTCTTCCAGACAACCTTTAAGGTACACACATGCGTTTTGATTCTATTTATACTGTATATATTAGCAAAGGGCAGGATAAAAAGGACCCGAGACCGGCGTGCGTGAATGAAACTACTAAATGTGGAATGATTTTTTATGAATCGATGTGTATTTTTAACAATTTGATGAAATTTTATGAATTGATTATGTAGTAGACTTTTAGTCCGGATTTACATACGGGTGTTGTTATATCGGAAAAGTCCGACCAGGTTTCGCTCCGAATCGCAGAGCTTAATCATGGTGAGCAGAGACGGAGCTCGCGTCGTCGGTTGCTTGTCTCACAGTGTGAGTCTCTGTCGTCTCTGCTCACCATGATTAAGGTTTGCGAATCGGAGCGAAACCTGGTCGGACTTTTCCGATATAACAACACCCGTAAGTAAATCCGGACTAAAAGTCTACAATGTGTTGTGCTTACGAAAGTTTTAGTTCAAAAATTGATTATGTATCTGAATAATTTGATTAATTTTGCATGTTTGTTTGTTTATGTTAATGTCGATTTTCTTCTTTTTCGTGATGTTATTTTTATTTAACCTGCTGTATTAGGTGGAACCTGTAAGGGCGGAGTTTATAATGAAATATATAAATAATAATAAATTAGTCGCTTTCGACCTTCGACCTTAATTAGACCTTCGCTTCAATAACGTTCATTAAATTATTAAATTATTCATAAACGTTGATGAAACGATGGTGATCTGTCAGGATCGTGGCAAATGGCTGGCACTGGTCTCTGCCTACCCCTTTGCGGTATAGGCGTGATATTATGTTATGTTTGTCCTGTATATAAGGGTAGAATTCGTTTGCAATAAAGTTTATTTTTCAACCATTACTCGTCGCTGGCAGAGGCGTCGCTCGCACTCGCAAATTATTTTGATGAAAAGTGTACGTGCTTTTAATGCCAATCGAACGCTACAGTTTCGAAGATAATTTCATTTTCAATCCACTCTCTTTAAAATGGAAAAAAATATCTTTTTAGAAAACATGTTTTTAGGGTTTCACACACGTAGGGTGCCAAACGGGACTTTACTTTTCCTCCGCTTTCTGTCTGTCTGTCCGTCCTTCCGACTTTTTTGTAGCTTAAAAGGTAAGAAATGATAAGTCCACTTTTTATGAAAATCGATTTTTACGGACTTTGATTCGATTTCAACCCTGTATATCCGTACTGCTGGGGCGTGGGTCTCTTCCAGCGTTTCAAGAAGGTTAGGCCATACTTCACCACGGGGGCAAGTCCGGGTTGGTAGAGGTTTGTAAGACAGTGGCGGGCCTTACTGTCAGAAGTTTTCGAGCCGCCCATAAGGCCTCTGACATGGCTTAATGACTGCCATAACACGACAACCGGTACCCACGGCTTAACGTGCCCTGCGAAGCACGGAAACGCACTTTCATTATGACGTGATAAAAGTATTAAGTGAGTTCTATCGGCATTCAAATAGTAGTAAGTCACTTAGAGCTCTAGAGGAAAATAACAATAGTAACTTTTGTCACAGTTTACCTCTAAAGTCATGACAAAACTCGATGCAACGGGTCATCGGTAACAAGTCCAACCGCGCTTTCCGCAGCGGCAGTCAATACGGACTTATTATTATTGATCCCACATCGATCGAGGCGTCTTTTGCGCATTACAAGTTATTGGCAAATAATTGCAAAAAAATCTCGCCGGAGACCATTAAATGGTCCTAAGAAAAATCGGATAAAACTTGCTCTGTCTACGGTCCCCTTCACTGCACGTGGCCTGACACGCACTTGGCTACTTTTAATTGAATCACAACCATCACAACGGGCATTAGAAAAGAATAGAATGGAATAGAATAGAATACAATAGAAAATATTTATTTGTCTTCAAGCGATATGGGGCACACCAATGACTTAGGTATACTATAATAGTCATTAGTGACAATTGCTGATCTGCTGATCGCTGACTGTAAAACCGGAGGTCTCGGGTTCAATTCCCGGCCGGGTCAAACTAGGAAACGAACTTTTCTAGTTTATCTCGGGTCTTGGATGTTATCTTTGTATTTATTGTATTAAATCTATCGTTGAGTTAGCACCTACAACACAAGTCATTTAGTTGTACTTAGTATAGGGCTAACGAGATCTGTGTAATATGTCCATGAATATTTATTTTATTTAATTATTTTAATTTAAGAGACATTTCTTTAACAGCATTAGTAAATTATCACTTTGTTAACTTTTCTGGGTTCATTAAACTATTCACTCAAATTAAGCACATCCACCTCCTGATACAGTCTGTTAGCTTTTAGAATATACCTCGGGCTCTAGAGTAGGCTTAGGTTTTCGCCGAAAGCACACGTGTGTAATACAGGAAGTAGTTGCTCTGTATAAAACTTTTCTTCACTATTTTGAAAAGTTATGTAAAAAACCGGCCAAGTGCGAGTCAGACTCGCGCACCGAGGGTTCCGTACAAACCTGTATTATAGACCTGAGTATTTGGTATGAATTTCAATTTAATACCTCTACGCGTTTATGAGGAAATGGGTAGTAAGTTTAAAATTATTAAAAAAAAATATATTATGTGATGTAACTAAAAATTTATGGTTTTCGTAATTTTTCCTTTATCTATGCTATAAGACGTTGCTTCGTACCAAATTTCAAGATTCTGAGTTCACGGGAAGCACCCTGTAGGTTTTGATTCCCTTGCAAGTGTCGAAAATTTGCGGCATAAACGGCTGTATCTTTTGATAGCGTTGGCTTAGAAGTTTGATTTTTTCACAGCTTCAAGGGACAGTAGACCTAAGTAATTGATATAAATTTCAGCTTCATACCTCTACGCGTTCCTGAGAAAAAGGGTCTTGACAGACGGACGGACGGACAGACGGACAACAAAGTGATCCTATAAGGGTTCCGTTTTTTCCTTTTGAGGTACGGAACCCTAAAAAAACCTATTTAGAGGCTAAAAATTCCACCTATGCCGGGACTCGAACCCGCGACCTCTGGCTATCCGTGCCAGTTATGTAAAGTTATAAATAACAATACCAAATAAACCTTACCTCATTGCAAAATCCTTATTGGTCTATCCGATAGTAGCCGAGGTCTATTCTAAAAGCTAACAGACTACCTATATACAATAAATAACATTCTATCAAATGACATCTCCCAAAACTGTAACATAACTCCAAGGGAGTAGATGAGTTAGATGAGACCGTCATCATCACTATGTGTACAAAATTCCCTAAAGTAAATAAAGATTAAGAAATAATTCCTCCAGGGGATCAAATAAGGCGCAAAGCAAAGCGACGGAGAGGCGATTCAATTTAGAGTCCGCTATTAGCCACATGAATAAGCCATACAGAACGGAACAACAAAACAAACGTGATTATTTGGCAGAGCTTGTAGTAGGTACTTGGACGGAGCTCAAAAAGTATCCGCTAGCGGTACGCGCCGGCCGTTAGTAGAAAATGAAATTGCCCCATTAAATAGGGAGGCTGTGGTCGCCGCGCTCGGTCGGAACATTCGGTTTTTGATCGGCAAACGTCAAATTTATCGAGGTGTTTTCTTTTGTTTCTATTTTAAAAACCTATTTAGAGGCCAGAAATTCCACCCATACCGGGATTCGAACCTGCGACCTCTGGCTAACCGTGCCAGCGCTCTTCCAACTGAGCTAATGGGGACTCACCGGCATTAGTGAAATTTCGAACCTCTTTACAATACGTTCTGTGTTACGTACAGGCAGCGACATCTGGCTGAAGTAATTTGCATCACTTGTTTTTATTTGTTTTGTAACTGGGTAATCCAAAAGGCAATCCTGCTGAGGGACACCGACCTGGGGTAAGTTTTTTATTCGTAAATATGAAATTATAGATATTTATTTTTATTAATTTAAATTAAATATAATCCCGGCATGGGTGGAATTTTTAGCCTCTAACTATGTTTTTAAATTAAATAGATCTCAGTTTACTTATTAATTAAATCCTTAATTTAGTATTAGCTTATATTAATTTCTTTCAGTTTACGTTTTTATTAAACACCCATCAATGAAACGTAAAAAAGGCACCTAAGTTTATAAAATACATGCAGTTTAAACTTACTTATAAGACCCAATTATAGGTTTACCTTAGAATGTGTAAATAAAACAAGAAACGGAACTTTGAACTACTTATTAGCTATTAAAGAAAATAGCTGTACTTGGCAATTTACTTGAATATAATCAAATTTTTCGTTATAACGTGTCCATTTTTCTCTACTGCAAACTCGTTCCGAAGGCAGATATTTACATTGTACACTGATATTCAGCGAACAGAATATGAAGCGCTCGTGGCCTAGTCAAACCGAGTGATTGAAATCCATTACTTGAGTTAAGCGAGAATAGGCAGTGGGTGACCGTCCCGTGACTTCCGCTAGTGGCATTTACTGCTTATCCTAAATCCACAGGTTTTAGCCTTTTTTAGGGAGCAGGGTACCACTGCCTTAGAGATAAGGTCACTGCGAAAAAATTTTTAAATAAAAAAAATTAAATGAAATTAATTAATAATCAATTTTTCCGAGCGCTTCCGGGCTTCACAAGACACGTGAAGTTATGAACCGTTTTCAGGACCAATTCACAAATCGCTCCATAGATGGCGCTTATAGGCGTGCTCATACACGAACAGGGACACGTCTGCCGAATTATCCTCAGCGCATATTAATTTTGACAGCCATATTCCGGTTCTTCCGAGCGCTTCCGTGCTTCGCAAGACACGTTAAGCCATTGGTGCCGGCTGTCATATAATGGCAGTCGTTAAGCCATGTCAGAGGCCTTATGGGCGGCTTGATAACTTCTGACTGTACGGCCCGCCACTGTCTTACAGACCTCCACCAACCCGGACTTGGTCCCCGTGGTGGAGTATGGCCTAACCTTCGTGCGATGCAGGAAGATACCCCGTGCCCCAGCAGTGGGGACATACAAGGGTTGATAACGATTCCGGTTCTTCTATGGCCACGTCTGTAAGCGCCATCTATGAATTGCTTTGAGAATTTGTGCCGAAAACGTATTTAGATTTACGTATTTATGTAATATTAAAAGAAATACGTATTTGTCCAAAGTATATTTTTTTTTTTTTGTAGAAGATTTGGTTTGATGAATGTTACAAATTAAACATCAGTGCAATTAGCATTAAGTCCATCTTTTGTACATTGTCTTTTATGCAACATAGAAATAATAATAATATCGTTCAAATATTGTAATGGACCAAAAAGGAAAAAAAAACAATAATATTCAATATACATATATATTGCTCCATTAAGCAATATATATCAAGTGGTTACCTGACCATAGCACAGGTTCATCCTAGTTAGGTTACCTCTGAGATCCATCCTGTAAAAATTCATAATAACAAAGATGTTTGTATCGTATAGTATTTTTTTACCTCCCTAGAATAACCATTAACATTTACAGTTTGTTAGCTTTTAGAATATACCTCGGGCTCTCGAGTAGGCTTCGGTTTTCGCCGAAAGCACACGAGTGTAATACTACTTCCTGCTCTGTATAAAACTTTTTTCACTATTTTGAAATGTTATGTAAAGTTAAGTGTCATATTAGTTCCGATATTTTTGTTACACGAATATATCCGATTCTATCCGATATTGACCGAGGTATATTCTAAAAGATGACAGTCTGTATATACATTTACATATAGCTACATACAGGCACATTGCTTGATACTCTGTGTCGTGGGAACCAGAAACAGCGACATCACAAACATGTAAACATCTAAGCCCTGGGGTTTTTGTTTTTTGTCCCCAGCCGGGATTCGAACCCGGAAGCTCTCGCGTGGTAGGCAGATGCGCTACCGCAGCGCCACAGAGGCCGTCAATTATATAACCGGTGATCACATTCTCCCCCACCCACCTCTGTCCACATCCGACAAAACCACGTTGTCTTTTTTTTAATAACGAGAGAAACTAACATATCCAAGTATGCCCAACTTCCCCCGCAAGTCCTGCCGGATTATACACTCGGACTGAATTTGGGAGTCAGCTCAGTGAATAATTTTTTAAATGCACTTTTACGTCCGACATTTTGCACAAGGAATGAGCAATTTCAAGGACTTTTAGTTTTTGCGGAAAAAATAAAATCAACCTGCGTTTGCTTCGTAAATGTAGGCAAACAGATGTATGGAAACGGTTATAGGAACTTACCTGTGTTTTACAGTAAAACTACAAATAACTTTGTTTTAGGGCAAAGCTATACTTGTTCACAATCACTAGGGTTAAGCAACAACAGGCACGGTCAGGTGCTGGATGGGTGACCATTCCCTGACTACCGCTAGCGGCAATTTTTCCGTGCGCTTCCGTGCTTCGCAAGGCACGTTAAGCCGTTGGTGCCGGCTGACATGCCATGTCAGCCAATGCCACTAGCGGTAGGCACAGGATGGTCACCCATCGAGCACCAGATCGCGCCTGTTGTTGCTTAACCCTAGTGATTCATTCCAATCACTCGATTCCACTAGGCCACGAGCGCTTCGTATAAGAAGCGCTCCTGGCGTTTTGTTTGATTTTACAAAATAGTCAATCACGATTTTAAAATATAAAATAGAGTCCACTAAACTATACGTATTGTGCGCTACAATGATTATTATTATTATTATTATACTTTATTCGACGAAACGAAACATTTAACGATGTGTACCCTATAAGCGTCCTAGGTACAGGGCACAGGCCTTCTCTCAGAGAGAGCGAAAAATAACTTAATCACCTCGTGTCACCTCCGCGGATTGGAAATTTTAAGCGCTTAAGAGTTTAAGCTCCTCCAATCACTCGTTTCCAACTTTCAAGTAAGTTGTTACAAGTTACAAGTTTGGGAGTTACAAAATGGTATCGCCACGAAAATTAAGGTGTCAATAGAGTTCGGCATTCCACGTACGCCCCTTCAGAAAGTTAAGGTAACACGGCAGCGCGCACGAATCCTTTTAATGTTCAAAACTCAATTACGTTTCTTTCCAAACTCAATTATATCCGCGATACAAACAATTTCCCTTTAATCTTAATACTTAGCGAGTCAACATAACAGGGGCTTACTATGCGCAGATTTTCGTGTTTACAGATGACTCTCACTATCCCACACACCCACACTATGTGTGAGGAGTGTGGGTGTGTGGGATAGTGAGAGTCATCTGTAAATATATATATATATATATATATATATTTCCGCTTATGTCTGGCTAACCGTACCAGCGCCCTCCCAGCTGAGTTAGTGGGCAAGTGCCGGCATCGGCGAAATTTTGAACCTCTTTACAATATTCTCTGTATTATTTACAGGCAGCGACATCTGACTCACACATATATATATATGTGTGTGTGTATATACACACACACACATATATATATATATATATATGTGTGTGTGTGTATATATTGCATACAAAATAATAATAGCAAGCTTTTCTTTTTTGTTTTAGTATATAATATAATAAAAAACCGGGCCTGCAAGTGATACAAATTACTTCAGTCAGATGTCGCTGCCTGTAAATAATACAGAGAATATTGTAAAGAGGTTCAAAATTTCGCCGATGCCGGCACTTGCCCACTAACTCAGCTGGGAGGGCGCTGGTACGGTTAGCCAGACATGGGCGGAAATTTTAGCCTCTAAATAGGTTTTAAAAAAAATGTCCTCAGCACAGGTTAGTGCAACAAAAAGAATATAATAAACCGTGAAGGAAAACGTCGTGAGGATACCTGAGTGTTTGATGTGTTCACTGCCATTCCGCGGTGGGCACGCGTGGTGATTGAGCCCATACTCTGTCTCTCAGAAAAAGCTTTTGCCTCGCAGTGCACGTATAGAGGCTGCATAAAAAATTGATGACATAGTAATATAAATTAAGTGTCGAGTTTTTTTCGAACATTACAACATTTTATACTATTTTTATTTTTAATGCACTAACCCGTGCTAAGGAACAAATTTAAAAACCTATTTAGAGGCTAAAAATTTCACCCATGCCGGGATTCGAACCCGCAACCTCTGGCTATCCGTACCAGCGCTCTACCAAATGAGCCAATGGGCGACTCACCGGCATCAGTGAAATTTCGAACCTCTTTACACTATTCTCTGTATTCCGTACAGGCAGCGACATCTGACTTAAGCAAATTGCATTACTTACAGCCCCGACTACCTACTTTGCAGTTAGGTTTAACATCGGAACGATATCACTGTACCCACATGATTATACTATTTTTATTTTTAATGCACTAACCCGTGCTAAGGAACAAATTTAAAAACCTATTTAGAGGCTAAAAATTTCACTGATGCCGTGAGTCGCCCATTGGCTCAATTGCTAGAGCGCTGGCACGGATAGCCAGAGGTTGTGGGTTCGAATCCCGGCATGGGTGAAATTTTTAGCCTCTAAATAGGTTTTTAAATTACAACATTTTACCAAAAAATTTATGAAACGTTCTCTTACTTAATTTTTATGTCGATATCAACCCATGTATGTCCCTTAACGGGGCTTAACGACTGTTGTTACATGACCATTGGTTTAACGTGAATTGTGAAGCACGGAAGCGCTCGGAAAAATGCCACTAGCGGTAGTCACGGGACGGCCACCCATCCTGCACCTGACCGCGCCTGTTGTTGCTAAACTCAAGTGATTGATTCCAATCACTCGGTTCGACGAGCGCTATGCGCAATTTTTTTAATGATTTCACATAATTCAATCGCACCCTAGCGGTGAAGGAAAGCATCGTGGGGAAACACGCGGTTTCACCAAACGCTGTCAAACCACCAAAGCGGTCAGGATGGTATAGGTGCTGGGCAAGCCTACTCCATCTAGAAAACCCCATGTCCCAGGCAGTGCAGCGACTTAATCGTCGCTTCACCCGTCTAGTGTAAGTGAAGATGCCAACTGGACGTTTTATAAATCATCTAAGGCCAGAGTAGGTTATATAGATGCAAAGACCAAAGTTAGCTAATTGCGCGTTTTTAGGTATCCCCGTATAACAGACTGATAAATAACAGAGCGACAACCTCTGTGACGAAGTGGTGGCGCATCTGCCTACCATGCGAGAGGTCCCGGGTTCGAAACCCGGCTAGGAAAAAACCCCAGATCTTGGTTGTTCAAATGTTTGTGATGTAGTTGTTTTTGGTTCCCACGGCACAGGGTATCTTGTGAGGGGCCAGAAGCAATGTATGCGCCTGTAAATGTTATGTTTTGTTAAATACTTTAGATATTTATTGCCAACTATTGTTTTACCGTATTGTAGGTCATGTAGGGTTTCCACAGAGTGCTCTAGCCACATTTAATTTAATCAGTCGTAGTCTCTTGTGGTGTCCACGGGGGCGCATTGTTCAAATTAATTAAACGCAGATTCAATTAAACACAAAATGAATTGAACGAAACCAAAACGCGCCTCAAATTGTTAGGTTGAATAATTTACTTGGAAGTAAATTATTTTAAATATAGACATAAGCGTGTCTATGAATTTTATGTGGTTTAATCAACGTAGTTGTATGGTAATATCACCTACGGCCCGTATCCTATAAATACGGATGATTTAAGCGATGCCCAAGAGTTTGACAGCTTAAGTGAAAAAAAGGCCGAGTCCTAATTGTCACTATTAACTTAAATTGAAATACAAAGGTCTTTACCAATACACATAGGTACATATACATATAAATATCACACTCCTCGCCCACACACACACACAAACACAAATACAAACAAACACACACACACACAATTGCATACAACATAACAATAGCAAGCTAGTTAAGTGTAGGCAGCGTTTTAAAGACTTTTAAAATTTAAAACTTATTTAAACTTAATTAACACACAAGTCAAACTGCTTGCAAATTGGATCCAGCTAGCAGAAACGTGTGGACCTCAGAGAAGTTCATGCGAGAGTGATATTCTGTCACTTCACATGACATTGAAGATATTACGAGCTAATTTAAATAAACATCCCGTTGCATCACTATTTCATAAGCTATTTCTAGGAAGAAATGCTTATATCTGCCAAGTCAGCAGCTCGCGGGACTATATATAGCTTTTCTTCTTTTATTTTGACATTCTTTACACTTACTCTTTATTGTACCATTTGCATGGTACGTTGTTTAGAAATAATTTGCACTGACAATAGCACTTAAGAATAGAATAGAATAGAAAAGGTTTATTCCAAAGACAAGACACACACAACACAACAACAAAAGTACAGTAAAAGCATGGTGCTCACAGTAAAAGAACGTTTTGTGAGTTAAAATTAAACATTCACATAAAACATTATTACAAACTTACTCATTACTAGAAAAGTACTTAGATAAATGAAACGAAGTCTACTTTAAAGTGGGTATGACGATGTGTGTCATGGCTGCTTTAAAAAAGGAGTCTGGGCTCAGCATGTGTTACGGCTAAGACCCGTAACGCTGGTCTTCCGCCAGACCCTAAGTGAGATCACGAGCTTCATTTAAATAGAAATTAAAAAAAAAAATCTTAAATTACACATTCTTTGCTTCCGTGACCTATACGAGTATTTTGCTATAATGAATTCATACATAACATAAGCAGCTCCTGTATGTACGACCCACATCAGTGCACACAACCTCTCTCAGAGAGTGAAAGTAACAATAAGAAAGTAACACTTAGTTAAGGGAAGACACTTGCTCCTGACGCGCAGGCTATCCTAGTTCGAGAGCAAGGACTTCATAATTCAATGCAGCAAAATGTTTTTCTCAATAAAGACGTTTCTAATTTTTAACTGTAATTCTTCCCGCGGGTGTCGTAAAAGGCGACTAAGGGACACAAACTGGGGATGGGTAGCAGCGCCCCCTGCAGCACAATTCCACTAAACTGCGATCCCCAACCTGCATGGCCAGCATGGGGATTATGGGCACTACCCCCCAATGATGGCACAACCTTGCGCTACGGCACTCATTAGGGGAGGGCTATGTCCAGCAGTGGATTAATATAGCCTGAGGAAGAAGAAGAATTTCTAACTCCAGAGCGGCATGCACTACTGCATTTAGGACATATAAAGGAAGTCGGGTATAGAATTGGTTCCTCCTGGCTCTCCTGCCAGCCAGTGCGGAGCACCATACTTCGCCGCAGGTCTTGCAGCCCTCCCAAACTTTCTCTCTCCAGGCGTCTCGATCCTCAGCAATTTTTTCCCGTGTATGGTGGTCGATCCTGAAAACAGCCACTGTATAAGTGAGCAAAGTATAATTGTTCGAAAGGAGATTGACCATTTTGGACCAAATGCTGCCCAGGCGTGGGAGTAGTTTTTTATTTTACCTTACATAAAAGGGTATTTAAGAAAAATAATTTAAAAAAAAAACATCCACGAGGTTGTGTAGTACCTAATAATATATCTTATGGTTTTTGTAGCACTTTAACTTTTGATATTTAATTTTTTTATAATATTTACGTTGTTGTTTAATATTATTATCTTATTCTTCCTCTAGTCAGGTCCCGACCTCGCTAGTATCGCTCGAAGCAAGTTTTTTGTATGTTGACAGCTTTGTATAGCGCTGTCTCTTTTTTCAATTCCAAGACAAGTTGATCGAATGGTACGGTACAAAATCACAGCGAGATTTGAGAGAAATTAAAAGTCTCGCGTCCTAATATTCAGATGTTTATGTGTCTGTCTCTTTCGCGCACGGTGAGTGAGTATACCTGTTACTCTGTACCTGCTCGGAACGATCGGCAGTTGTGCTCACGTTGTTTGCCTAGTTTGGTTTTTGGGGTGGGCTAGGCACGAAGACGTTGTTAGGCGGCCTGCTTTATTTTTAGATTCAATAATTATAGATGACGATGAGGATGATTGATTAGGTATCATTAATGTTTACATCATGATCATGTAACGAATAAATGATTGATTTATTAAAGCACCGTCCTTAGCAAGTGTTATAATAGTAATAAATAATCCATTGTTCACAATATACCGTGTTTTATTTCAAAAAACAGCTGTTGGTCATGATTTTTCGTCAATGTAAATCCTATGAAAAATATTTTTTTTCTCAGTACTCCTCGGATAGATTCTAAAGCGCTTTGGGTTACAGTCTGGTATTAGTCTAAGGAACATTATGTACCATGTTTCAATGTTGGGCAGCACTTGGTCCAACGTTCATACAAAAATGGTCATTCTCCTTTATATATATCATTTGTAACATTTTTAAATAAAATTTTTATGTGTAGTTCTATTATATAATTTAGTTATCTATGTACTTTCACCTTGAATTGTCTTGAATCATCATAATCAACCCATTATGTTCCCACCGAGGGGCACGGGTCTCTTCCCTGAGGGAGGTATAGGCCATACACCACCACGGGGGCCAGGTCCAGATTGGTGGAAGCTTACAAGAATAGTGGCTGTTCTTACAGTCAGAAGTTTCCAAGCCGCCCTAAGGCCTTTGACTTGGCTTAACGACTGCCTCTTGACTGCCGATTGTTATTAATATTATCAATAAACTATGTCTATGTCGAATTATTTAATTATTTCGATGCAATAATAAGCACTAGTTGCCTACCCGAAACGAGTGACTGGAATTTATTAATCACTTGAGTTAAGCAACAACAAGCGCGGTCAGGTGCAGGATGCCACTAGCGTAGTAACGGGACGGTCACCGTTATTACCGCTAGTGGCATTTTTTCCGAGTGCTTTCAGGATAAGCACATTAAGCCGTTGGTGCGAGCTGTCATGTAATGGCGGTCGTTAAGCAATATCAGAGGCCTTATGGGCGGCTTGATAACTTCTAACGTTCGCCACTGTCTTACAATCCTCCACCACCCCGGACTTGGCCCCCGTTATGGAGTATGATCTAACCTTCTTGCGAAGCAGAAAGAGACCCGTGCCCCAGCAGTGGGGATATAAAAGGGTTGATATCTAATAACAAGGGGTTTATATGCGTATATTCGTGCGCATACTGCCTCGGGCACCCTTGTTTGCCGGCAAGGCCGCGCTTCACCAACTTCACTTCATTATTGTGACTGAAATATGAATTAATTTCTTAATTTCCTTCGTTCGCACACATACGGGCTAGGGCTGACTTGACTTGGCTTAAGATTTATCGATGCAGTTGCGCTGAAACGTTGGATATGTCTGGAAAAGCAGCTCAGTTATATAAACCTTCAGATATTGCTTGGAATCAGGCGTTACTTTGCGGAAATCCATAATAGCATTAAAATGTGAAAATTACTTTGCTGAGTTCCGCCAAAAATCCCACAAGCACTATGCGGTTAGTGCTCTCTTCTACTTTTTCAAGCAGAAGCAAGACACGAACACACCACCACCGACTCCAATTCTTGTGTGAGACAGTACATCCTGAGGATTCCAGCCTGAGGATTCCTTGCCTTAGTTCTGCTTGAAAAAGTGGGAGGGAGGGCGGTGCATTAAGAGAGCTTATGGAGAGTATGGTGCTTGAGATCCCTCAAGCACCATACGGTTAGTTAATGCACCGCCGTAATTTTGACGTAATTAAACAAAGTAATTTTCACATTTTGTTGATATAAACTATGTAAACTTTTTTTTATGTAGCCTCGATTATTTCCTACTTTTGAACAAAGCCCTCCCCGTTTCCACTCCTCCCTGTTCATTACCACCTCCTGCCAGCTAGGTGAAAAGGTCAAGAGGTCTGATCGTCCCGCCATCTCAACTTGATTCGATGGCGTAAATTATTTAAATTCATTTTTTATTTTAAAGCCAGTAGATGAAAGCCAGTAAATGAATAATTCAAAGAAGTAGATGAACTGTGTATCTGCCAATTGGCTAAAATGCATAAAAAAGATCAAATGTTAAGCAGATAGGTATTTTTAATAACTGTCAGTTGGACAATGCATACTAAAACATACCTTAGTTCCTACCGGTCGATTCCAACAGACAGTACAGAAAAGTCATTACTCTGGTTCATGATAAAAGCCGGAATATACTCTGTTAGCTTTTAGAATATACCTTGGGCTCTAGAGTAGGCTTCGGTTTTTGCCGAGTGTAATACTATTTACTATGTTATAACACACGAGTGTAATAAAATAGTAAACCGCCACTGTCTTACAATCCTCCGCCAACCCGGACTTGGCCCCCGTGGTGGAGTATGGGCTAACATTCCTGCGATGCAGGTAGAGACCCGTGCCCCAGCAGTGGGGACATACAAGGGTCGATAAAGAGTGTAATACTATTTCCTGCTCTGTATGAAACTTTTCTTCAATATTTTGAAAAGTTATGCTAAGTTAAGTGTCATATTAGTTCCGATATTTCTATTACATGAATATATCCGATTCTATCCGATAGCAGCCGAGGTATATTCTAAAACCTAACAGACTGTATCGATTTGATCTTCCCCTTTTGATCATACTCAAATAAATCCTAATCCTAACGCAGCATAGGACGCCCATTAGCTAGCTGGGTCGATAAATTGAGGCAGGTTGCTGGCAGAGGATGGCTGAGGAGAGACAGAAGTGGTATGAATTTGGGAAGGGTTCTGCTCAGCAGTGGAAGAGTATGGGTTAGTTAAATCTCGAAGTAATCTTATACCTAACATCGACATGCCCCACCTTTTAGAGAACAGCCCTCGCACACACAATATTCATTGTGAATTTCCTTGTAAATAGCATTAGTGTTTAATTAAAAAGTTGTCACGCACCCCGGCGCGGCACCGCGGCCTCCGGAGCTAACTGGATTATTTCACACAACTTCAGCGCTTGTTTAGACTGAGCTCATTGTAGTGGGGACAACTAAAGAACATGAAGTCAAACATAACGAAATACAGCGATATCATTCCGATGTAAAAACCTAACTGCAAAGTAGGTAGTTGGGGCTGTAAGTGATGCAATTTACTTCAGCCAGATGTCGCTGCCTGTACGTAATACAGAGTATAGTGTAAAGAGGTTCGAAATTTTACTGATTCCGGTGAGTTGCCCATTAGCTCAGTTGGAAAGAGCGCTGGCACTGATAGCCAGAGGTCGCGGGTTCGAATCCCGGCATGGGTGGAATTTTTAGCCTATAAATAGGTTTTTTATAAAGAAGTGTGTCTAACTAGCGCCACCATCGAAAAAATATCGTAAGTTGTTTTATATTACGTTATAAAAACTGTTTTATACGGATTTTACTCGTTTACTACATTTTTACAATTTTCCGATGTTTCGGCACTTTTTCAGATGCCGTGGTCTCGGATGACTGAGGTGACAGGCGTCTTTTTGAAAGCATTTACTGTTAGTTTACTACCCTCGGCAAAAATTACAAAAGTTAATTATGAAGTTACGCTCCAAAATAGGCAAACCAATTATTTTATATAAAGTCAACAATATTGACTATTAGTAATTGATGTTAAAATTAAATTTGTAAACCAATTATTTTACATGAACTTGAAAATATTGATTAATAATTAATTCAAATTAAAATTAACTCTACAGTCACACTAGCAAGGGGGTCTCATGCACTTAAGCACTGGTTCCCATGCTACCGGTATGTTCCAACCTCGATCTCTATTGAAATGTGGATGCCGGCGGATCTCTATTGCCTCGCGTATCATTCTAGGAAAGAAATAATTTTTATTATGTCTAGTGCTCGTGTTAACCTTAGAAAATATTATATTACGTTTTTATTTAAAAGTGAACACGAGAAATCTTAACTGTGACAACTATTTTTAGAATCTACAGTCTAGAACCTAGGATCACCAAACTAAAGACTAATCACTTTGCACCAGAAACAGCCGTTTTTAGCGGAAATCGGTTAAAGTTCTAATCTATCTAATCGGCCGGGTCAAACGAGGACACGAACTTTTCTAGTTTGTCTCGGGTCTTGGATGTTATCTATGTATTTATTGCATTAAATCTATCGTCGAGTTACCACCTAAAACACAAGTCATTTAGTTGTACTTAGTATAGGGCTAACGAGATCTGTGTATTATGTCCATGAATATTTATTTATTTATAATTGATCAGAGGTTCTAAACTGTAAGTTCTAAAATTGTTGTCACCTACAGTTGAAACAGTAGTTAAAAAGATTTGTAAATATAGATAGAGAATACATTCCTCTACATAAAAATGGAAATTACACAGATATATGTAATTTCACAGATATATGGATATTTTTTCTGAAGGCAAAAATTCTTTTAAAAGCAAAATTATTCGTACCCTGAAGAACATGTAATTACATTTATTATCGATTCAGTTCTCATGCATTACTTTGTCTAAGATAAACGATAGATAGACGTGTTTCAGCTTGGTTATTTTAGTTAATTTTTTAACTAAAAACTTTTGAACTAAAACTTTCGTAAGCACAACACATTGTAGATTTTTAATCCGGATTTACTTACGGGTGTTGTTATATCGGTCGGACTTTTCCGATATAACAACACCCGTAAGTAAATCCGGACTAAAAGTCTACAATTTTTTTTTTGTTTTCTTTTTGTATTTTCCGTAGCACAAGCAGCAATACTGTAATTAAGTAAGCCGAGGATAATGTCGTAGGTGATATATTTACTATTACTTTTGTCAATTTTGTAATTAACTACGCATAGTATATTACTGTTTGTTATCCCAAAGAAAATAAAATAAAATAAGATATTTCTTATCCTAACCTCAATTTCTAAACAACATGGCCGCATAACAGCATTTTTGAATGTTTACCCAAATTTCTTTCAGCTTCACAAAATATATGATAAAGTTTCACTGAGTTTATGTTTCTCTACGCGGCGTAAACATGGAAAGAAGGAGTCTTGGCATCCTTTGATACTGCGGTCTAAAAATATAAATTTATTTTAGAAAAAAAAAATGCATTTCTTATGACTGCTTCTTTGTTCCAGCGGCAAACGTCACTAGTCAGGTCTCTAAAGATATCTTAAGACATCCTTATAGCTACCACAAGTACCTCATAAAAAAACAGTAGTTTGTCGTATGCATCGTCCGGTTAGCCGCACTGCGACTAGCCGTTTTAATCGTGTATTCGCACAGTGATGCGGCTGCAGGTCAACAGCTGCGGTTGGTGGGGCACTACGCCACGACTGATAGCCATCCGGACGGGTCGGTTGGTATAGGCACTACGCAATTCTAGCACTATTGCACTAGAATATTGTACTAACACTAGAATAAGACTACCTAGTTATATATTAAGCGGGTCTAATCACGATTATTTATTAGGTAAAAGGTAATTAGACCACGAGCAAACGAGACCACGGCAACTGTAACGCTGCCGAAACGTCGGGAAATCGCGGTTAGAGCCGTTTAATATATAACATGTATGAGTATCGCGAATCATTAGGAAGTAGTAAGACTACTAACAAATTTATGCGATTTTGTTTATTTGAAATAAACAAATAGAATTGATTACCTAAATGATGCTTGCTGGTGACAACAAAGTAATTTTTACTGCACACTATAGATTTTGGTAGACGTAAATGTAGATACACAATTACAATTGGTGATTTTATTTTGTTTAAGTTTATTTGAGAAAACAAACAGTTATGCGCGTCGATGGCAAACAATTTTCATCGTAGTAAGACTTTGGTGAAGTATTTATTACCAAATTGAAAAACTACCAAATTTAATTATAATAATAGAGAAGAGCGACCCATATTGTTGTAAGCTTTTGCATACCGATATATGCTTACGTGCACTATAACTGCTTAATTTAGTGACTTGTGCAGTGAGCGACTCGTTTTTGTGTTTAAAACCTGTTCCAAATTGTGTGCTAAGTAACCTGTAATTAGCAAAATGTTTCCTTATATAAAATTCTATCTTATTTGTAATAGCTATTGGTTTGCCATAGATCTCTAAATAAATAAATAAAATTGCAATAAACAGTTGCGGCTCAGAACTGCGACGCTGACTGCTTTATCGTTTATTGATAATAGTATTAAGGGTTATTAAATATACCACCAGCAGCATGTTCTACAGTAAACACAGCAGTTTCTATGATAGATCAGTGGTAAGCAATTTCGTATTATTTACAAATATAACCGCAAACCACGACGAACTCTACACGCCCGTTCCGGTTGCGGTAACGGCCCCGTCCCGGTAAACCGCAATTGCAACCGCACCATGCGGCCGAACGGCCAGCCGCAGTGCGGTTTACCGGATAGTGCGGACGTAACCTAAGTGCACAAGTCCTACTCGTGTGGGTTTTAAATATGAAGGCTTTCAAGTTTACGTGATCTAATAATCGTCTCTGACGTCTCTATCAAAAGATGAAGCATACCAAAGAGGTGGCGGAGGCGGTACATCGTCATTGCCATCGTCACCGGCGGCGTCATTTACTGCAGTAGTATTTATATGGACGTAAGGTCTGAGTGGTGGCCATGAATATAGGTCGACGGTCGGCAGGCAGACACCAGCCCGGTGGGCCGACGACATTGTGAAAGCGGCTGGGAAACATTGCACGAGACTAGCAAATGACCGGTTGGCTTGGCGGGAATGAGAAGAGGCCTGTGGCCGGCCAACGATGGGTTATGTTTCTGGACTGCTTTCTACATAGACATAGATAGATGTAAACATTTTTTTTTCCAGCCAATTGTACTGTACCTATGTTTATATATATTCTTTTAGTTGCACTAACCCGTGCTGTGGAAAAATTTTTAAAACTATTTAGGGGCTAAAATTCCGCCCATGCCGGGACTCGAACGCACGACCTCTAGCTAAGCGTACCAGCGCTCTCCTAACTGAGCTAATTGGAATGAAATGGCTGAATTTTTAGCCTCTAAATACCTAGGTTTTTAAAAACTGTATGTTTATAATTATTTTATATTTGTCTTTTCTTGGCGTACAATAAAGAAAATTCTTATTTTGTGTTATCATGGTTGTATTTTTTTTTCTGGTTGTGCAATCAAGTGTTATCTATCTCTATCTATATATCTATCTTATATCCTTGAATTATTTTCGTTCAAAAAAGAATGTCTTTTTTATTTAACTCGTAAATTTTAGTGTAATAATAATCAAGCCATATTTGTCCTACTGTGGGGCACCAGCCCTCTCACAGAGAGAGTGTAAAAGCTTTAATCACGAATGTAACACCGCAGGTACGCAGGTACTCGCTAACGGTAATGGAAAACATCGTGAGGAAACACGAATATCGTATATAGTGCAAGTGCTTCACAAAGTTATTAATACATGCGGACACGTCGGAGTTCAAACCTACTACAACTCCTGGATGTGAGGCAAGCGTTCTCCTGACCGTGCTAACAACGCTAACTTGACAGCATGATCTATTAAACAGCGTGCTTTGCTACAAGGTAGAAGAAAAACTGTTAAAACATATTGCATGAAACATTGATCCAAAGAATCCAAAAGAGGTAAACCAAAGTCGTTGCATGCGACTGACGGCGTATGATAAATTTATGGTTATAGTTAATAGTTTTTATTGAGTATTTAACCCATCAAAAAGGAAAATCAACACCAAAATATTATTTTCATACAAAGCCGTGTTTCTGTAACATCAAATAGTTTCTAATAAGATACCTACTTGTATCGTAAGTTCACAAACACATTATCCTCTTTCTTTCGGGCGCCGCTGTCGGCTAAAAACGTTTAACGTAAAAAGTCGACATCCGAACTCGACAATAAAAAAACACCGCATTTCCACAGCAGCTGTGAACTCTAAAACAGTGGCTAGAGCGTCCTGCTTAACAATTCCTTCGTCGTCTTATCGGATAATAACCGATAGCGCTTTCGTTTTAAAAAATATTGTGAACACCCTAGCAAAGAGGCAGCGGAGCGGAATTTTTTAAAAAGATCAATGCCTAATAATCCAATATCGAATGAATTGCCTGTAAATTCGTCTCGACCGTGGCTCGCATGCGAAATGAGCGCCTCTAAAGGGCACAGAGCGTGGAAAAGCTTTCCTGTCGTGGCCGCAGAGCGGACGAGGGAACAGAGGTGGCTTTGTGATGGATGACATAAAATAACCTCACGCCTGTATACCGGAGTGGTCACCTGTATCGTGAGGAAACCTGGTGACGGTGGTAGCGGTGATTAAGCCCATGGTACAGTGCTACACAAGAAATAAGTCTCGCGGATGACCAAATTTTGGATATGCGGCAAGTTGATCGACCAATCAGATAGTTTCATTTTATGGCAGGCCGCGCGCCTTTGTTGCTATTGGTTGATTCAACGTCATCGATGCAGGTGACTATTAGTTTGGCAATATTAGCGTGAGCGAAATAGGTAGCGCTACTGCGACAATCAATTCTGCACCTTCACGGTATCGGTTAAAGATCATGTTGAATGTACTTATAGCTTCGGGTACTTTCGTTACACTTCTTCCTAGTCTGCGCGAACGTAGATTCCCGAAAGGACTTTTATAATGTATAGTACTGTATCTCTCTGAGAGAATGCTTGTTCCCTACAGTAGCAAGTATATACTCGTAGGCTGCATTTGTCCCAGAGGGGTTATTATTATTTTTATACTTTATTGCACACGAAACATTAAATAGAATATTACATAAGAAATAAGATGTACAAAGGCGAGCTTATCTCAAAGGGGTATGCAGAGACCAGGGTTTGTCACTTGCCACTATTTTGATAGATCTCGTTCATTTCATCAACACTCGCGCTATCCCACTCTCATCCCCTACTTTGGTGCAGAAAGGGGCTATTTTGTGTATGGTTGCCTGAAAGAAATTAAACCTAAGTTAAACCTAACTGCAAAGTAGGTGGTCGGGGTTGTAAGTAATGCAATTTGCTTAAGTCAGATGTCGCTGCCTGTACGTAATGCAGAGAATAGTGTAAAGAGGTTCGAAATTTCACTGATGCCGTGAGTCGCCCATTGGCTCAATTGGTAGAGCGCTGGCACGGATAGCCAGAGGTTGCAGGTTCGAATCCCGGCATGGGTGAAATTTTGAGCCTCTAAATAGGTTTTGAAAGAAATTACTTTTAGTAATATTGTATTATAGTTTTATATAATTTTTGACACTTTAAATTTTTATCTTAGGGTTCCGTAACAAAAAAAAAACTACCTTTGCATGTACGAGTCGTCGTCGTTAGGCTATACTAGTCCACTGCTGGACATAGCCTTCCCCTAAAGGGCGCCACGTTGTGCTATCATAGGGGGTAATGCCCATAGTCCCCACGCTGGGCATGCGGGTTGCGGATCGCAGTTCGGTGGAATTGAACTGCAGGGAGCGCTGCTGCCCACCCCCCGGTTTGTGCCCCTTAGTCGCCTTTTACTACACCCGCCGTAATAACAACAAATCTTAAAAAAAGAATAACTTAAATATTTAAGTGGGGCTCACTAACAACAATGATTGATACATATAATATTTTCACATACGTATATCTTATTTTGTATGTATATGTGTGTATATATGTGTGTATGTATGTGTGTACATGTATATATAAGAAACATATCATTTACTCACCTCTTTGAGCTCTGCACGCCGCTCACACTGGGTACCGGCAGAATACCAGCGCTAGAGTTTTCCTCTTAAACTCTCAGCACATGCTGAGTCGGAACCCGTTTGCATTTGCCACACACACGTTGAAACATTTTCAGCATTCGTCCCTATCTCACCAATAGGTACTTACTGTACCGCACAACTGAGTTATGTTTGTATCACTATTCTGTATGTTTACGTTTTGTCAATGTCAACTCTGTACTGTTAATTTGTGATGTAATATGTGATGATATATTTATACCTACATGTGTGTGTCTTATGGAAATAAATCTTTTATCTATCTATCTATCTATCTATCTATCTATCTATCTATCTATCTATCTATCTATCTATTTTATGGTCGTTTTTGTTAGATATTAATAACGGCAACAGGTAGGTTTAATGTTGTACAGGAACTCTTCCTGCGCGAGTCCGACTTGCACTTCCTCACGATTTTTTATGTAGCCTATTATATAAACTACCCACTACAAGGCACAGCCCTTCTCTAAGAGAGATAGAGAGTATTATTTATTAGGTAAAACATACCATGATTACACTATTTTTATTTTTAATGCACTAACCCGTGCTAAGGAATAAATTTAAAAACCTATTTAGAGGCTAAAAATTTCACCCATGCCGGGATTCGAACCCGCAACCTCTGGCTATCCGTACCAGCGCTCTACCAATTGAGCCAATGGGCGACTCACGGCATCAGTGAAATTTCGAACCTCTTTACAATATTCTCTGTATTACGTACAGGCAGCGACATCTGACTTAAGCAAATTGCATTACTTACAGCCCCGACTACCTACTTTGCAGTTAGGTTTAATATCAGAACGATATCACTGTACTCACATGATTACACTATTTTTTATTTTACGAAATTTCACTGATGCCGTGAGTCGCCCATTGGCTCAATTGGTAGAGCGCTGGTACGGATAGCCAGAGGTTGCGGGTTTGAATCCCGGCATGGGTGAAATTTTTAGCCTCTAAATAGGTTTTTAAATTTAAAACATACCACCTTAAGTCCCTAATTCCCTGAAAACGTAATTACATTAATTTCCAACGTTTTGTCTATTTCCGCGGGATCAAGGTTTATGCTACCGGAGATGTAGTCAGTATGCAGGTCGGCAAAGACGCCAATCTCAATCGTCGTCTGCGACCCACGAAATGAGAATTAACGCCACGAATTTTAAAATTTTCATACTTGACAGTTGATAGAGTTCCCGTGGTAGCCTATCGGGACGTGGACACCTGATAAACGTTTCACTCTACCTATATCGGTTTACACCTAAGCGCCACTAAAGCCAAGCTAATAGTGACTTGTGCTAAATCACTGGATAAGTAACTACATAATTACTTATCAAAGGAGAAACGGATGAATTATCAGATTGACCCACACCGATTTTTATGACTAGACACAAAAAAAATCGGTGTAGCCGTAACACTCTGACGAGTAACAAGATTTGTATATATTAGATCCAAAGGCAAAATAAAACAGCATATTTTATTTTTATTTTATTCGGAGATAAAACAGAAACATGCCACTTATTCTAAACTTAGATTATGTACCAGGCATGCATCCAAAAATACATCTCACTATATAACATAGAACACGATTACCAAATTTCATACTTCAAAACGACCCTTCGACTGAAAATGCGCCGCATACACTTTTTTTCTCACCAACTCGCGCAACATTTGCGCGCAATTCGAGCGGAACGCAAATAATTAACGCGGTGAAACTTAAAAAGGGAGGACTTGCAGCACTAAAGCGGAAGACCAAAATCACAGCACAGTCGACGCCGAATTTCCATGTAAACTAAGTTGGGCGACCGCGCGGGTACTTTTAATGCATTCTAAAAATCCGCCGGAGTTAAGTTTTAATGCGGCGCGGTTTTGGTCGTTTTAACGAACACGGATTTCCGCTCGTGCCCGGGATTTCGCATCATTTGTTACCGATATGTGGAGTGATGGCTCTCGCGTTGAGGAACTTTTAAGTATCGTCGTCAGGCTATACTAGTCCACTGCAGCCCTCCCCTAAAGAGCGCCACGTTGTGCTATCATAGGGGGTAATGCCCATAATCCCCACGCTGGGCATGCGGGTTGGGGATCGCAGTTCGACGGAATTGTACTGGTGGGGGCGCTGCTGCCCACTCAGCGGTTTGTGTCCCTCAGTCGCCTTTTACGACACCCGCGGGAAGAATTGGGTTGGTGCTACTCTCCAGACCGACACCACACGGCACACAGCAGTCATATGTTGCATTTTAAGTATGTTGCATGCCTATTAACCATTCTTTGGCACTTCATAAATATCTAAGTAACAATCGTGGAATCGTGGAACCAAGTGATTGGAATCAATCGCTATGGTTAAGGAACAACGGGTGCGCTCAGGCGCTGGATGGATGGCCATCCCGAGACTACCGCCAGTCGTGCCCTAACTCACAATACTATCGGATTACCTTTAATTACGTGAAGTGACCTTTTTCCAAATTTCGGACTATATGTACGTAATGTGTGCTGTTCACAATAAACATCAGTTTAAGTGAATTCCAGTGGTTTAATTCCAAGAACCCTGTGGAGCGCCATCCTCCCCCGCTAACAGTATGCTGTCATTAGTTCCTTGAGTTTCACCGTATCTAAATACATGACTGTGTACATATTAAAATATGGCTGTCCACGTCACTGGCTCGGCATAGTGCGGCAGCCCGCGAGCACATCTTCTTCTTCTTCTTCAGGCTATATTATGCAGTCCACTGCTGGACATAGCCCTCCCCTAATGCGCGCCATAGCGCCCTGTCTTCAATAATAATTGTTATTTTTATTACTCAAAGTAACATTACTACTTCGACTACTACTACTACTGACGACCTCTGTGGCGTAGCGGTAGCGCATCTACCTACCTTGCAAGATGTCCCGGGTTCGAATCCCGGCTGGGAACAAAAAAACCCAAGGGTTTTTTACATGTTTGTGGGTCTTGAATGTTTACATGTTTGTGATTTCGTTGTTTCTGGTTCCCACGAGACAGGGTATCCTAGCCAGAAGCAATGTATGTGCCTGAATGTAAATGTTATATGTTATGCTATGCTATGCTGTGCTGTGCTGTGCTGTGCTGTGCTGTGCTGTGCTGTGCTGTGCTGTGCTGTGCTGTGCTGTGCTGTGCTGTGCTGTGCTGTGCTGTGCTGTGCTGTGCTGTGCTGTGCTGTTCTGTGCTGTGCTGTGCTGTGCTGTGCTGTGCTGTGCTGTGCTGTGCTGTGCTGTGCTGTGCTGTGCTGTGCTGTGCTGTGCTGTGCTGTGCTGTGCTGTGCTGTGCTGTGCTGTGCTGTGCTGTGCTGTGCTGTGCTGTGCTGTGCTGTGCTGTGCTGTGCTGTGCTGTGCTGTGCTGTGATGTGCTGTGCTGTGCTGTGCTGTGCTGTGCTGTGCTGTGCTGTGCTGTGCTGTGCTGTGCTGTGCTGTGCTGTGCTGTGCTGTGCTGTGATGTGCTGTGCTGTGCTGTGCTACGCTATGCTACGTTACGCTACGTTACGGTACGATACGGTAGGTACGTTACGTTTTGTTACTTGACTAAAACGCCCTGAATTCCCTGATGGGGACCGGCATAGCAACCGATCCGACCCATAAACTAAAAAGGAGCCGGCTATAAAACTCAATCAGCACATTATGCACGTCGGATAGGAAATAACTCGCCGGGGAATCAAACCTGGGCCTCCGCTTCAGCCGGAAACCGCAACCGAGGGCCAGCCATTAATATTGATGCCAGTGCGTAGTGTACGTACGAAAAAGAATACTAAGAAATTCTTACAACGTGAAATCACACGAAAAGAAAAGGCAACAGGCAATGGTAGCCCAAATTTACATATATATTCCATGAATAAATTGTTTTCGGGCACTGTAGGCCTGAGGTTCTACTCTGGATTGAATGAACTTCGATACCAAACCACTCCTGGGGCTCTTCCTGCATCTCACGAAGTTAAGACCATACTTCACCACGGGGGCCAAGTCCGAGTTGGTGGAGGATTGTAAGACATTGGCGGGCCTTACAGTCAGAAGTTTTCAAGCCACCCATAAGGCCTCTGACATGGCTTAACGACCGCCATTACATGACCAACTTAGGACTGGAATGAAACCCGTACTCTGTAAATTAGGAACCAAAATTCCATATTCTGATAACTAGAAATCCTTATTACATTAAGTAGAAATCCATAATATATTAATTTGAACTCCATGCTCTATTAGAAATCTATGCTCACTTCACTTGACACTGGGTCTTACCTGGTAGATACTATTCTTGAGCTCTGTTTGGAGATCCGACTATTAATATGGCTCAAGTGGTCTTGAACTAAGGCAGGTAGGAATGTTGTAATACTTAGATCACATGAACTCTTTTATGAAATAACATTTACATACAGGCACATACATTACTTCTAGCCCCACATTGGCATACCCTGTGTCGTGAGCACCAGAAACAGCGACATTACAAACATGTAAACATCCAAGACCTGGGGTTTTTTCGTCCCAACAGAACTTCACTAATACATTTTGTATTATTTAATTTATTCCCCTACGTTTATTAATCACAAAAGAAAAATCCAATTAATATATCCTTTTTATGCACTAACTCGTGCTAATACAGAGAATATTGTAAAGAGGTTTGAAATTTCACTGATCCGGTGAGTCGCCCATTAGCTCAGTTGGAATAGCGCTGTTCGAATCCCGGCATGGGTCGAATTTTCAGCCTCCAAAATAGTCTTTTAAAACCCAATGAATAGTTCAATTACCATACAGGCCAATATTTGAATGTAAATGCGTATGTTACTAACCGCTTAAGGTACTTCGGGGTGCTAACAAGCGCCACCAATGCAAAAAAAGACCATAACTTATGTTATAATAAAAATAAATTAATTTCTAATATCTAAAAATTCTTACCTTAGGGTGATATTACACTTATCAAATATCTTTGTCCAATTTTGCTGCCAAATATTTTATAAAATTTTTTTGAGGTAAGCCCATTCCACTTGTCCAATAACTTTGTCCAATATTTTTTGCATAGTCCTAAGAAATTGGAGGAACGTGGAGCGTCTTCATGTGCTGCTATTGCGTCTTTAAGTGGTGCTATTATTATCGTTATGTTATTAACGAAAAACCAAAAGTCAAAACAAAAAAAAGTATTTATTAAAAATTTTGTCATTGGACTCGTCCACGATATCTTGTTTGCAGCCATTTTGATTTAAGTGTCATTAATATTTGATAAAATATCGGTGTTTCCAAGACATTTGATAAAGTCGTCCAATTTCTTCCAATTTCTTTGATCAAATCGTACATTGGACAAAGATATTTGATAAGTGTAATACCACCCTTACGTGGTAATAACATCTATATTATCACCGTGTTGTAATATTACATTTCTAATTGTCTGTGTATAACTAAGTCTACAAATGCTGTGTATACCTTTTATTGGCATAATCGCTAGCCCAAAGTCACATTTAGTATAAGCTTTATCATGTTTGCGTGCTTGCTGTTGGTGTACCTAATGAATAAAAAAAATAAAAAAAAATAATACGTTTTTATCTAAAAATCTCAACAACTGTAATAACTATTTTTAGAACTTACAGTCTAGAACCTAGAGTCAACAACCAAGGACTTTAATCACTTTGGTCACTTATAATCACATTAATCACTCACTCCATTGATGCCGCTGGCGCCCCGAAACACCTTAGACTTACAACAGTTCTTGATAACTTTAAAAAACAATGCCATCCGATTGGAAGGATAAAGGTAATCGAACCACGTGGCCAGAGTAACTTTCAGAGTAACTGACGATACAGATTTTGTTCAAAGTGCTTAGTGCGAGTTTGACAGATCCAATCGAATAACTTTACTACCGCGTTAATCGAGCATTGAGTAGTGAGTATGAGTAAGTTAACCGTTCGAACTGGCAAAACGCTGTAACAGTACAACTCGCACTCGCGTTTATTCGTGTTTTGGCTGGTAAACGTGTTCACTTCTCAACGTAAACCATTATAACTCGCACTCAGCAATTTAAATTTCCATACTTGTCGCTAGGTGGCGCTTTCTCGATGCCATAGAAATATGAGTTTACGCTAACGCGATCGAGTAGTTAAAAAACTCGCACTAAGCACTCTGTTCTAGATTTCATTGATAAACATTTCAAGGAAAATAGCTACTTCTCACTGCTTTTTTGTACACACAGAAATACCAATACAAGAGATCAGCGTAACAACAACGGGGAAACACACGAGTTTATTTCTATAGACTTTATTCCAGACAAGGCAGTAGGCGAGTTCCGTCTGGTCCCTTCATCCATCTAGGGAAGGTGTCACTGGACGCTGTATAAATCATCCCAATACGTAGATGCAAAGTAAGCAATCCCTGAAAAATATTACAGGTACAGTTGACAGCACGTCAAACTTCGTCGTCGTCGTCAGGCTATACTAGTCCACTGCTGGACATGGCGCTGCCCTAAAGACCGCCACGTTGTGCTATCATAGGGGGTAATGCCCATAATCCCCACGCTAGGAAGCGGGTTAGGGATCGCAGTTCGGTGGAATTGTACTGCAGGGGGCGCTGCTGCCCACCCCCCGGTTTGTGTCCCTTAGTCGCCTTTTACGACACCCGCTGTAAGAATTAGGTTGGTGCTATTCTCTAGGCCGACACCACACAGCACGTCAAACGTAACACACATAAATTCTTATCAGTGGCCTTAAGGGCTACTTTGCAACAAAAATGGTATGGTTCCTCTGCTATCGACTGTATTACGACGTTTCTCATTAATATAAGTGGATTGCCTGTTTACCAAGAAAAAGTTCTAAATATTTTTGCCCGACTTCGGTTGAGTCCAAAAGGAGGGTATGTGTTACTTACTTTATGTTAGTATGTCCGATTCTATGTTCTCTCTTAAATTAACCAATGGTCAGATACGGGACGGTCACCCTTCCTGCACCTAACCGCGCCTGTTGCTGTTTAACTCAATTAATTGATTCCAATCACTCGGTTTCACTAGGGCACGAGTGCTTCCAGTATATTAATTGTCTAATTCTAATATTACATCAGCACGAAACGCGTGTCTGGTGCCAACGTACTACTCAGGCAGGAGAAGTGTTCAAACGCAATAGATCCTGAACGACGAATGAATATTCTAGCGTTTAAAGCTCTTCATATCGTGTTTAATTACACATTCTCTTTAAATTCCATGCAACGTAGGAACAGTCGACAGCTCGTTAGGCTTTGCATTTCTGTTGCAATGTCACCCTTAACGTAACTGATGAGTGACCACCTAAGTAAAGATTGTACCTTATAATAAGGTACAGTTTTAAGGTATTTACAGATTTTTTTTGCAATGTAGCCCCTACTGTTAAGGTCACTTTCTGACCATATCTCTAAAATACGTTATTCTGCAGTTGTTTTTATTTGAAAGAGAAGAAATTTTGATATTACTTCTCAGTGTCCTATCCAGAGCCGTTGGTTATTATTTTATGATTTGTGGAAGAGAAACTAAAAAACTAGAAAAGCAATCGCGAACATATAAATCTAAATTATAAGTAAACATGGTTTATTTCAGCCGTATTGAGTTCTAAATAGTAAAAATAGACAAAAATTATTATTACTAATTATGTGAGTGACTAGAGAAGAACCGAAGGTCAGGCTCAGAGGCGTGTCTTAGGAAAGGCTTATATCCAGCAGAGGACTGACACTGGCCGATTATGATGATGATGATGATCAAGTTAGTGACATCGCACGTCAAATTTCTTATATTACATTAGCATTTTTGTAATTTCGAAAACGGATGCTTCTCCACCATTCGCTCAAGCAGCACAATAAGGCTTTTGCTATCATTACCACTTTTGCTGTAATTTAGTCTCACTTTATCTATTAAGTTTATAGGTGCGTGTTCCCAGCAAAGCTCAATTGAGTCTTGTGAAATCTAAACACTTATTTATTCACACGAAACGAACAGTACAATTTGTTAGGTGCGCTTGAGCGACCGAGAGGTGCAGTGGGGAAAGACTGACTCCCGGTCCGTCGATACATAGTTATATGCGTAGGGCGCGTTGCCACAATGCCAATAGAAATCGGGTTTTCGAAGAAACTGGGCCGATATAACTGTCAATTTTACTATACAGGCTGTAAGAAAAATTACTTACGTTACCTATAAGGGCACTCCGCGTTGTAACAAAAATGTCTTATATACCCTAAAAGAATACTGTTTTAAAAACCTATTTAGAGGCTAAAAATTCCACCCATGCCGGGATTCGAACCCGCGACCTCTGGCTATCCGTGCCAGCGCTCTTTCCAACTGTGCTAATGGGCGACTCACCGGCATCAGTGAAATTTCGAACCTCTTTACACACTATTCTCTGTATTACGTACATATATATAAATAGGTTTTTAAAATTGTCCTAAGCATGGGTTAGTGCATTAAAAATAAAAATAGTAAGAAAAATGCCATATCTGCCCTAAAAATGCCCTTGTTTGTGTTAAGAAAAATCTCTTATCTATCCTAATAGAGCCCTTTTTGTTGTAAGAAAATGTCTCATCTTTCATAAAAGGGCACTTCTTGTTCTGCAAAAATGTCTTATCTTCCGTACTAGACGACGCGACGTTGTAACAAAAATGTCTTACGTGCCTTATAAGAAAAATGGCTTATCTTACCTAAGAAGGCACACCTCTTTGTACGAAAACTATCTAATCTTCCTTAAAAAGAGCCGATTGTTGTAAGATTTTTTTTATCGTAAAAAAGCACTTGTCGTTGCAAGAAAAACTTCTCATCTTCCCTATACAGGATTACTTCGAAAATGCGCATTCCCTGAAATACCGCAGTTATAATTTGTCATTAGCATCAGCTTTTTAGGGTTCCATGACCCTCTGCCTGTCCTTATGTCCATGACCTTCCTCCTATCCTTATGTCCATGACCCTCCGCCCATCTTTATGCCCATGACCCTCCGCCCATCCTTATATCCATGACCCTCCGCCCATCCTTGTGTCCATGACCCTCCGCCCATCCTTATGTCCGTCCGTCCATCCGTCTTCTGTCTGTCAGACTATCCATCTATCCGCGGCTTATTTCTAAGACTATTAGTACTAGAAAGTTATAATTTGGCATAGATATACATATTTATTATGGTGGAATGAAATCTTTATAAATATCAAGCGGTCCCGACAGATATTGCCCTGCATTATATTTCAAACGATTTTGATTTGTGAATCTGAACCATCCAGGGCGCCATCCAAACGCATACGAAAAAAAAACATTCAAATGTGTCCAGCCTTTAGAAGGAGTTCAGTGACTTTTACAAGTGCAGTAGAATCATATATAATTACTAGCTGACCCGGGGGGTGTGCAGCAGCGCCCCCTGCAGTACAATGCCACCGAACTGCGATCCCCAACCCGCATGCCTAGCGTGGAGATTATGGGCATTGCCCCCTATGATAGCACAATAAGGCGCTCTTTAGGGGAGGGCTATGTCCAGCAGTGGACTAGTATAGCCTGACGACAACGACTAGCTGACCCAGCGAACTTTGTACCGCCTGTTCTTTAGTAGTTGATTCTTTATTTTATTGAATTTCTCTCAGTAAGAACCGTGCTCGTACTTCAAGGAATATTCTAAAAAAAGAATTAGCGAAATCTGTTCAGCTGCTCTCGAGATTTGCGCTTACCAACACATTCAGCGATTCATTTTTATATTAAAGAATAAAAATACAAACATGGATTCTTTGCATCTAAATTGACAATGAATTTCGTTCTCATTCATCCCAAATAAATAGCTTGTATTTCTTTTGAAGTAGGTCTAGACAAGTACTAGACAACAATAAACTAAACAAAAGAACTGTATTGTGTAGATCAAGAATAAGCTTCAAGTATCCAGTTAAGCCAGAGGCGTTCTAAAAATAAGTGTGAATCGAAATATTCGGTGACGCGGCCGTCCTTTGAAGTTCGGTACCATAGCGAACTCATTATTTGCATCCAAAGAAGTGGGTTTAGACACACTTATTCCAACTCACAGTAGTAGTATAGTATTGGGAACTCTAGGACACTTTTCCGTCGTGAGAGGCTCACTGCGTTCGCCGTCACTCCTTCAAAGTGTCCTAGAGTTCCCAATACTATTGTGGGAAATATGCAATCTAGACATTTCATTACTTGATTAACTTACTAAAACGGAAACTCTTTTTTACTTCAGTTCATTCATAGGAATTATTTATATAAGCGTCAAATACAACAATCACTTCATTGCACGCCTGCAGTTCTAGGTGTTAGTATCGTTTTTATTTTATTTACTCAAGAATGAAATTTATACAACAAGCGCAAACATTACGTTTGGAAAACATTTGTAGCGAATCTAACAACAAAATAAAACTACATGGAAATCTTTTACCAAATACAATTCGATGCATAATTTGTGGTCCTTCGAACTGCGGTAAAACAAACGTAATGATAGGTCTTCTATTGCACAAAAATGGATTGCGCTACCGAAACGTTTACCTTTATTCTAAAACGCTCTTCCAGCCAAAATACGTTTTTTTAGATAAAGTGTTAAGCATGGTTCCTGAGATAAATTTCAGTAAATTTCGTGACAATGAAGAAGTGATAATTCATCAAAATGCCAAACCTTACTCCGTAATGATATTTGATGACGTTGCTTGTGAAAAACAAAATAACATACGTGATTATTTTGCGATGGGTAGACATAAAAAGATTGATTCTTTCTATTTGAATCAAACATACAGTAAGATACCAAAGCAATTGATCAGGGATAATGCTAATTTGATTATAATTTTTAAACAGGATGACATCAATCTACGACATATTTATAACGAACATGTTAACGCAGATATGAGCTGGACACAGTTTCGAGAGATGTGCAAAAAAATATGGAGTGTGCCTTATAATTATTTGGTAATTAATAAAGATTGTGAAAAAGGTAAAGGATGTTACAGAATGAACTTTGACAAATTCGTTGTCTTTGACTAAGCATATTTGTGCTATTTATAATGAGTTACGGATCGAAGTGTCGTTACTAATCGGTTTGCGTTGCGAGAGAAAGTACATATTTTATCTCGCTATGGAAAAGATACTAAAAACACAGATTGTAGAATCTGCTGAAGCTGTAAAAAGAAAGTTTAAACAATTGAAAGATATTGACCACGATAATGATCTAGTATTGGAAAAGGTTTTCAAACCATTAACAGGTCCACTAAAAAGCATCGCCGCAAAAAATGAAAAGATTAATAAAGAGTATTGGGATGATAGACACTGGGACACTAAAACAAACATTGATACTAACAAAGACCTTAATGAAATCGATGATGGTGCATCTACCAGCTACAACTTTATGCAAAATAGTGATCGTGACTCCCAAAAACCTGAACAGAAAGCATTTAGTGAAACTGATGAAGGCGATTTAAACATGGGTGATTCAAGTGACACATCGTTTAAAACTCTTGAATCTGTTCAGAGTCCTCGCCAAGATTCTTCTTCTTGGTCATTGTCATCGGAAATATTTAGTAATGTACCTTATGGAGTAAGGCTGGAGCGAGGAAAAACTATGTTGGGATCACTGCGAGTGTCAGTTACAGAAAATAAGATTTCAGTTGGCGGGAAAAGTTATTTAAATACACCTGGATTAGCTGAATTATTGTTGAAACCAAAACCAAATTTAAGTTTAGTTAAGCCTGATGATTTAAAAAACTATAAACAATTACTGTTAGAAACAAATGCTCACCGTCGTGATTTCAGTCCTAAACAGCCAATAAAAAGTAATAGAGGTATGAAGTATTTGCAAATAATAAAACCTCTCTTTAAACTAACCAAAAATACTTCTAGCAGTATTGAAAGTCTGCCGCAAGGAGAAGGGTTACCAGTTTTGAAAAAAATGAATAAAAATGTGGATTATGTGTACTGGGATGATCCAAATGAATTGGTGGAACGTTTAAAATTACTTATTGCGTCTCGCGAAGCTGGTAATACAGGGCTTAATAACGAAATTATTTCTATCATTGAAGAACTGCGTGAATGTGGTCTAATAAAGTAATATAATTACAAACTCAAATGTATTTTCCATCAGTTCTTGTTCAACCTTCTTAAAAAAATGATGAATATTGATAAATTTGGCCACCATGTGCATAAAAGACTTCGTCCATCAGAAATATTTTATAGCACCAATAATAAAAATCTTACTCAAAACCTTAACGGAGAATATGACTTGAAATCAAAAAAACTGGTAGGATTGAGACTTCCTGTACTACCAGATGAGGCTGTCAACAAAGAGTATGTTGATCAAAACTTAAAGTTATTTTGCAAAGAGCATGATATTCTTGTCGAGCTAAAAAGTATAAAGAGTCAGATACAACTGATTCAGAAACAGTTAGATGAAAAGTGTACAAGGGTAGAAGTTAGTTCTATTATCAAAGATCAGTTGGTAGCAATCAGAGACATTGCCAGTAGAAATTATGAGTAAAGAAAAAGTGGTGAACGAGATTCATAGAGCTGCTAGAAGAAATTTTAATCGACGGCAAGTTATTCTTAAAGGAATCGATGATTTATGGCAAGCGGATTTAATTGATATCCAACATATTCGAAAACACAATAGAGGATTTAATTTTATTTTAGTCATTATAGATTGTTTTTCAAAATATGTTTGGACTGTTCCATTAAAAACTAAATCAATGAATGAAGTGTGTAATGCATTTGAAAAAATTTTAAAAAGTAATCGTGTTCCAACTAACGTACAGACCGATTTAGGAACAGAATTTTATAACAAATCTTTTCAAAGGCTTATGCAATCATACCACATTAACCATTATTCAACTTTTTCTACAAAGAAAGCATCTATTGTTGAAAGAGTTATAAGGACATTGAAGAATAAGCTATATAAATATTTTAGTTTAGTTGGCAATTACAAATGGATTGGAAAACCATTAGTTGATATTGTGATTTCATATAATAGTACGAAACACCGTACAACAAAGTATCGACCAGTGGAGGTAAACAAAGTCAATGAACCCAAAGTTTTAGAAAATATTGTATCTCACGCAGAGTCATCCTCAGTGAAACCAAAGTGTAAAGTAGGGGATTGCGTTCGTATTAGCAAGTACAAAGGGTGTTTTTACAAAGGGTATACTCCCAATTGGTCGACCGAGTTATTTACCATTAGCAAAGTTAACAAAACTACTCCCATTACATATCGTATTAAAGACCAGCATAATCAATTAATAAAAGGTAGTTTCTACGAGCAGGAATTAAATAAAACACGTAATCCCGGTGTTTATTTAATTGAAAAGGTATTGAAAAAGAGAGGAAATATGTTATTTGTCAAATGGCTTGGATTAAAAGACGCTGAAAACAGTTGGATCGGTAAAAATGATGTCGTGAAATAATGTTATTATATTACACTCATGAATGCAAAATTTTATTCATTCGTTCGTAAGTGATGACTGGAAGAGGACTTATTAATAAATTAATAAATAATTTACCACTCGAGTTACATTTACCAGGATATAATTATTGCGGCTGGCACAAAACTAGAAAAACGCTTACTAAGAGGTGATCGAGGTATTAATCAGTTAGACGATGCTTGTATGCGTCACGACATTGCCTATACTAAATACACCGATACGCGCAATCGACACCAAGCTGATAAAGAATTGATGGAAATGGCAAAACTTAGATCAAAAGCAAAAGACGTGAGTAGAGGGGAAAGACTTGCTTCGTGGTTAGTAAACAAAATCATGAAAGTTAAGGTTAAGACAGGTGCTGGTTTTAAATCAGGTATTAGAAAAATAAGTACACAATTAAAGAAAGCTAAACTAAAAAACAAACAATCTGCAATTAAATATGCACATTTAGCTGCAAAAAAATTGTTTCCTAAAAATATGAAAGTTCAGCTACCTCGAATAATACCAATCCCAAAAATTGGGGGGATACTACCACTTCTTCCTATATTTGCTTGCCTTTCGGCAGTAGGTGCATTAGCTGGAGGTGCAGCTGGAATAGCAAAAGCAGTGAACGACTCCAAATCTGCTCAAGAAAATCTAAAAGAATCAATACGTCATAATAAGATGATGGAGACAATTGCTATTGGAAAAGGGCTGTACATCAAACCGTACAAAAAAGGTGGTGGGCTCTGTTTACATACAAAAAACTGCTAAATAGGCTACCCCGACGCGCACTCACAAATGAAGATATAATGAAATATGTTAATAACAGTAATATACCATATTTCAGAGGTGTATACATGAGGGATAATTTGCCTCAAAAACCTAAACAAATTGAGTGTGCGATTATTAATTTAGATAGTTCTGACAACCCTGGAACGCATTGGGTAGCCTTCGTAAAAATTTATAATTATTGTGAATATTTTAACAGTTTCGGAGATTTAAAACCTCCTACAGAATTGGTTAAATACCTAAGTGGCGCAGATTTGTATTACAATTATACTAAATATCAAGCATACAACACGTTTAACTGTGGACATTTATGTCTTAAATTTTTGAAAGGTTTCTGGAAACGAGTCAGTTAACTATGTCTTTCACAATGTCTATAACGGGCACAGACTCTGCTCTTGTAACAAATTATTCACCGGCTTTGGAAACTGATGGTGATTATGAGTGTGGCCTGTTGTACTTCACTACTTTTAATTCAATTCCTAATGTTGATCACAGAAATAATAAATTCTATTACGGTAAAGATGGGGTTGTGATAATACCAGAGGGTTCATATGAACTTGAAGATATTATTGACTTCCTAACGAAACATGTTCATGATTGTGTTTTGGAATTAACTTGCAATAATAATACTTTAAGCACCAGTATTTTTAGTAGCAAAGACATTCATTTTGATAAGGAGAACTCAATAGGAGTTACATTAGGATTTGGAAAAGTATTATTAAAAGCTAATATATTACACACATCTTCCTATCCGATCAACATTTTACCATCAGCCATAGTCCGAATCGAATGTGATATTGTAAGTGGATCATTTGTTAATGGAAAACCTAGCCATATAATTTATGAGTTTTCTCCGAATGTGCCGCCGGGTTATCGAATAATTGAAATTCCTAAAAACGTTATCTATTTCCCAGTTATCCAAAACAGTGTGAGTGCAATTAATATTAGAATTTTGGATTTAAATAATAACCCACTAAATTTAAGAAGGGAAGAAGTACAGCTTTGCTTACATCTGAAGAAAAAATGATTGATTTCAATAAAAACCTGTGTACTACTAGCAGAAAGCGCAGTTTGCTTTCAAATATTACGAAGGTACCACCAAAAAGAAATAAGTTAACCAAAGCCAATAAACAATTTCTCAAATTAATAAATTTGTCGAAGTAACTAAAATGCTTAATGTAGCAGAACCTTTTGTACAAGACAACAGCATTGAAAGTATTCAGATTCATTCCTACAAGCCTTATGTAAGCAGCTACAATAGGAACGATGAGATACGGATTCCAATTAACCAGCAAGACCTTTACATTCTACCGTCGGAGAGTACTTTATACGTAGAAGGAAGGATCAGCGTAATCAACAGTGAAACTAAAGCCAAAGTGACCGAGTTTCAATTAATAAATAACCCAATACTATTTTTATTTCAAGATATTCGGTACGAATTAAATGGGGTTGAAATCGATAAGATTAAGAATGCAGGCATAACAACCACAATGAAATGTTTATTATCAATGAATGAAAGCGAATCAAAAATGTCTTATGCATGGGGTTGGAGCATTGACGGTATTAAAAACACAATGGGAGGAAGTTTTTCAGGCTGTCTCCCACTCAATAGAATCCTTGGGTTTGCGGAGGATTACAAAAAAATTATAATAAATTGCAAGCACGAACTTATACTTTTGCGAAGCAATACCAACATGAATGCAATTAAATTAAATAATAATGAGGTTGTAGAAGATATCGTAATCGATAAAATTATGTGGCGGGTGCCCCACGTTAAGGTGTCTGACCGAGAGAGAATCAACTTGCTTAGGTATTTAGAAAGAGACAGAGCTATTAACGTAGCGTTTAGAAACTGGGATCTTTATGAATATCCACTTTTACCTCAAACAACGAAGCATACATGGGCAATCAAAACTTCATCACAGATAGAAAAGCCAAGGTACGTTATCATTGGATTACAGAAAGACCGCAAAAATAATGGATTTCAGGATATGTCCCGATTCGATCATTGTAACTTGCGTGACATAAAAGTGTTTTTAAACTCAACCTACTTCCCGTATGAAAACCTAAACGTTAAATTTAGCAATGACAATTATGCTTTATTATACGAGTTGTATGCTAAATTTCAACAGTCTTACTACAGCCGTCTTCCGGAACCCCTGTTAAATTACATCGACTTCAAAGAAAAAACTCCATTATTTGTAATTGATTGCTGTCGTCAGAACGATACGCTGAAGACTGGACCTGTCGACGTTCGTGTTGAAATTGAGAGCGAGATAGCAATACCAGACAAAACAACTGCGTACTGTTTAATATTGAACGATTGTGTTATAGAATATAAACCTCTTACCAGTGTAGTGAAGAAAATATCATGAATCCGGAATACATTTTTGTAGATTTACAAGGCTTTAAAGACTACAAAAATAATTTTATTGTCAAAGAATTTGCTACGGCAGCAAGTGAAAGTACAGAAGTTTTTTTAATAAAACCTCCATTTCCTTTCAAACATTTGACTGACGAAGAAAAGAAACAAGTTGTTTGGCTCGGGAAAAATCGAGGAATCTACTGGAGTGAAGGATTAATAAGCTATAAAGAATTTAAGAGTATGATTAAGTCATCCCTATCTGGTAAAACTTTAGTTGCAAAGGGGGTTGAAAAATGTAAATGGGTTCAGGATCTATGTCCGAATAGCATTGTAAAGGATGTTGGCGAAATGGATATACCTAATCTTAAGACCTTAATTTCTTATTATTGTACGAATAAATGTAGTAAATATAACTGTCTGATTCATAACGATTACTGTGCATTAAAAAATGTTATATGTATAAGAAGATGGTGTGTTGACAATACAGTGTCAATATAATTTTTAATTAACTTCTTACCATTGAATTTGTACTTAATTATTATTTTATGAAAAATAAATGTGTTACTACGTAATTTTATATTTTCTTGTTTTATTGACTGAGAAAAAGAAAACAAAAGTCAGTTTAGTTTAAGATATTATATTTAAATGATTCGCATTTTAACATCGGTAACACTTATTCTACTTATAACTAAGATTAATAATATTTGACACAGTTAAATTTATTTATAGTATTACATAATTATTGCATAATGCTAGTTACCTAGCGAAATACAAAGAAAAAATAATTCTTCACATTTTTAGTAATCATTACTATTATTAGTTAACTTCCTACTCATTCTGTCAAGTAAATTTTCGGTCATGTCCATTATCTCGTCGGTATGTTCCATCACCATATACTGCGCATTCGACGTTTCCACTTCACTGTCACTGGATAAGTCAATCACTTTGATTTTTATCATTCGCAAACCTTTACGCCGCGATTTCTTCACAATGTAGGAAGTTGTATTTTGCGTCTTTTTCTTGGAAGGCCGCACTCGCTTGTTCGGATTTCGCGGGGGAGGTTCTGGAGCCCCAACTTCTTTCACATCCTCGCTCTCGAATCCGGTCAGTAAATGCTGGCCGTAGAAGAAAGGGTCCGTTATCGTCGGGCTGTAGGTCATCTTGGTGATCTGAAAATAAATAATAGATTTTAGTATCGACAAAATTAAAAAGAAGTTAGATATTTATTCAAAGTAGACAGGTTTCAACTTACCAAAATAAAAATATTTTATCAGCACAGTAACTCGTCTCGATGCTATCGATGTTAACTTGCGAATGAATTACGGACTCAGTCAAGCTGCGTCATCAATAGTCATCATTATTCGAAAGAGTTGTCCGACCAATATAACCAGAGCTACCTCTCCCCGCTGTATGCAATGTTATACGACGATGCATAACATCGTCGCGGGTGGCCCCCCTCCCCGCGCGCTTCATGCGCGCGAGCTCGCAAAGTTAGTTTAAACAAAGGACGTCTTGATGACACAATTGCGACAGGTTCGGTCTTGCTTGAGGTGGAAGTGAAATGAAGAATTTGATGACACAGCCAGAGCAGGTCAGGTCTTGATCAAACCTATCAAGGATATGGAATAAGTATGAACACAGGTATTTGTTTCAGATAAAAACGTTTATTTTAGTGTAGGTAGGTATTTAAATGTCTATCTACAATATTATCTTAAAATGTACACAAATTCAAAATTCAGAAAAACTAGATTTAATGTTTTTTTTCTTAATGTGCTTATACTAAAATTACTTACATAGGTATAACTTAATACAAGAGTCATCTTTAAACCATTTCAATAAGTGTTATATTTAAAATAATGAGTTATGCCCCCAGGCTACAGTGGACACTTTGTCCGGCATTATACATCTTTTATCGTCTGTATTAGACAAAGCAATTTTATTTACAGACTGGGTAAATATTTCGTGTTTTATAGACTTGAAAAGATTTTGCTTTCGTCTGACTAGTTTATTGTTCAGCAACACTTCACGATAATCGCTTGCAGCTAAATCTCGGACTACGCACTTTTTCACCCCTTTGGCTTTCTTTATTACCAGCTCAGTGGTTTTTATGCAATATAATTTTGAGCGCAAACCAATGAATTCGGTCAAAATTTTCCCCCCCAATTCATCTTTAAATAAACCAGGCACTTTTTTGTTTACCAATGGTAGGCCGAACTGGTTTCGAGGTTTGTAATTGCTTGTATCAAAAAAATCCATCAAGGATTCTTTCATATCTCTATAAAAATCTTCGGTTTGAATTTCATAAACAAAGCTGTCAGTGTCGGTGTAACAAAGCTGTATTTGTTTTCCATACTTAGGCTTAATTACCGAATAGTGAAAGTCATACATGTGACTCTTAGACAGCTCCAGCACTGCAAAACCCACATAAATTGGTTTGTTCAAAATTACTCTTTCCGGTTTCATTTGAATAGCGACTAAGTTTTCGGAAAATACGCTTGCGCTATGGAAGTTTAACCGAGCAATCAATTTGTCAGCGGTATCATGTTTTTTTGTTTTGTTTATTTTATCATGCCATTGTGTAACAAGTTTAACATTAACGCGTTTTTCACTATCCTCTAGCGTTTTTCCGAAAATAGATTTTCGGATTTATACCATATTTAACTTGAACAGGTCTTGCTGGAACTGAGTGACCGCTTTTTTTCTTAGTTCCGTGTTTAAATCGATGTATTCTTTCAAAAAAGCTCTCTGGCGAAATGTTATAACTCTATGAACTTTAGCGAGGATCAATCCGTTTGCCAGACATGTTTTGAGGTGAACGTAATGTATCACGTAGTAAAATTTATCGTACAAGTTCGGAGTCAATTTAGGTGTCTTACCTCCAGGAGGAATGAATTTCTCAGCACAAAATGGGTAATCGCTATGCGCATCGTGTAACTCATCAGGGTACAATAAGTCTACTTCTAATATGTAACCTCGTGGAGCATCATTGGGAATGTCTTCAACATTCAAGTTTTCGATTTCAGATTCACTTAAAAATCTAAAATCCGAAATTGGCAAGGACTGGCACATGCTGTATCCGTATAAATTGTTACAGTCAATGTATACCAAAAATGAGTCTCGTTTAGTTGGATCGTACGTCTCCATATATGAATTGTTTGCTTGCGAGTGTCTTTTGGAACACATGCAAATGCCACCTCTGATACCCTTTTGAATCATGCGAATAATTTCCAAGTTATCTATAAGTTCTAATTGGATCCCCGTTTTTAGAAGCATTGCATCAAATGACAAACTTGGAGAAGTTAGGTAGAAGGCTGGATCTAAGTTGTAATGCGTCTTACATGTCTTCCTGAAGTTTTCGAAGACGTCTGTTAATAACAGCACATCAGTCTTCACATAAAGGTCTGTATATTTGCCCATGTTTTCAATTTCGAAAGTTTGCCACACATTTTGAGCGTGCGCATACTCTTCGTCCGATATGTGTTCGTCAGCCATAGAATTGTAGAACAACGACTTATCAGGTAGTTGTTTATCTGTAAACATTTTCCAACAAGTCATATAATCGTAGGGGTACACCCCTTTGCGTGTAAGTAACTCAAACTGATTTTCATCTGGGAAATAACGCGAAAGATAAGTAAAGTCATTTTTGTGCAAGCCTTTTGCCAACTTTTGTAAACTCGTGCCCAAAAATTTATACGAGTCAACGAATCGTATTTGAGCAAATTCGTCTTCAGAAATTTGAAAAAACTTCGTGAACGAAATGTAGTTCTCTTTGTTTTTTGGAATAATTTTTATCGGTCCGCAAATGTCACTCAGTTCTTTAATGAACAAATGACAGTCATATCCTGCGAGGTTATGAAAAAATATCGGAACTAGTTTGGGAACTCGAAATTTCAAGTTACAATATGCATGTGCCGCACCGCGATAACGACCTGTCAGATGACAGTGATCTCTAACTTTGTCTGTAAATATTAGACGATCACAGATGTGACAACAATCTGCTTCCGCATAATCTTTTACATTTTCGCTTGTAAATGTCATAGGGATGTTTTTATTAACAATACTGTATATTCTTTTCACTTCTCGAACGAGTAGTTTAACAAATTTTTGAGCACAGTCAGAGCCACGGTACTGAACAAATCGATTTAAATTAGTATCAAATGAGCAAACAACATGGTATGCGAATGCAATTGGTACGTGTTTCTTTGCGTTATATGTGTAACTCAAATCAGGATTTTGCTGACATCCTTGATAAGGAACTAGAAGCGTTTCAAAGTCTGCATAAATAGCAAAAGGCATATCTTGCTTATGAGCAAAGTGTTTGAATTCAAGAAAAGTTCCTTTCCCAGGAAGCACTGTAGCAACACCACTACATAAATGGTTTTGTAGGGTTTGCTCGGATGATAGAAATTGGAGACAGTCTTCACAGAAATACAATTTACCATGATGTTTAGTCATCTGACTGCGAACAAGCCGAGGTAGATTTTTAATTAAAACGTAATGAGTGCGGTTTCCTTTCTCTAATAACAGCAAATTAACGCGTGTCGTCCTATACTTGTGTTCCGATTTGTAAATGGGTCCAACAATACCCTTGGTATTTTTCAACGCATATATGTTAACGCTTATGTTTGGATTGTTGGTCTCGAACGATTTAACGTCCGCTAGAGTAACTGGAAGGCTCAAATCAGCAGTATTCAGCACTTTGGTAAAATGGGGGTACGAAGACGTACGATCGGCCCTACCTTTAGGAGTATGAAGTGCAGCGACAATACTCCACAAGAAACAAGCGTCATCTTTATTTTGCATGTTGAGACACGCTTTCTTGTTTTTAATAACCGGTGGCAAGTCGATACGAGCAGCTCCATAAATAGGTTCGTACTTGTTGATGTTTATTTCCAAGAAAAGATTATTGAGAAATGTCCACCCACTGTCACGCTCTTCAAACTCTTCTATTTTCTTTTTTAAACAGGCTACCGTTTTACCTATTAGCTTTGCAAAGTCAAAGTTACGATGTAATGCAACATTCTTTGTCGAGAAGGATTTTACCTCTTGACCTTCGTTTTTAAAGAGAACGAAGTTACTGAAAAACTCGAAGTTTACCTTTACGTTTACATGTTTTGCAAGCGAATCCCGTAAAAGTTTCTCAATTTTGGGGGAGATTTCCGTGATAAACGTCTCTGGCAAACAGTTCTCTAAATCAGTCGCAAGAATCTTATAAGTAGCTATACGACCTCGAAAAGCAGACGCAATCAGAACTACACCATCGCTTAGAGGTACGCTGCTTTTCTCTTTGTGAGCAGTACTGCGTACATGACCCACCCAGTTTTTTTTCTCTACTTGGACTACACATGCAGTACAGTACGGCATTATCACGCAAATTTGAAACGTACACTCAAACGCAGCACTCAAACGTAAAACACCTAACAGGCGTTTTACAGCGACGATTTACTTATATTTAACTACGTCACCGTAAAGTGTGGGTTCGGAGTCTTTAAACAGCGGTTTCACGCGTCCGATGAAGCCCTAGAGCTGGTCCCACGCAGGTGTCCCACTGTCGAGCTGCGCTTTCAGCAGGAACTGCGCCTTCTTCCAGTGGTCCTGCTGCTTGGCGTCCCGCGTGAGATACACCTTTACTTCCACAAAGTACTCCCCCTCCAGAGGTGCAGTCCGTCGCAGAGAGCCGTCAGCGACCTTTGTGGTGAGCGAGGATGTGACGGAGTGATGAGATGCAGTTGCCAACACGTCGTCGTCGTCGTCCGAGAGCACCCCGAATAGGTCGAACTCGCTGGTCTTACGCTCCTTCACAAGACGGACACCACCCGCCTTTAATTAAAACCTAATCTAACCTATGACCCATAATAATACAATAGTAAAACACCTAACAGGCATTTTACAGCGACGATTTACTTATATTTAACTGCGTCACCATAAAATGTGGGTTCGGAGTCTTTAAACAGCGGTTTCACGCGTCGGATGAAGCCCTGGAGCTGGTCCCACGCAGGTGTCCCACGGTCGAGCTGCGCTTTCAGCAGGAACTGGGCCTTCTTCCAGTGGTCCTGCTGCTTAGCGTCCCGCGTGAGATACACCTTTACTTCCACAAAGTACTCCCCCTCTAGAGGTGCAGTCCGTCGCAGAGAGCCGTCAGCGACCTTTGTGGTGAGCGAGGATGTGACGGAGTGATGAGATGCAGTTGCCAACACGTCATCGTCGTCATCCGAGAGCACCCCGAATAGGTCGAACTCGCTGGTCTTACGCCCCTTCACCACCTTCTTTTTAGACCTGCATGCAAGAAAAAAACAAAAAATGACTTCAATGCTACATGAACTGTAGTTAGATGTAACATATTATAGCCCTTAGTTTTAATGTCAACATTAAATAAGACAGTGTGTTGGTTATCGTGTCACGCTCTCGCTGAATAATATACCACTACTTACAATACTAAATACCATACCTTAAACCATACCTTTATAATTGGTACAATTGGAGAAAATATGAACTCATTCAATTGTAACGCAATTATTCAATATTGACAATGAAAGTAGGGCTAGAAGAAGCAGTCTGACTAATAGGTCGACTGGATGAATAATTGAATCATTATTCAGTTGCTGCCATGTCTACCTTGATCCCGATTCACACTTAAATAAGTACATTAGTGAGTTAACTTGCATCGTCGGCGAGTTAAGTCGCGTTTGCAGTTTGAACGGCGTTTGAACGACAAAAGCAACTTAACTCGACGACGATGCAAGTTAACTCACCACTGTACTTATTGAAGTGTAAATCGGGTTTTAGATTGGTAGGAAAACACGTTGAAAAAATAAACTACCATAAAAACAACACGGAAGTGAGCACGCTTGCAAAGAAAGCCACGCAGTCTCTCTCAGAGAGAAGGCTTTTGCCCTGCAGTGAGACCTATATAAAAATGACCCATAAAAAAAACGACTCACGTACTTTGAATTTTCCGCTGCAGCGGTTGTTCGGCGCTTAGGCACAGGTGCAGGTGCAGTACGTTGCTTCTTTTCACGCGGCTGCTCAGTGTATATCGATTCAACCTCTGAGTCCGACCTGAGGAAAAACCGCAATAAGAAAACAAAGTCAGCTTGAATACGCATAGTCGGTGAAGTGTAATGAAATGGGAGAGGAAACTTTAATTACTGGATTAACTCTGAGAAATGACAAGTACATAATTAACAGTGTATAATAGCTACAATACAAGGGGCAAAATTGTAAGATTGACACGAGATACACCAAGTCACCACCGGACCACCCCACAGTGGAACATCACGTCGGACGAGGACTTGGTGTTCCAAGTCATTAGAAGCCAAGATAATGAAGTCCTCATTGTCACCAGCCGGCGGGCCAAAGGCCAGGTCCGTAGCGAGGTCCCAATTTGGAAACAAAATATAAAAAAAAGAAGGTTACTTACTCACATTTTTGTATGTAGATCTGGATTACTTCTGGAGTGTTGATCTCTTGATGTTACTGAAGCTGAATATAATTGATCAAACAAATGCACCACGTTTTATAGGCGAGAAAATGCTTTCGTTTCAATATTTTACCTACACATATTCAACTTTACACATGGAAACAAGTCGGAACATGATATCAGTCAGGGCTGTCAAACTCACATGGTAAAAAATATTATTTAATAAAACCAAGCGCACAAATGTGTTCAATAGAATTTTACAGTTGCCTTAAAAAATACAATGCTTACTCAAGCATCATAAATATTTGTAGGTGATAGTTACAATTTTAAATATTATCCTTACGTTGCTGTTCTTTAAATTGGGAAATCGGAACAAAGTATGAATCGTAATCTATACTTAACATAAAGCAATCTCAGTACTAAGTTGCTGTTAAGCTAAGTTTTAGAAAAAACAACGTTTCACTAAATCATGTCTAACCCTGTTTAAAAGAAGAAGCATTTGAAGCATTGATATGACTGAGTGAAAAGAGACTTTGTACACAACGGGAATTGGAAAATAAATATGTACACAAATGTGACAGCCCTAGACAACTTTCACAGATTCTACCCACACACAAGAACTCCGCAAAAATTCTGATTCAGCAGGCCCTTATCAGAATCTGAAGACCACCAGAGAACACTTATAAACAGACCGGTGGACATCTGCCTAACATATATGTGGAAGTTAAGCACACATATTAGTCTTTTAGTAGTATGACTATAGTATTTTAGTAGTATAACTAAACGACTAACGCCTGTTTTATAGAACTATAATAATCATGGTTTACTATGAAAATTCGATTCGAAAATACATTGCATAGCGATTATCTCACAGATTAACCAGTATGAAGATTCGACTACGCAATGTACCTACATCGAATTGTAGGTACATAAACTATAAATTCTAGTATTATGTATGAAACGCGGCCCTGTAAGATAGCCATGAAGTACTAAAAACATGAAATCGGAATCAGGTTATGACAAGTTCGTTCTTGACCCTTTGTCACGTCTGGTTGTGGAAATCGATTTTAATATTTTCATTCCAACCCATTTCTATCCTATAATTACATATTTGAGTAAACGTATAATATTAGCCTGTAGTAGAATAGATAGACAATATACGTAGTCATACTAATAAATAGCTTATTAAAACTGGTAGGTATCTTTAATAATAAATAACGTGATGATAGAAAATAAACTTTGCTTATACTGAAAGTTATTATGTAACTGTGACAGCCCTAGGTATACTTTAATTCTGGACCACCTGGCCCTCCGGACTAGACATTTTCATCAGCAATTAATCAGCGCTTCGCACATCTACAGGTCCTAACATGATATACGAGACGATTTATACCGTATTTATCGAGAACTGCCCATATGTGCGAGTCAGCGAAAAGTCACATCACCACACCACAGTACCATAGAGCACTACAATCACTAACAAGTAATAATGAACTATTGCGTCATAAACCCTAATGCTTCAAATGTTAAGGAATAGTAATAATAACTTTCACACATCACAATCACTTGATCTGGTCCCAAACTAGGATACCCTGTGCTATGGTAACCAGACAAGGATAAACATGGAAAAACACCCAGACTGAGATCATTTGTACAAATGAAAGTATGACGGCCTCCGATAGGAATCTAACCTACGACCTCTGGTTTGGTAGTCTAACTTGATACCGCTAGACCATCCAGGCAGTCAACGGTATTTGTGTTGTTCTCAGTCGCACAAGAAGATTAATGTGTTTTGATTAGTTTGCATTTTATCGCGAAACCGTGCAATGCGATAGCCGGCTAACAAACAATCCTCACCTGTGCTCGTGCTGCGCTTGCAAATTCTCATCACTACTACACATTACCAATGTTTGAATGTTGACGTATGTAAGGTCTGTGTGGTGAGTGACGTTTGCTTTGGTAGTTGTCGTAATCGTTGTATGAACTCTCTTTGTGCGGAAATGCAGACTTTCAACTTAGATTCACTCTTCATTTGAGCCCAGTATAAGCGGTCGATTCTGTGAGGAGCTCGGATTAATTTTGGTGGAAACCTTAGCGGTGATAACTAAATCAAAATTACTCCAGATATTATGTCTTAAACTAAGTTTTTGAGGAAATTTTAGTGGATACCTACGGTGACAACGAAACTATAAATTTCCATTCGTAAATTAAGTACCTTCTAAACACAATATATTGAACGCTTATAATGTATACTCGAGAGTTAATAATTTACCATAATGCTTTGTGTAAAGTGCCAACCGAGTATGTTATTAGTGTTGCGAGAAAACCCAGTATCCAGTTTCAGTAAGTTGTTTTTTAGTCTAATATTCCTTAAAGTTTAATCAGGTCTTAGATAAAAAGTAATGAAATGGTTCGATTGCATATTTCCCACAATAGTAATTGGGAACTCTAGGACACTTTGAAGGAGTGACGGCGAACGCAGTGAGCCTCTCACGACGGAAAAGTGTCCTAGAGTTCCCAATACTATACTACTCACAGTCCCCATATATCTGTGTACAGTAAATAAAATTCTATAATAATAATACTAACACACAGATAACCAAAGAACCAAAGTTATCGACATAGCTCAGAGAATTAGCGAGCTGAAGTGGCAGTGGGCTGGCCATATCTCGCGAAGAACCGACAACCGTTGGAGTAAGCGTGTTCTTGAGTGGAGATCGCGACTCGGCAAACGGAGTGTAGGACGCTCTCCAACCAGGTGAGATGGGGATCTGTGAAAAACTGCCGGCAGATGCTGGATGCGGGAAGCTGAAGACAGGGGGCTAAGGCGATCATTAGGGGAGGGCTATATCCAGCAGTGCAGAAACGCTCGTGGCCTAGTCCAACCGGGTGATTGAAATCAATCACTTGTGTTAAGCAACAAAAGGCGCGGTCAGGCGCAGGACGGGTGATCGTCCCGTTACTACCGCTAGTGGCATTTTTCCGAGCGCTTCCGTGCTTTGCAAGACACGTTAAGCCGTTGGTGCGGGCTGTCATATGATGGCAGTCGTTAAGTCATGTCAGAGGCCTCATGGGCGGTTTGATAACTTCTGACAGTAAGGCCCGCCACTGTCTTACAATCCTCCACCAACCCGGATTTGGCCCCCGTGTTGGAGTGTGGCGTAACCTTCCTGCGATGCACGAAGAGACCCGTGCCACACAAGGGTTGGTATCGAATTAGTACCGCCTCTCCGTTTATCGTAACAATGAACCGCGGACCCGCGGTACGCGTACAGGGCTCTGGCTTGGTACTGATGGTTCTCGTAGTTTGTGTCAATATATAAATTTCGGCGAACGGTGCACCGCTAACGGTGAATGAAAACATCGTGAGGAAACCCGCGGCTTGCTTGGCTCCGCACGTATTAAGTAGTCTGTCTTGTGGGCTAGGCCAACTAAGCTGTCAGGATGGTATAGGTGCTGGGCAAGCCTACACTATCTTAAAGAATATCCGAGTGGGCGCTGCAGTGCTTGGGATACTCTCTTCTTCAGCCATCTAGTGTGAGTGAAGATGCTACTGAACGCTGTATAAATCATTTCATTACGCAGATGCAAAGGCCAATAAATTTAGGGTAACATTTACTGGTAGTACGGGTCCAAGACAATATACAAATATCCAAAGAAAAGGTTAAGAAAATTAGGGCGGACCATCAAAGGGAATTCTGTATTTGTTTGCAATTGCTTTAGCGTAAAGGCTTTGCCAATTGTAATTACTTTGCCTTGAATCTTAAAGCAGTGCTAAGCGACATAAGAACTCTTTTTTAAAGAAGATTAACATAAGTTAGAGGGCAACCTATTAAAATAGGTAGATAGAATATTCATTATTGTACACAGAAATAACAGTAACAGAAATTATATAAAAACATAGTACCATTGGCCGAAAGTTTAATCGAAAGTTCGTTAAATGGAAATAGTTTGTAAGGTGTACCTTGGATACCTTTGTAGGATAAAAGCGTGACCTTAATAGAAAACTTCATACATACATAGCTTGACGCTTGTATCCCGAAGGGTTTGGAGGAGACCAGAGTAAGCCTCTTGCTACGATCCTAACAGACATCTTTCACTTTATCAACATTATTAGTCGTTTCACACATCGGTTTTGGGTAGGTACTTCTTTCATCTTATCATTTCCTACTACATCCTTTATTTGGTTCAAGTATCTCTGCTTGTCATGCAGTCATTAAGCCATGTCAGAGGCTTGATAACTTCTGACAATAAGGGCCGCCACTGTCTTACAATCTTCCACTAATCCGAACTTGGCCCCCGTGGTAGAGTATGGCCTAACCTTCCTGCGATGCAGCAAGAGACCCGTGCTCCAGCAGTGCGGACATACAAGGGGGACATTGCATACAAGGGGGACATTGATATCGACTGCTGAACATTCGATATGAAAAAATAACTCTTTTTTCCCCATTCTCCACAGTATGGCCGAACCTTCCTGCGATGTAGAATTAGACCCGTGCCTCAGCAGTGGGGACGTACAGAGGGTTGATATCATGTCCGCCTGGGACGTCCCTTAAGTTTGTTCGATATAATAAATTAATAAATTTATTTCTTAAGAAAAAAAAATTCAAACATACATTTATTTCACTATTTTTATTTTTAATGCACTAACCCGTGCTAAGGAACAAATTTAAAAAGTAGGTGGTCGGGGCTGTAAGTAATGCAATTTGCTTAAGTCAGATGTCGCTGCCTGTACGTAATACAGAGAATGTTGTAAAGAGGTTCGAAATTTCACTGATGCCGTGAGTCGCCCATTGGCTCAATTGGTAGAGCGCTGGTACGGATAGCCAGAGGTTGCGGGTTCGAATCCCGGCATGGGTGAAATTTTTAGCCTCTAAATAGGTTTTTTAAATACATTTATTTCGTCAATATTTCTTCGTTCATCCTTTCTATGTCTCCAAGCTAACGGAACATTCCTTTCCCAATTCAAAAGCAAAAATCGGTCACTATGAATATCTTTTGACCTATATTATATACCCTATACGCAAAACTTGACAATCCATGGACAAAGAACAAAATGAGAACGAATCGCCGCTCTCTATTTGCTTTGTGATGTGACACAATAAGCTTAATTATGCGACTTTATATCGCCCGACACTCTGTTTATCTTCAACAAATTACGGTTTAATTCAAGCCTCCGAGAAAGCGCTATACATCATCTTTAACTTGGCAGTGCTTAATTAATAATACGCACAATTCCTTGCGGAGAAAATATAGCAATAAATTTGTTATCGTGTTTGCAAACTCGCTAACATTCTGCCGGCGCGCTATCTGCGACCGTGGAGGTAGTAGTAGCCGACTGCTTATTAAATAAACATTTCTATGCTTTGTAGACTTTTAGTCCGGATTTACTTACGGGTGTTGTTATATCGGACTTTTCCGATATAACAACACCCGTAAGTAAATCCGGACTAAAAGTCTACAATGTGTTGTGCTTACGAAAGTTTTAGTTCAAAAATTTCTATGCTTTATGTTCCATGATATCAACCGTTTGTATGTCTCTACTGGGGCGCGGATCTTGTCCTGCAGGTTAGGCCATACTCCACCACGGGGGCCAAGTCCATGTTTGTGGACCATTGTAAGGCAGTGGCGGGCCTTACTGTCAGAAGTTATCAAGCCTACCATAAGGCCTCCGACGTGGCTTGACGTCTGCCATGACATGACAGCCGGCACCAACAGCTTAACGTACCTCGCGAAGCACGGAAGTGCTCGGAAAAATGTCACCAGCGATAGTCACAAGATGGTCACCCATCCAGAACCTGACAACGCCTGTTGTTGCTTTGCTCCAATCACTCGGTTCCACTGGGCCACGAGTTTCTATGTTGTTTTGTTCGCCTTTCTTTGGTTCGAAACATTCTATGCTTTATAGTATAAGTAGAACCTTTGGTAGCGGAGCGGTAGAACGCTGGTTTCTCCATCGGGATGTTGTCGTGGGTTCGAGTCCCGGCATGTACCAAAGTCTTTGTTTTATAATTTTGTGAAGTTAACGTAGGAATACCACTCGCTAACTTGCAGGAAAATATTGTAAGGAAACATTAGTGTCTGTAGTGTTAAAATAGCTCAGCGCTTCCTACAAACAATGACCCAACTATGAGGCTAAGTGCGGAAAATCTTAAGTCTATCTAATCAACTATAGAACAACGACCCTAATCATCATCATGGTCATCAGCTCACTTCTGCCCACTGCTGGGTATAGGCCTATTCCCCATCACGCCATTCTTTGCGGTCCTCACGAGCATCCACGAGCTCCCTGCCGATCGGACCATATCGTCCGACCATCGGGCAGTTGGTCCAGTCTCGGCCACCACTCAGAAACTGGCCAGGGCTGCCTGCCAAAAAAAAATGCTTAAAACTAAATAACTTTTCTAATCTCATAGTTTACTAACTGGTCTTGCTATCTGTTCTTTTAATTCGTATCCGTTTGGAGTATGAAATAAATATTATGAAAAAGATATATTGATGGACAGTACTTCCAAGGTTGGTTAACCTAGCCAACGGACAAGCCCTTTACATAGTTTTTCGATTGAATAAAATAAGCAATGGTTGATAAATGCCTAAATTTGGTAGTCTGCAAAGCAATAGCAGTACAACGTCATTCCAGGGGTACAACCCGCGCAAATTAAATAAACATCTCTCGCGAAGAAGATCGAATCCCGCGAGGCGCCGATTAAGTAGCACGGGTAATACCATTACAATGCGATTGGGTTACTAGACTACCGATAGTGTGAATGAAACGACCATTACCGGACTAATATGACTCTATTGAACAACTATAAATTTTAGAGACTCGTCCCACAGGAATTTGCAATGATAGTGAAACAGCCTATACTGAACAGGGGTCTTATTGATGGGCTATGAAGATAAATAAATAGATTAATAAGTACTTATATATAGACCGATGTTCATGCTGTTTTTGTATAATCAAATAAATTCACATGAAGCGCTCGTGGCCTAGCGGAACCGAGTCATTGTAATCAATCACTTGAGTTAAGCAAAAACAGGCGCGGTCAGGTGCAGGATGGGTGGCCGTCCCGTGACTACCGCTAGTGGCATTTTTCTGAGCGCTTCCGTGCTTCGCAAGGCAAGTTAAGCCGTTGATGCTGGCTGTCATGTAATGGCAGTCGTTAAGCCATGTCAGAGCCAGAGGCCCTAGGTGCGGCTTGATAACTTCTGACAGTAAGTCCCGCCACTGTCTTAGAATCCTCCACCAACCCGGACTTGGCCCCCGTGGTGGAGTATGGCCTAACCTTTCTGCGATGCAGGAAGACACTCCAGCAGTGGAGACATACAAGGGTTGATATCGATCGATATCGATCAAATGCATTCTACATCTCGGTAGTTGAGAAAAAAAATTACGAGTAAAATTCAGGCCCCATCGTTTACCTGAGCCGCGCAGTTGGTACCTCGCTGTACATAAAGCCAGAGATGTCAGCAGAACAATTAGCATTTTAATTGTTTCCCAACAAACCGTGGGGCGCGAAACCAAAGAGTTCGCAATTCATAATAAGCTCAGAGCGGGTGTTTTGTTCACGTGAACGATATTCGAGAGGAACGCCGGGCTTGGGATTGCTTCAGGCAGTTTGGGGTAATTTTGACCTTACGATTGTATGAAATTAAAGGATTTTTTTTTGACATACTAAGAAAAAGAATATGGCGGTGGCTGTACATACTCGTACATCATCATCACAATCATCATCAGGCTATTTTAGTCCACTTCTGGACATAGCCCTCCCCTAATGAGCGCCATAGCGCCCTGTCTTCAGCTTGCCTTCCAGCATCTGCCTGCAGTTTTTCGCAGATCGTCATCCCACCTGGTCGGAGTGGGTCCTTATGAAGCGCTCGTGGCCTAGCGAAACCGAGTGATTGGAATCAATCACTTGAGTTAAGCAACAACAGGCGCGGTCAGGTGCAGGATGGGTGACGGTCCTGTGATTACCGCTAGTGGCATTTTTCCGAGCGCTTCCTTCCGTCAGAGGCCTTATGGGCGCAAAGCACGTTAAGCCGTTGGTGCCGGCTGTCATGTAATGACAGTCGTTAAGACATTTCAAAGGCCTTATGGGCGGCCTTTCTGCGATGCAGGAAGACACCCGTGCCCCAGCAGTGGGGACATATACGGGTTGATATCGATGTCCGTCTGAGACTTCTTTTACTAGTCCTTCCACCATACATTTGTTTCGTAAATCTTTCTTCCTTCATCCTCTCCACATGTCCAAACCATCAAAACATACCTTTCGCAATTCTAATCACTACATCCTCTATCATTCCACAACGTTCTTTATCCAGACTACTCGTATAGGTACAAAAAAAATCATAAATATGAACGACATGTTTAGAAAGACTCAATACGAGGTACCTAAAAGAATTAACACTGTCATAAGGGAGCAAATTATTAAAGTCCGTTGTATTAGTCAAACTCTTGAAACTTAATTAAAATTTGGGGAATTCCATTTTCTCTCCAAAACTAACGAGATATTGCGACTAGCCCCTTACATTTTTTTCCACTGTCATAAAAATATTTACATAACAGTAATTGGAAAAGTTGAGAATTAGATGTGACACTGAGCGCTCCGCTCCATTATAGCTAAATAAGCTATGAAACGAGTAATAGAGTCAAGTCGTATAAACTGTCCATATATAATGAACTAAATGGATGGCAAATCCAATGGCCTGCCAACATCATCTATTCGTCTCCGACGGGAGTGTATAATCTCAGCTCGGTCGGGCCGCCTTCCCGTCTCTAAGTGTTCCGCTAATGGTTGTTTTTGTGCGGATATTTATTGGGCAATCCAGACTCAATTGCCGGATCAGATAGCTAACGATAAAGCCCCGATAAAACTCTATCGAACAAGCCCTATTCTGGAAAGCGATCGAGCTAACGTCGCTGTAATTCTCACGAAACTTATGACGTAAACGCAATGACGTGCCAGTGTCGATGAGGAAATCGGGACTTTTGGGGGCGATCCCTAAAGTTGATAGATTTAGTGATAACTTTGTCGTAAGCAATAGTCGTTTAATCGTGCGATACTGATAACGAGAATAGGGCCCTTGATGTCTCGTCTTAACGAGTGAATTTTCTGGTGGCAGTAAATAAATATTGGATATAGTAAAGTTGATATCGTTCATATTTTATTGGCAACCACAACAAAAACCACACGGCTAACTGCCTACCAGAGACTAAATTAACTGCCAAACTGCTCTCATATTTGGGAAATTAATACGAGCGGAAATTCTATCTGAGTAACTTTGACCCGACTTGGTTGTATTGAGAGAGGAGGTCAATAACACCCATAACGAAGTACCAAGGCATTAGAGACTCTTTCAGGTTCATTTACACACTTTTAAGTTTAGGATCCGGTGCCAAGAACAAAGAAATTGATAATTTATGTACAAGGTTTATTTACACTGAAAGTACACGGTGGAAATTATAATGTACAAAAGGAGTTAATACTGACTAACTGCAATACTTGTGACATGTGAGCCTGAGGATGCCTCGTGTTAAAGGCGAAACGCGTCGCCCATCTTCTCATACAAGTATTGGTGTCGTTGGTGGTGTGTTCGTGTCTTGCTTCTGCTTGAAAAAAGTGGGAGGTAGGGCGGTACATTAATTAACTTCATGGTGCTTCTGGGATTTTCGGCGGAATTTAGCAAAGTAAATTTCACATTTTAAAGCCAACTGCAATAACTTGATGAAACTAAATACTAAATAGTATCTGCATGAAAAACAACATTAAATTATTAGTAAAATCGATTTCGATGCCAATCACAAAATTTTCAGTCATACTAGAAAAAATAATTCAATTCAATTCTGATTTATGGTCTCACTACACTGATTGTCCAGTATGATTTCGCCAATGACACGTGTTAGGCAAGACTATAGCTAATCGAGTGCAAACTAGGCTCGGTCAGATAGAAAAAAAACCGGCCAAGTGCGAGTCAGACTCGCGCACCGAGGGTCCCGTACAAACCTGTATTATAGACCTGAGTATTTGGTATGAATTTCAATTTAATACCTCTACGCGTTTATGAGGAAATGGGTAGTAAGTTTAAAATTATTAAAAAAAAATATATTATGTGATGTAACTAAAAATTTATGGTTTTCGTAATTTTTCCTTTATCTATGCTATAAGACGTTGCTTCGTACCAAATTTCAAGATTCTGAGTTCACGGGAAGCACCCTGTAGGTTTTGATTCCCTTGCAAGTGTCGAAAATTTGCGGCATAAACGGCTGTATCTTTTGATTGCGTTGGCTTAGAAGTTTGATTTTTTCACAGCTTCAAGGGACAGTAGACCTGAGTAATTAATATAAATTTCAGCTTCATACCTCTACGCGTTCCTGAGAAAAAGGGTCTTGACAGACGGACGGACGGACGGACAGACGGACAACAAAGTGATCCTATAAGGGTTCCGTTTTTTCCTTTTGAGGTACGGAACCCTAAAAACAATTTTAAATCAAATTTCCACTTCTTCCTTCCCGGATTGTATAGCCTGCCAGCTATGCTTGGCGTCGAGCAATGAGGTTTGAATCTGCGCGCGCCTGTTTGCCGCCTGTGAATGTGGTGCAGAGTGCAGAGCCAACCTCACATCATTCCCTTGTTTTACAGGTCGGTAGTAAAGGATCACTTGCTTAAACTTCATGCAACGAAAACATGTCGCGTCAACGAGGGCTGTAACTCTGTAGCTCAGTGTCGTATGCAATTCATGTATATATCGTAGAGTAAAACTAAAAAGCCATTACTCGGATCTTTTTTATTAGTGCTGCTCATTTTCACCAATATCAATGCATCACATTGATAGATAGATAAACCATTTATTTACATGTTCACACACACACACACAAATAAAAGACAAATTGAGCTAAAAATAACTGCTCAACTCTAAAAACATATTTAGAGGCTAAAAATTCCACTCATGCCGGGAATTTTTAGCTTACAAAAGAGTTTTTAAAAAATTGTCCTTAGCACGAGTTAGTGCAATAAAAAGGATAACGCTCAATCCTAGTCATTTCACGGCTACTTATGCTTAAAGAATATCTACGCATAAGTAGCCTGTAACATTTTCACACACACGTAACACGTAGGTACACAAAACAAAAAAAGGACAAAAGTAATAAAATCGACTCAGAAACTAAGAACATACATACCGGAATTTGAGCTAAAAATTAACGTTAAATTTTAAAAAACCTATTTAGAGGCTAAAAATTCCACCCATGCCGGGATTCGAACCCGCGACCTCTGGCTATCCGTGCCAGCGCTCTATCCAACTGAGCTAATGGGCGAATCACCGGCATCAGTGAAATTTCGAACCTCTTTACACTATTCTCTGTATTACGTACAGGCAGCGACATCTGGCTGAAGTAGATTGCATCACTTACGGCCCCGACTACCTACTTTGCAGTACGTTAAATTTTAGTCATTTTCCGGATACTTGGCCGCTGCATCTACGTAATGAGATATTTATACAGCGTCCAGTGGCATCTTCACTCACACTAGACGGGTAAAGGGATCGACCACTCGGATGATGCAGTCCTAGGACATGGTTTTAGCACCTACACCATCCTTACAGCTTAGTCGGCCTAGCCCACAGTAAAGACTAGTCAATACATGCAAAGCCAACCAACCGCCGGTTTCCTCACGATGTTTTCCTTCACGGTTAGCGTGTGGTATTTTAACTGCAAATTCACAAACGTACGTAATTTTGAAATTAAACAAAGTACATGGCCGCACTCTCTCTCTTGCAAGTCCATGGTTCTACCCAGTGAGCTACCACCGCCTTATCGCCATGTCTTCTTATGCTTAGGGAATATCTACGCCTACGAAGCCTGTAAACAGTATATAAGGCTTCTCTTACAGAGGTAGATAATAATAATATAATATTTAGATATCATCTAGATTACATGATCAAGAAGCCACCCAGTTTGAAATCTTTGAATCCCGTCAAGTACACTCGCGGTCTGAAAATGTTTACCACCTTAAGGTTGGTAATTGCATGCACAAATTTATGCCACATGGTCGATGATATTATGTGATTTGATTAGGCATAGATTAGGCATAGAGCATAGAAGAAGCAATAGAGATTCACCCAAGCGAGGTTGCCATGGTTTTACAATCAATTTCTATTATTTCAATCCTAGTATTTTTGAAAAACGTCACTGTAAAAAAATCAATTATGTTAACTTTTAAATATGGAAAAGATTTTCATCATCAAAACGTCATGAATATTCTTTTTTAAAAACCTATTTAGAGGCTAAAAATTTCACCCATGCCGGGATTCGAACCCGCAACCTCTGGCTATCCGTACCAGCGCTCTACCAATTGAGCCAATGGGCGACTCACGGCATCAGTGAAATTTCGAACCTCTTTACAATATTCTCTGTATTACTTAGCACGGGTTTGTGCATTAAAAATAAAAATAGTGTAATACTCTTTTTGTTAGAATCGATGCTGCAACTATTAAAAAGTAATACGTACCTAGATATAGCATTTTAGACTTTACTGCACACAGTATGCTAAAGAATCTAATTTGAAAACTGATGATAGTTTTTAGACCGCAACCATACATGGCTTATTTGTTTTGTTGTGCCACGCATCTGCCTTCCATGCAAGAGGTCCCGGGTTCGAACCCAGGCGTGGGACAAAAAAAAACCCCAGGTCTTGGATGTTTACATGTTTGTGATGACGTCGTTTCTGGTTCCTACGACACAGGGTGTCCTAGAGTGGGGCTAGAAGCAATGTATGTGTCTGTATGTAAATACATGTTACGTAACATGATTTTTTTTTTTATGACATGTCAGTTAAGCGTTATGAGTATTACAAAACAAGATTGTAGTGTACTATCTACAAGCAGGTGATCACAACACGCATCTACAAGCAGGTGATCACAACACGCAATAATCATCACATCATATCATATCAAAGTTCACACTAATTTTGTAAAGGCGAAAGTTTGTGAGTGTGTACGTTTGTTACTTCTTCACGTCTAAACGGCTGGAGCGATTTAAAAAAAATTGGTATGGAGTTAGCTGACACTCTGGATTAGCAAATAGGTTACTTTTCACTGCGGGATTTTATCCTATATAAAATATCCCATGGGAAATGTAAGAGCGCCTACTAGTCACGCTATGATCAGGTACGGCTCTTACGGTTGGTTACGAGATTAGCTATAGTCTTGTAACCGGGTAGCTAAATGGGGTAGCTTGCTGGGGTGCTATCTGCTAGGAATGAAAGCACTCTATTGCTGTTAAACCATCACTTATTATACTGCTACTTAATAACGATAAAAATGATTTAATGAAATGCTAATGAGTACGCGCGGCGCGGCTGATTGGCAGTTGCGAACTAAAGTCTGTTTCCGCGCTAGTTAGGTGAATTGATGGAAATGCTGACTGTACAAAAGATGTGCGGTTGCACCGTACATTATTCCCCAGCCGAAGTAGGGACTGAGAGATGAGATGACATATGAGACATACTGATACCGACATATTATAACGAATGATTAACAATATGAGACCGACATTGCTTTTCGGCTGTTTAGTTAGTAATTTGTCGAAAATTTATTTAATCACTGTTATCACTGAGAGAAAACATTGATCTTGTGATCACGGGTGACGTGCCTTTATTAATTGATCGAATTTGTTCACTGCTTTTTGGTATCGCACTTTCACTGATTGACCTTTTGTTCGCTTTATTAATTTGCTTATTTTTATTTATACACTTACACTTGACGGTATCACTATTTGTCACGTTTCGCGGTGTGGGACTCACGTCTTCACTGGCTGCTGCCTCGGCGTCCTCCGTGGACGCTGTTTCCACCGGACGCGAAGGCTTTCTGTGCTTCATTCTTAATACTGTTAGATATGCTCCTATTGCAGTTACTAAGATCAAGATGATGTAGATAATAGAGTAATGGTGTATATCATGATATGAGATATTGCTTATCAAACCTTCCTTTCCCTTGATAGATTGTATATCGCCGTGAATATTTTCTAATTCGCGCTGGCGTTCTTCTGCTTCCTGGTCAGTAAACGTAGAAATATTCGGGAACGAAATGTTGATGAGATGATTAATCGCTGGTATCTCAGGTGCTACTATTTCTGCGCTGATTTTCATAACACTGCTGTACGTCCCCTTATGACCGTATACTGTAAAATCATAGGTTTTTATTATGCATCCTTGTCCTACGCTAATAATGCCGGCGTTAGTCAGCTGTGTTGTTGCAATATGATCCTGGCACATTATTCTTACGGGGCAGTCTTCACAGCAAAAGTAAATGAACTGATTTATTTTATTCGTCTCTATCCATTTATTCTGACATTGTTCGCTTACAGTAATTTTACATTCACCCGAAGTGTTGTCTAGTTCACAGAGATTTTTGTCGCCCTTCATCTTAATGATGGGCCTCTGCAGATGACACAAATAGATATTCGAATAGGATTGCTGACATGATTTCATTTCTCTTTCTGTCAGGGTAAAAAACGAATCCTTTTGTAAGTTTACTGCTATAAACTCTGCTATCGGTTTAATGCTGACGATGCTGCTTTTGTGTTTTTGCGGAACGGGGATTACTCTAAACATTTCGAACGTTTCTCTGCTGATAGTGGGAGCCTAATTTCGAACAATAGGTAGTCTTTTAACAATCTTGATTTTATTTGAAGTAAGTGGTAGATTTCTGGTAGATCTGTTTGTATGTTACAGATCGGTAAAGATAAGTCTGTTGGGATTTGACTGGAGATTATGCTGAGTTCTTCCTTTAGCTGCTCTGGACTAATTAAATGTGGGCTGAAGCGTCCATTGAAAAGGTCTGTAATGGTATCCAATAACATATTTTGGATCGTTCTTAAGTTCTGCAACATGTTGTTAGCGATGATTGCACCCAAGCTAAACTCCGATATTGCTGACGAAGCTTGCATTTCAGTACTCAACCTTATGCTTTCCTTTTCTATGCTAAGAAAGTGTTGATTTAGGGATTTGTACTGCTTATCAATTACATTTTCCGTTCTTTTTAGTAAATTGTATTGTGCTTCAATTACCGATGTCTGATTATGCCATAGTGATGCCAGATGTTTTTGATTCTCGCTTAATAACTCAATGTATTTTCGATATTGTTCTGCGAATCGCTCGTCTAATACGCCGAATAGCTCACTTGCAATGTATCCGACGCCGTTGATAAGACCGCGGCGGGCCCTGGCGGGTCGCGTGCTAGAATGTTGACTCAGCAGCGCGCGCTCATAGTACTCGAGCTCGGATAATCCATGGCGCAGCTGTTGGAGTATGACGTCACAGAGCGGTTGATACTGGAGCTTACTACATACGCTTTGTAGATGCTTTGTGTAATCCTTAATAACGTTTTCTGCTTGCCAATAAGGATCCATTTTGTAGAAAGTAATTATTTTCCATTCGTCTCTTATTACCTTCATTGTCGCTATCTCGTCGAAGTATAAACTTTTATTTAGCGCTGTTTTGTTGAACGAGCACTGTGCTGGGGTAAATACTGCGAGTAAAAGCAATAAGGAAGTGACGATAGAGGAGATACTGAACTTCCGTTTTCGTTTGGGAGGTTTGCTTTGGCCTTGATCTGCCTTTGTCATAGTTTTTTGGTCTGTATCTTGGTCATTTGAAGCTGAGCTAGGAGTGATTTGGTTTGTTTCACTTTGACTATTTATTGGTAGCTTTGATATTTTGATAATAGGGCGCTTTAAATATTTATTATTTGTTTTTAGTGTCACCACTCTCACTAATCCGTCCTTTCCCGGATGTAGTTCCGCTACTCTTCCCATCAACCATTTGCCTGGGGGAAGATTATCTTCGTGGATCATCACTATATCGCCGATGCTTATATTTTGCTGCTCCTTGAACCATTTGCCTCTCGGTGATAGTTGCGCTAGATACTCGGCTCGCCATCGCTTCCACACGTCATTAAAGATTTTTTGTGTGAGCGTCCACCTTGTTCGCAGATCGGATTCAGTTTCCACTAGGGTTAGGACTGGACCGGACGCGAGAAAATGCGATGGTGTAAGAAAATTCAAGTCATCGGGGTCCTCGGTGAGTGGACAGAGTGGCCTTGCATTCAGACAGGCTTCGAGCTGTGCTAACAGAGTGTAGAACTCCTCATACGTTAGCCTTTGTTCTCCGAGCACTCGACGAAGATGGTGCTTTAGGCTTTTGACCGCTGCTTCCCACAGACCTCCTGCGGACGGCCACGCGGGAGCGTTAAAGTGCCAAGTTATCTCCATGTCTGCTATCTCTGACATGAGCTGCTGATTGATTAATGTTTGCTGTATTTCGTTGTATTCTTGCTGCAGAATTTTATTAGCTCCAACGAAATTTGTACCATTGTCACTATATATGTGGCTAGGTTTGCCGCGTCTAGATGACATTCTCCTTAACGCAGACAGGAATGCTGACGTTGACATGTCGGACACTAGTTCGAGGTGGATGGCTTTTGTTGCCATACAAACGAACACCGCTATGTATCCTTTTGTGCTTTTTATACCGCGACCCTTGCTCGACTTTACCACCACGTGGCCTGTGAAGTCAACTCCGGTATTTTCAAAGGGGCGTGAGGGATTTGCTCTTGCTTGGGGCAAGTCTCCCATAAGCTGCGGCTGAAAATTGGGGGCATGTTTTCTGCATTTAATACACATTCTAATTTGCTTCTTTACTGCTCTGTTACCTCCTATAATCCAGAACCCTTGCCTGATAAATGAAGTGGTCAGGCGAGCTCCACCGTGGAAGGTCAGCTTGTGCGAATGGTCGATTAGAAGCTCTGTTAATCGACCTTTATGTGGGATGACGACTGGATGTTTCATGTCATCATGTAAGTTCGCGTTTTCTAGCCTTCCCCCGACTCTTAGGATACCGTTTTTGTCGAGAAATGGTTTGAGGTTCAAAATGTTGCTCTTGTGGCTGATATTACAGTTTTTCCTTAAGCTTTCGATTTCAGCGGAAAATTCTGTTTTTTGGACGTGCTTTATAATTCTCTCCTTTGCTGCTTTTTGTTCCGTTAGTGTAAGGTACGAAGCTTTGCTTTCTTTCTTCGAAATAAACCTTAAAATCCATGCTAGGACTCTCACCGTACGGGAATAGGAGCTGTTTTTGCTTAGCAATTCATCAATTATGCTGACACCGCTTTCTTGTTGAGTGGCTATGTTTACTTGATGATTTTTCTTCGCTTCTTCATCTGTAGTGAAGGACTGTTGATTCGACTCGTTGCTGGTTTGATGTGTGGCTAACCAGGTGGGTCCCGTCCACCACAGTGGTAGATTCTTTAGCTGTGTAGCTGTAATACCCCGGCTTGCACAATCTGCTGGGTTTTCTGCTGATTTGACGTAGCTCCAGCAGTTTGGTTCCATTGTCCTTTTTATCTCTCTGACCCGATTGGCTACAAAGGTTTTCCACCTATCCTCATCTCCTTGTATCCATGCTAGAACAACTTGTGAGTCGATCCAGCCGTAGATCTCTACATTGCAGTAGTTGAGATTTTCCTTCACTTTTCGCATCAGCGAAGCTAATAACGCTGCCCCGCATAGCTCTAGTCTGGGCAACGAAATATCTTTGTTAGTTGGGACCAATTTGGATTTTCCGGCCACTAAAGAGACCGTTACTTCGTTATCCTCGCTGCTTGCTTTGCAGTAAATCACACAGGCATACCCCTTCTTAGAGGCATCACAAAAGCCGTGTAATTGAATGCCTTTCTTTTCTCCCGTTCCAATCCATCTGCTTATTTCATACTGATTGATATTCGATAAATCTTCCTTAATTTTCAACCATTCACCTTTGATGTCTGAAGGTAGTTCTTCGTCCCACTGTATATTAGCTTTCCATACAGATTGGTATAACGATTTTAGTTTCATGGTGACAGGAGTCAGCCACCCCAAGGGATCGAAGATTCTTGAAATGTCTGACAATAGCGTCCGCTTTGTTTCTTTTGTTTTTGGTTTGCTATCGATTTTCGACTCAAATGTGAACGTGTCCTGTTGTGGACTCCAACGAAGCCCTAATGTTTTGCTGTTCTCTGCTTGTTTGAACTCAAACTTTTCGTGGTTATCGTTCTTTTCTGTTGTGCTGGACTGATCAACGACCGGCAATAGGCTACTTTCGTTTGATTTCCACTTGCGTAAGTTTAAGCCACCACGCCGTAATAAAGTTATTAAGTCACCGATGAGTTTATGCGCTGCCTCAGAGCTGTGACTTCCATATAAAAGATCGTCCATGTAAAATGATGTTTTTATTATATGGGCTGCGTCGGGGAAATTTTGCTGCTCGTCGGACGCCAACTGTCTAAGCGTCATCATCGCTAAAAAGGGAGCTGATTTAGTTCCGTACGTGACGGTAGCGAGTTGGTAGTCCTGTAAAGAGGCGTGGGGGTTTTCTCTCCATACAATTTTCTGATATTGCTGATCTTGCTCTTGGACGAAAATCTGGCGGAACATCTTCTCTATATCGGCGCAAAATGCGTACCGAAATTGCCTCCATCGGATTAGTAAGCCTTGCAAATCTTGTTGTAGATTTGGGCCCCTCTCCATACAATCATTCAAGCTCAGTCCAGAAGTCGTCCTTGCCGACGCATTGAATACGACGCGTAGTGCTGATGACGTCGATTCGGGTCTAAGTACACAATGGTGCGGCAAAAAGTATTCAAGTGTCGGGTTGCTATTACTTTTTACCATATGACCGAGTGACTCATAGTCGTCCATAAATATTTTATATGCTTGTGCCACACTTTCGTTTAACGCAAATTTTCGCTCTATTTGCCTAAACTGTGCTATCGCCATGGGCTTGGACCTGCCTAATTGATCTTTGAGGTCGGATTTTAAAGGCAGCCTCACTTCATACGATCCATCTGGGCGACGTTTCGTCGTTGATTGGTAAAAATCGACGGTTCGCTGATCTTCCGTCGATAATTCGCTTTCGTTGCTTATCTCTTCAATTTCCCAGAATTTTCGGAAGTCATCCATGCTGTTCAAGACGATGTTGCATTGTAGAGTTTTTACTCCACCGCTCAGAATCCATCCCAGTTCGGTTTGCTGCGCCATGGGCATGGATTTGTCTGCTTTCATTATACCGTCGAGAATAATGCTTGAGAATACGTCGGCGCTTAAGAGGATATCTATGGGCCGACGCAGATAAAATTCGGGATCCGCTAATTTTATGGTATTTAAGTACGATGCTGCTGGTTTTGGAATGGTTTGCGTGGGTAGGTTATTCACAAGACTTCTCATGATATAGGCATTTGTGGTCAGGGTAAAGTCCGTTGCTAGTGACTCAAGGGTTATGCTTGTTATTACCTTACAGCTACTCTCCTTTGCACCTACGCCTGATATGATGCCATTACACCGTTTTCGGGGTAAAGCTAATGCTTGAGCTGCTCGCTCCGTTATTAGGGATGTTTGGGATCCCTGGTCAACAAGGGCTCTCATGGTGTACTGGTTCCATCGTTTGCTCTAACATTGACCATTGCGGTTGCTAACAGGATTTCGGACGCGTCATTCTGCTGCGACACGTGTGCTTTGCCTGCATTTTCTTCATTCTGATTTTGCAATACATGCGCTGCCCCGGGTCTTGTGCTTGTTTGCGATATTCCGGGCGTTGTGCTTTTTGTATAAACGTGGTGCAATTTAGTATTGTGAAATCCATTGCATTCCTTACAACGTTTTTCTGATATACAATTCTGACCGTTGTGGTAATAGATGCAGTTCTGACAAATGTCGTGTTTTGCCAGCGCTTGTTTTTGTTGGTATGGTGACATACTTAGGAATTGCCGACAGTAATACAAATTGTGTTCGTTTGTGCTGCAAACCGGACACCTATATTTTGCTGATTTGCGGTTGTTGCTTGCTACTGGTTGCGAAACATTTCCGTTGTTGAAGTACTGTTGCTTACTGGAATTTGGAGTTTTAGACTCGGATTGAATGCTATTTTGGGAAAATGATTTTTCAGTGGGCATTTCCCTTCTTCTAGAGGACTCCATTGCTGTAAACTTGCTTTCCAAAAAGTTTATAAAGTCATTTAGCTTTGGCAATTCTCTCGGTTGCCGTAGAGATGTGACATAATCGCTATGCGTTTCGGCGTCTAGCTTGTTCGACAAGATATGGACGAGTAGTGGGTCCCAGGTGCTGATGTCGATCTCTAAGCCTTTGATGGCATTCAGACATTCTATCGTGGTGTCGTGAAGCTTTTTTATATTTTGGACCGACGCTTGTTGAATCGTAGGTAGATTCAGCAAAACGTTAGTGTGTGAGGTGAAAATCAGTTTGAGGTTGTTGTATCTATGATTTAAGATCTCCCAACATATGCTGTAGTTTTCAGAAGAGATCTGTAGATGTTGAATCAGTTTCTCCGCTTCTCCTCTTACCTTGCCCTTAAGAAACTGCATTTTTTGAGCGTTTGAAATTGACGGATTGCTGTGGATCGCCTCAGTAAAAAGATCTTTGAAAGATACCCATTGCTGGTAACTACCGTTGAATGTAGGTATATCCAATTGCGGCGTTATTTTATCTCGATGGGACACCGACCAAAGTTTACTGTTAATGCTCTTTTTCATGCTATGATAAGTGTGTTCATATTTGGAAAACGCTTCTTCATAGGCTTTGTTTGACCCTTCTAAAATAGAATCAAGCTCCCAATGCAGACTATCTATTACCGACCACCGTGACTGCAGTGTGCGCAGTAGGTCTTCGTACTCCCACTTTTCCGTTACCAAGTTAAGATCTACGTTCGCTACCGTTCGTTCGAATGCTCTGAAGTTACTCGTTTGCTTTTTCAGTAAATCTTCAGTTTTGCTGTTATTACCCTGTGACTGAGTCGTTGCGGAACCGGAGAGAAATGCTAACGGGGTTGCAGGGCGTAAAAGCGACGTAGTGGGCGTTGTTTGTTCTCCTGATAATCGATAGTTTTCGACAACTGATCGGACGTTGTGGTATTTGTTACGCGTGGTTTCGTATTGGTTGTTTACGAAATACGAATGCGTTTGGTCACCGATGTTAAGTAGCTTCGTATGGGTATTTTTAAACTCATACCAATACGAATCTAAAGTATCTAAAGTACGTTTGGTGTAGTCTACGGTCCTGCGTTCGGAACCGGTTTTCTTGAAATTGATGAGAAGTTTGTCGATGCCATCCGTTATTTGTTGTTGGTTAGCTAGTAAGTCTTCCATTTTCGTTAAAGGCAGAGAAGAAAATATGGAAAGATCTTACTTTTATTGCTGCGTTGCTGACGCTGAGCTGCTGCAGGTCTGTGGGTGACCTGCTCGTGTCACCAGCCCCAGGTGCTCGTTTTGCTGTGAGCTGGACGCTCGTCCTGCTGATGCTGATTGCTGCTCGTGCTGGTATCCAGGCGATCAACCAAGTGATTTGCTAGTTTGGCGATCTGCCGTGGATAACGAAGTGTTTAGGCTTGCTCAGCTCTAAACTCTTGATCTGCTGCTAGTATTTTCTAAATGTCCACTTATACACAAGTATGTCACTATAGTTCACTGTATATCCAAAGTCACTGTAAGTTCTTTTTTCGAAGGACCATAAATGTAAGAGCGCCTACTAGTCACGCTATGATCAGGTACGGCTCTTACGGTTGGTTACGAGATTAGCTATAGTCTTGTAACCGGGTAGCTAAATGGGGTAGCTTGCTGGGGTGCTATCTGCTAGGAATGAAAGCACTCTATTGCTGTTAAACCATCACTTATTATACTGCTACTTAATAACGATAAAAATGATTTAATGAAATGCTAATGAGTACGCGCGGCGCGGCTGATTGGCAGTTGCGAACTAAAGTCTGTTTCCGCGCTAGTTAGGTGAATTGATGGAAATGCTGACTGTACAAAAGATGTGCGGTTGCACCGTACAGGAAAATCCATTAGCCGCGGGTAACTCCGCGGCGCACAGCTGGTTAAGTTTATAGATTTTTTATTTTTTATTTTGTTATAGTACCAAGTACGAGTTGGAATCGCGCACCGAGGGTTCAGTACAAAGTTGTTGGTAGGTACTTAGATATTTTAAATAGTTTAGGAGTCTTTTAGGAGACTCAATGTATTTCCCGAATTGTTCTCGAACTACAAAGACAGTTTTTTGTTTTCTCTTAATTACAAATTAAAAGTTTTCAGATTTTTTCTTGTATTTGTAATATAAGACAGTATTAATTGTCAAATTTCATAGGCTTAGGTCAGCGAAAAGTACTTTAGGAATTTTTCAGCGAATCAGGTGCAGCAGTAAACCAGTGCTGGCCACCTGTGGCAGCATTTTGCTGAGCTGCAGCCTTTTTTTCTTGTAACTTGTGTTTATTATTGTGAGTATTATTTTTTTGTTTTCGTTTTCCTACATAATATATATTTTTCTACTTCTCATGCTCTGAAATTGCTAATTTGAGCAAGATATAGGCTGCACAAAATCGATTTTTGTGCACAAGGGCATTAAGGTATCTGCTCATAAATGTGTCTATATTAAGGCAAAGGAAATTGGCCATACAGCCAAACACAATAAAAAGATAGAATTTGTTATTTTATAATATTTACTTTAATTTATTCGCCTTATGTGTCTTTTGAGACTTTTATGTCTCATATATAGATATAAAAATTGAAATTGAAGTACGGTAGGTTATTTAATTAATTTAAGTTATATAATTTTAATTAATTTCACAAAATTAATTTAATAGCAGGCTGTATAGGTCTACACGTAAGATTTAAAAAAAAAGCGACAGGAAACAGGTCTTGTTTTTTTGTGCGTTTGTTAATTTCTTCAATTTGCTAAACAAATTCCTTCGGTATTCAAAGCTGTACTAACTTTACTTTGAATTTTAATTGTCAATGTTACACTACTGTTTTATTTCCTCGCAATTGAAGTAAAAAGCCAAATTTATAACTCGTATTTTATCCTCGACATTACTATTAGCGCTCGCCTTCGGCTCGGGCTGCTAAAAGTCTCGGATAAAAAAATGAACCGATTTGAGCACTTGTTGTACAATCTACTATCTAATTTATTTTATGTTACTATGGTCATAAATTATATTATTTTTAATGCACTAACCCGTGCTAAGGACAATTTTAAAAAACCTATTTAGAGGCTAAACATTCCACCCATGCCGGGATTCGAGCCCGCGACCTCTGGCTATCCGTGCCAGCGCTCTTACCAACTGAGCTAATGGGCGACTCACCAGCATCAGTGAAATTTCGAACCCCTTTACAATACTCTCTGTATTACGTACAGGTCCTTAGCACGGGTTAGTGCATAAAAAAAAAAAATATAAACACCTTTTGTTGCCAACTGTAATTGTAATTCATTATTAGTAAGCCATATTTTTTTTTGCCAAACTTGCTACATTGCTGGTCGCAATTAATGCACTTCTACTTTACTGACTTTATTTTACTTTGCTCTGCTCTGCTCTGATCTGCTTTGCTTGATAAAAAATAGAATAAGCAGGTAAAAAACAATTTATGTGATTTATGGAGTGCGTTCTAGTTGAAATGTGAAGTAATGCAAAAAAATCTCAAAAATGGGTGAAGTAATTTTAAATTTTGAAAATGCTAGACAATATTAAAGAAATATAAAAAAATGGTGTAAAAAGGTATGCACCGTTACAACTTCACTTTAAAAAACGATTCAAAGTCCTGTATTATTGCTACACATTTGGCACCAGCCGGGGTCACGTACCAGAGGCCAGATGCCTTATGGGCGGCTTGATAACTTCTGATAGTAAGGCCCGCCACTGTCTTACACCCCTCCACCAACCCGGACTTGCCCCCCGTGGTGGAGTATGGCCGAACTTTGCGATGCAGGAAGAGATCCGTGCCCCAGCTATGGAGACATACAAGGGTTTATAACGAAGGAGTCACGTGGGGCAACGGAAGTAATCCAACGTACGCGACCAGTACCGATCCCCAAAATATTAATAAACAAATCAGCGGCGCCATTAATCACGTATTCCCGTTATTGATTCATTAGTGCGACGATTATTTCGCTTAATTTTAATACACCACTACCCACAAAAAGCCTGAAATGTGGCATTTATTATATAACTCGTTACCTCTGTGCGGTTTTTTGTCCAACGTTCGTCATAATATGCTTTTAGTAAATTCGAATTGCTTTAGGGACCCTTGTCAAATATATATTGTAAGTATGGTAATGGTAAATTATATGTATTATCTTGCCTCTTACTCTTACATACTATGGATACAAGGTAAGAGAATTTAAATTTAAATTTAATTTAAAAAACATACAACCCTCCAACAACCCGGACTCGGTCCCTGTGGTGGAGTGTGGCCTAACCTTCCTGCGATGCAGAAAAAGACCCGTTCCCAGCAGTGGGGACATACAAGAGTATCGAACGATCGATCGAAAAAAAATGTTATTACCTATACAAAACACAAAAACGCCATTCCGAACTCGCTGACTAAAGTAGTCTGGCGGAGTAAAACGTAGCAAATTAAGTAAATCGCCTCTAGGCGTGTTTTAATGGAATCGTGTATTTATAAGGCCATTTTTTTAGAAAAAAAAGTCGTTGGTTGCAAAGTTGCCTGTCTGCACTGGGAATCGAACCAGGGTCTCTCGCTTCCGAGACCATCGTTCTACCCGCTGTTCGTTATATAAATTTGTGAAGTACCTGAAGGATAGAGGTGTGACGAAAGAACTGTTCAAATACCTCCGCGCTTGAAATTGCCAATCGGCGGTGGGCACATGTGTTAATTATTATATTCTTTTTAATGCGCTAGTACGGTAGGTTATTTAATTAATTTAAGTTATATAATTTTAATTAATTTCACAAAATTAATTTAATAGCAGGCTGTATAGGTCTACACGTAAGATTTTAAAAAAAGCGACAGGAAACAGGTCTTGTTTTTTTGTGCGTTTGTGAATTTCTTCAATTTGCTAAACAAATTCCTTCGGTATTCAAAGCTGTACTAACTTTACTTTGAATTTTAATTGTCAATGTTACACTACTGTTTTATTTCCTCGCAATTGAAGTAAAAAGCCAAATTTATTACTCGTATTTTATCCTCGACATTACTATTAGCCCTCACCTTCGGCTCGGGCTGCTAAAAGTCTCGGATAAAAAAATGAATCGATTTGAGCACTTGTTGTACAATCTACTATCTAATTTATTTTATGTTACTATGGTCATATTTAATGCGCTAACCCGTGCTAAGAACAATTTTTAAAAACCTATTTAGAGGCTAAAAATTTCACCCATGCCGGGATTCGAACCCGCGACCTCTGGCTATCCGTGCCAGCGCTCTTACCAACTGAGCTAATGGGCGACTCACCAGCATCAGTGAAATTTCGAACCTCTTTACAATACTCTCTGTATTACGTACAGGTCCTTAGCACGGGTTAGTGCATAAAAATAATAATGTAAACACCTTTTGTTGCCAACTGTAATTGTAATTCATTATTAGTAAGCCATTTTTTTTTTGCCAAACTTGCTACATTGCTGGTCGCAATTAATGCACTTCTACTTTACTGACTTTATTTTACTTTGCTCTGCTCTGCTCTGATCTGCTTTGCTTGATAAAAGATAGAATAAGCAGGTAAAAAACGATTTATGTGATTTATGGAGTGCGTTCTAGTTGAAATGTGAAGTAATGCAAAAATAAGGGTTCCGTTTTTTCCTTTTGAGGTACGGAACCCTAAAAATCTCAAAAATGGGTGAAGTAATTTTAAATTTTGAAAATGCTAGACAATATTAAAGAAATATAAAAAAAATGGTGTAAAAAGGTATGCACCGTTACATCTTCACTTTGAAAAACGATTCAAAGTCCTGTATTATTGCTACACATTTGGCACCAGCCGGGGTCACGTACCAGAGGCCAGATGCCTTATGGGCGGCTTGATAACTTCTGATAGTAAGGCCCGCCACTGTCTTACACCCCTCCACCAACCCGGACTTAGCCCCCGTGGTGGAGTATGGCCGAACTTTCCTGCGATGCAGGAAGAGATCCGTGCCCCAGCTATGGAGACATACAAGGGTTTATAACGAAGGAGTCACGTGGGGCAACGGAAGTAATCCAACGTACGCGACCAGTACCGATCCCCAAAACATTAATAAACAAATCAGCGGCGCTATTAATCACGTATTCCCGTTATTGATTCATTAGTGCGACGATTATTTCGCTTAATTTTAATACACCGCTACCCACAAAAAGCCTGAAATGTGGCATTTATTATATAACTCGTTACCTCTGTGCGGTTTTTTGTCCAACGTTCGTCATAATATGCTTTTAGTAAATTCGAATTGCTTTAGGGACCCTTGTCAAATATATATTGTAAGTATGGTAATGGTAAATTATATGTATTATCTTGCCTCTTACTCTTACATACTATGGATACACGGTAAGAGAATTTAAATTTAATTTAAAAAACATACAACCCTTCACCAACCCGGACTTGGCCCCCGTGGTGGAGTATGGCCTAACCTTCCTGCGATGCAGAAAAAGACCCGTTCCCAGCAGTGGGGACATACAAGAGTATCGAACGATCGATCGAAAAAAAATGTTATTACCTATACAAAACACAAAAACGCCATTCCGAACTCGCTGACTAAAGTAGTCTGGCGGAGTAAAACGTAGCAAACTAAGTAAATCGCCTCTAGGCGTGTTTTAATGGAATCGTGTATTTATAAGGCCATTTTTTTAGAAAAAAAAGTCGTTGGTTGCAAAGTTGCCTGTCTGCACTGGGAATCGAACCAGGGTCTCTCGCTTCCGAGACCATCGTTCTACCCGCTGTTCGTTATATAAATTTGTGAAGTGCGTGAAGGATAGAGGTGTGACGAAAGAACTGTTCAAATACCTCCGCGCTTGAAATTGCCAATCGGCGATGGGCACATGTGTTAATTATTATATTCTTTTTAATGCGCTAGTACGGTAGGTTATTTAATTAATTTAAGTTATATAATTTTAATTAATTTCACAAATTACACTATTTTTATTTTTAATGCACTAACCCGTGCTAAGGAACAAATTTAAAAACCTATTTAGAGGCTAAAAATTTCACCCATGCCGGGATTCGAGCCCGCAACCTCTGGCTATCCGTGCCAGCGCTCTTTCCAACTGAGCTTATGGGCGACTCACCAGCATCAGTGAAATTTCGAACCTCTTTACAATATTCTCTGTATTACGTATTACTATTACGGATAGCCAGAGGTTGCGGGTTCGAATCCCGGCATGGGTGAAATTTTTAGCCTCTAAATAGGTTTTTAAATTTGTTCCTTAGCACGGGTTAGTGCATTAAAAATAAAAATAGTGTAATCATGTGGGTACAGTGATATCGTTCCGATGTTAAACCTAACTGCAAAGTAGGTAGTCGGGGCTGTAAGTAATGCAATTTGCTTAAGTCAGATGTCGCTGCCTGTACGTAATACAGAGAATATTGTAAAGAGGTTCGAAATTTCACTGATGCCGTGAGTCGCCCATTGGCTCAATTGGTAGAGCGCTGGTACGGATAGCCAGAGGTTGCGGGTTCGAATCCCGGCATGGGTGAAATTTTTAGCCTCTAAATAGGTTTTTAATTTCACAAAATTAATTTAATAGCAGGCTGTATAGGTCTACACGTAAGATTTAAAAAAAAAGCGACAGGAAACAAGTCTTGTTTTTTTGTGCGTTTGTGAATTTCTTCAATTTGCTAAACAAATTCCTTCGGTATTCAAAACTGTACTAACTTTACTTTGAATTTTAATTGTAAATGTTATACTACTGTTTTATTTCCTCGCAATTGAAGTAAAAAGCCAAATTTATAACTCGTATTTTATCCTCGACATTACTATTAGCCCTCGCCTTCGGCTCGGGCTGCTAAAAGTCTCAGATAAAAAAATGAACCGATTTGAGCACTTGTTGTACAATCTACTATCTAATTTATTTTATGTTACTATGGTCATAAATTATATTATTTTTAATGCACTAACCCGTGCTAAGAACAATTTTTCAAAACCTATTTAGAGGCTAAAAATTTCACCCATGCCGGGATTCGAACCCGCGACCTCTGGCTATCCGTGCCAGCGCTCTTTCCAACTGAGCTTATGGGCGACTCACCAGCATCAGTAAAATTTCGAACCTCTTTACAATATTCTCTGTATTACGTACAGGCAGCGACATCTGGCTGAAGTAATTTGCATGACTTGCAGCCCCGAGTACCTACTTTGCAGTTAGGATTTTCATCGGAATGATTTCGCTGTACCCACATGTGTCAATTAATCCTATACTATCTCTCTGAGAGAAGATCTGTGCCCTACAGCTGGACGTTTATAGACTACGTAAGAAAAATAGGATACTAGGACAAAATTCAGCTACTCAATTTATATTCTCTTATCCATCATCTACAGTCAAACTCCAAATAAACGCTTACATATCCATATGCCATGTAAAGTAATGCGCTAAAATATTGAAAATATTTAATAACGAAAAAGCAAACAGCAGCTCATTAAAATGCAATTGCATATGTCATAAATGTCTTTCTTTCTTTCTTTCTTTCTTTCTTTCTTTCTTTCTTTCTTTCTTTCTTTCTTTCTTTCTTTCTTTCTTTCTTTCTTTCTTTCTTTCTTTCTTTCTTTCTTTCTTTCTTTCTTTCTTTCTTTCTTTCTTTCTTTCATTCTTTCATTCTTTCTTTCTTTCTTTCTTTTTTCTTTCTTTCATCATCATCATCAGTTTGACGCTCACTGCAGGACGTAGGCCTTCCTCATGGTTTTCCAAGCTTCAGGGTCTTGCGCCGCCCGCATCCAGAGACTCCCGCCGCCGTAACCAGGTCGTCAGACCATCTGGTGGAGGGCCTTCTCACGCAGCGATCTTGTATGGCAAAAGAAGTAAAAAACCAATTAACTGTAAGCAATTAATGCTCGAGAAATGAAATAACCTTGAAGCAATACAAAACTGAACTTCAAAGAAACTGAACGTAAGGAGGCCTTATTAAAGCCGACAAATACAGAAACAGAATATTTTGCTGCCACTGCTGATAAAATATTCTGTTGCGGAGTTCAAATAAAACGTTACCTATTAGACCAGTCAACATGATAGCAGGTGGTAAAAGGTATGACATTTCGGAACATTACAATGATATTATGGATTTCCCCGCTGCTCCCTTTGTATGTCCCACTGCTAGGGCACGGGTCTCTTCCTACCTCGCAGGAAAGTTATACTCCTAAAGGCCATACTCCTCCACAACGGCCAAGTCCAGGTTGGTGGAGGATTGTAAGGCAGTAGCGAGCCTTATAAGGATACTATCAGAAGTTAAGAAGCCAGCCATAATGCCTCCGACGTGGCTTAACGACTGCCATTGCATGACAGCCGGCACCAAAGGCTTAACGTGGTTTGCACAGTATGCAAGCGCTCGGAAAAAATACCATTAGCGGTAGTTTCAGGATGGTCACCAATCCTGTTGTTGCTTAATTCAAGTGGTTCCAATCACTCCGTTACACTGGGACACGAACGCTTTCACGAGCGGCAAGTACAATAACCTGGTAGTATTAGCTCGTAGCCCCGGCTGCCTGAGTGATCTTAAACGATTACGAAGGTTAAGCAATATAGGGCGCGTGCATTCATGGATGGGTGTCCGTCTATGACTAACGCTAGTGGCGCTTCGCACGTTAAGCAGTTGGTGCCGGCTGCCGTCGATATATGGCAGTCGTTAAGCTAATTCAGAGGCCTTAGGGCGGCTTGAAAACTTCTGACAGTAAGACCAGCCGCTAGACTTGCAAGCCTCCACCAATCCGGACTTGGCCCTGTGGTGGTATGGCCTATACCTTCCTTAGGGAAGAGATCCGTGCCCCTTGGTGGGGGCATAATTGGTTGATGATTAAGAAGAATATCCAGATTTAACTCACTCGAAAGCGCTGAATTCGCGCATTCTTGAGCACTTAAACAGTGAAGATTCACTGCTCAAAAAAGAAATGAGTCAATCCTTAATAACAACTTCCACCAGACACAATTTCTCGTTCTGGTCCTAAACTAGGATACCCTGTCCTACAGGTGTATATATACTGCATTATATATGTCTAAGTTATGTAACATAACACACGAAGCAAATCACAACCGAAGAGCGGTAATCGAAAGCTAGTTTCGCAATTACAATAGACGCGAACATCATCTAACTAGTACTCCAGTCTATAGCACCGCGCCGAGACTAAGGCAACATTACACGGTTCAAGCACATTGAAGCAATTTTACAAACCTATTTAGAGGCTAAAAATTCCACCCATGCTGGGACTCGAACCCGCGACCTCTGGCTAACCCTGCCAGCGCTCTCCCAACTGAGCTAATGGGCGACTACCGGCATCAGTGAAATTTCGAACCTCTTTACAATCTCTCTGTATTACGTACAGACAGCGACATCTGGCTGAAGTAATTTGCATCACATGCAGCCCCGAGTACCTAATTTGCAGTTAGGTTTTACATCGGAATGATATCGCTGTACCCACATGATTATATTCTTTTTTTAATGCACTAACCCGTGCTAAAGACAATTTTACAAACCTATTTAGAGGCTAAAAATTCCACCCATGCCGGGACTCGAACCCGCGACCTCTGGCTAACCGTGCCAATGCTCTCCCAACTGAGCTAACGAGCTTAGCACAGGTTAGTGCATAAAAAAAGAGTGTAACATTGAAGCAATGCCATTGAAAAGCATTGAACGTTCAACATTGCCTATTTACACGGTTCAACCAAATTGAAGCAATTCCGTTGAAAAGCATTGAACAATGAAGGATTTTACCTTTTCACTTAGTATTCATTTATGCGTCACTCGCATTGAAAATACTCGTCGAATCATAGCTTTCAAACGAAATGGCGCAATGGCATTGAAATGTATTTAGACGATTCAATGCCATTGAAGTAATGTAATTGAAACCAATATTGAACCGAAATTGAACCATGTAATTGCCCTAACGTCTCAATCCGATTGAAACAATGTAATTATTGATACGAAATTGAAGTGTGTAATATCGGCTGACGTCTAAATGCCATTGAAATAAAGTAATTAAAACCAATATTGTATGTTTATAATTTCGATCTTGTGTACCGTTTATGTATGTGTATCAACTGTAAAATAATATGTTGTCTAATATTGTTTAGTTGCACCGACTACGCGTCACTCAGTTTCTCTTCTTTTCCGTCAATGGTTGTCTGGAAGAAATTACTTTTAATAATAAGGTACTGTTATTCATTGTACTGTGATGTTATTTTTTAAGTCTCTTATGTACTTCCTGGTGTACATGCAATTAAGAATATTCTATATATCTATCTATCCATTTATTTGAAGTTGAACCATGCCAGTACAATGCATGAGTTCTAGGTTTTATAATAATTATGAAAACTCTGCTAATTAAGGACTTTAAAAAGACTAAGTTTGAAGTATTGTTGTCAATTTTTTCTCCAAAATGATCTTCATTTTGAAATGGACACCTAGTTTGAATTGTAACGTTCACTAAGCCGCAGTTTCTGCGCTACTTTGAACAAAACCTTTTCATTTATTTCATTTCAACATTGAACCGAAATTGAATCGTGTAATATCGCCTTCAAAGACTAACGATCTCACATTAGCAACATCGCCAATTAGTGACTAGGAAATGTGGGAAACATGTCCCAAGTTAGACTAATCATGTCACATTGTTTAATTTAATTCGCGACGCAACTCTGCGCCGCCGTCAGTTCAATTGCGAGGTGTTTGATTTCAAACAAAGGATTCCAGGTTTTGTTGAGTAGTAACGGAAATCATGTTAATTACATCTACGCGATCACCAGACGTGGTTGTTAGGTTTGGGGACAGTTCGATAATCGTGGTAACGTACGAAAAATAACCATCGAAAAACAGTGGCCTGCAAAACCAAGTATATACTACACCTTCAACATTTAATTTTTTTCTGAACTGCATAAGCTGGACATATTAAATAAAAGCTTCCTTTGAAGGTATGGTAATTAAATTAATATTAGGAACAAAATAAATACTTTTGGAGTCTTTTTTATTTCGAAAGTATATCTTGTGTACTTCGAAATTTGCTGCAATTTTATAAGTGTGATACTCAGTTTTGCAGGCCAGTGTATTTCTTCCAACAAAATTCACACTCAATAATGGCCACAGTTTTTACTAATAAAATTAGTGCCGATCGACTGCTATTACATGACAGCCGGCACCAACGGCATAACGTGCCATGCGAAGCACGGAAACCCTCAGAAAAATGGCACTAGCGGTAGCCACGGGACGGTCACCCATCCTGCACCTGACCACGCTTGTTGTTGCTTACCTCAAGTGATTGATCCCCAATCACTCAGTTCTGCTAGGCCACGAACGCTTGCTACAAGGGTCACGGACGTTTAAAATGCATCCGGATGGTCATAATATTATGAAGGCTAAGAAAAAGAAAATTATGAAAAAGTCACTACAAAATTCCAATAACTTAGGCTTTAGTAAAGTCAGTCGTTAATGCTACGCGCGTAGCAATTTCGTAGCAACTCTAAAACGTAGCACACGCTACGGCAGCGGCAAAGCTACGTAGTAGTACCGAGTACTGACAAAGCTTTGTCTGGAATTGTATTGGAAACAATTTTAATTTGTTTCTACGGTATGAGGAAGTCAAGTACCTATACTTACTTCGGTACAGCAGAACATAGCCTCGGGTCTTGAGTTTTTAACTGTCCTGTAATGTTGAGAAAAAAAGTGACTATTACGCATTTAAATTATTAATTTAATATACGCTACTGTGTAATAGTACATTATGGCGCTATTGTATAACATTGGTGATTACCGCCGAGGCGCTATAGAGACCCGAGCCGTAGGCGAGGATCTTAAGAGAGCCAAGGTCGGTTATCATCAATACACACGTGTACGAGTATCATACGACGTTTTTCAACACACTTGTGAAATAAATAACAATAAAACTCATTATAATTTATTTCAATACTGAAAACGAGTTGTGAAAAATGTTTTGCTATGGAGAAATTAATCAGTTTTCTATGCGTGCGCATTGCAATCGGCCACAGACTAAAGGGATGAGATTTTTTTTATTTTCACGCATAGGATTTGGACCTATTCTGCCACGTGGGAATTTAAAGTTTTCTTTTATTACAGGGAAAACATAAGTTATATTTGAGTAAAAGATTTATTTATTAAACACGTACGAGTTAAAATTATTTATTTAAATAAGAAGTTGCATGAAATGAGCAAGCATTCATTTATTTGTTCTATAAAACACGATCATATTTTTTGAATAAAAACTTTTTTAAGAACATAGCAACTCAACAAAAAAAATGTATTAACTCACTAGTGAGTTACAGCAATAAAAAGTCACAGTTTGATTGTGGTTGTTTTCTATGCCTAATTGCAGTGACCATAGAGCCATTTTATGAGCAAGTGTGTTGAAAAATTATTTATACAGCGTGTAATTGCAACTTCAACCAATAAAAGACTGCTTAAGTCATTTGTTTTGGTAGCTGAGCAAACCTACGTATTTATGTTAAGTCGGCTTAATCCATAGAAAAAACAGCTGGCTAGGCCGCAGGTTTTTTCGTGATTATGGTGAGAGGAATTGCCTCTTCGGCGAGCACATTTTTTTATTTATTTACATTTATAATATGTCAAATCTGAGCGCGCACTACAAATTTTAATATTCCATTAACATGACATACCATAAATATAACGTGCGACTTACAACAGTTGGACCGGCCGTCCCTAGGCATACGATATGCCAAGCGGGCAATTTCCCTTCACAGTGGAAAAGCACGATCACACGATCTTTCCTATATCTCTATTGTCTTACAACTTGACATAATATTATGGTGAAATACTATGTACTAAAATAGAACTTGCAAACCACTCATCCACACCCATCACCGTCCACACCGGTGGCCATAATACTAAATCGGCCACGTACCAGGACCCGTCGGTGAGTGGCAAGCGTTGTCATGTCACAAACATTTGATGAATGAGCGAGCATGGAAACTATCCACCAGACAATCGTAGATAAATGATTGCTAAAACGTGTCTTAGTGTCTAGGCGTTAAGGGTCAAATAGAAGACAGGGTTAGATTGGTTTTGGTAAGCTAAGAGGGCACTAGGTCGCCTGATGTCTGATGTGATTCGGTTAGCAAATGTGTCCATTACTGCCGTACGTACGTTGAGTTCCGTTCAGGATCAAATGCACAACGTATTTTATCTAATAGAGTATTGTTGCAAAATGTATATTCATTGCCAATTGCGATTAATAAATCTTTAGCAGTCTTATCCCCGGTTTCTGGTACACTAACAACCCGTTAATCTACTGTTAACAGCTGTCAGTTGGCCAAAGTGCGTACAAAAAAATATTTGACAGCTGTTATAAGTTGATTAACAGATTTTTAGTGTACGAGAAACTTGGGGTAACTATAGTCACAAGTTTGTAAACATCAATGCGCACGTGTATCATACAATTGCAAGAAACAATCTTGGGTGATAGGTGGCTTACTGTATGTATTTTGTGTATGTATTTTTACGTGAAACGTCCTGCAGTTGGCTAGTAGATGGTTTAAAAACCTATTTAGAGGCTAAAAATTTCACCCATGCCGGGATTCGAACCCGCAACTTCTGGCTATCCGTGCCAGCGCTCTTCCAATTGAGCCAATGGGCGACTCACCGGCATCAGTGAAATTTCGAACCTCTTTACACTATTCTCTGTATTACGTACTTGGTTGTATACAAAAACCGCATGCAACGAATACATGTTGCCTCAGCGAAGGCTCTAATTCTGTAACTATAGTCGTGATAGCCTGGTATAACTGATAACTGGTACGGATAGCCAGAGGTTGCGGGTTCGAATCCCGGCATGGGTGAAATTTTTAGCCTCTAAATAGGTTTTTAAACCATAGTCGTGTGAAATTTATTTATATATATTGAGCAGAGCAAAGTAGCCACAACGCAGATCTCTCTTGATTCGTGTCTCTAGATGGCGCCAGTGCAGCGTAACATTTTGCATAGTTTGAGGTAAAAATTAACTTAGCCAACTTAGCCAATTAGTCAATAAGCCAATTAGTACGTTGACACAGCCCTACACGCTTTTTTTTGTTGGATCTAGGGTTTTAAATCTGACTCGTATCCTAAATAAATCAAGATCTCGGAATGAGTAGTGAATGTTTATGATGCGAAAGTTTTCTTTATGACAATTAAACATATTTTTTTATAATCAGTCCGGAATCCGTTTCCGGAAAGAGTACTTTTTAATGTGGACCTCGTAGGTCGTGGGCCGGACGTCACTGGTCCAATGTCAAATGTTACTAAGATGAGACCAATCTAGGATAGTATATCTTTAAAAAATAGCTGACTAAACTGCTTTGCAGTTTGGCGCAAAATAATTAATATTTTTTTTTACTGAATAAACCAACTTAAAAAAAACATATAGTATTATAAGTACCAAATATTGGATGGTCAACAAAAAAATTGAACAAAAATTGTATGTCTTCCATGTCAATTCATTTCTTCCCGTCCATGTTACATACTTTGCAAACCTTTTAACAAAATCCACAACCTTGGAGAACATCTATACCGGTTTGTGTAGTTGTGTTTGGCTAAAAGTTTTCGGTTGAGTTTTATAACACATTGTACAAAACTCGACAAAAAATCCTTCATGACTAAAACAATTAGTGAAGTCTTTATTTTTATAAATGGAATTATGAAGCTTTTCAGTTGTTAATTTTCTTAAACGACTCGCACACATTATTTTGTTTGCTTACGGTATTAGACTCTTTTGAAATTTTAAGATGCATTCCTCTACATTTAGACGGACATTTTAAATTTATACCCTAGTGTTCTCCCATCTTGGTAATAAATCACGTAAGTCTACCGACGGCCAGCCCACGCCCTACGGCTAATTCATAGTTTTATCTCTTTATGAATTATTTACAACTCATTTCAAAATTCTCCAAATCGCATGGTGCTCGCTTGTACAAAAGGAACGTATTTAAATTGTAACATTTTACATTGTGAATTCAGTCAATTTAAATGAAACCTCAAAAAGTGCAGACTTACGTCATAAAAATAAGGTAAATGCCCTTATATTACACTATTTTTTTTTTTAATGCACTAACCCGTGCTAAGGAACAAATTTAAAAACCTATTTAGAGGCTAAAAATTTCACCCATGCCGGGATTCGAACCCGCAACCTCTGGCTATCCGTACCAGCGCTCTACCAATTGAGCTAATGGTAATGGTAATGCTCAATTGGTAGAGCGCTGGTACGGATAGCCAGAGGTTGCGGGTTCGAATCCCGGCATGGGTGAAATTTTTAGCATCTAAATAGGTTTTTTAAATTTGCCCTTATATTGTTCTAAGCTGTTTTAGTAGGATGTTATTGGGCATTCTGGACCAGCTTCCATTCGTTTGAGCTCACGACGCACCGCGCCGGTTGGCGCGGCTTGTCGTTCACTCAAACTCATTACATCTGTTCCAGAATACCCAATAATATTGATTGATTCTGAATTTTACTTGCGGCAGGAAATGAAATGATGTTAGTAACACAGATAAATACTGAAGTTTAATCGTGATGATCGCATTTCAGTAATGAGGACATCACTGGTAACATATTTCTCCAAAAATGAAATTTGTTAAACAACCTACATCACTAAATCTTGAGAATATTGATGTAGGATCTGAAAAAAATACATATCGTCACGGAAAGCTTTTACCAAACACCATCCGTTGTATAGTTTGCGGACCGTCTAACTGCGGAAAAACAAACTTAGTCCTTGGGTTACTTTTACATCCTAATGGTTTACATTTCCGTAACGTGTACGTTTATTCGAAAACGTTGTATCAACCAAAATACATATTTTTAGAGAAGGTAATGAATCTCGTTCCAGGAATACGTTATTATAAATATCGCGATAACAAAGAAGTCTTAAATCCAAGCTTAGCGTCTCAAAATTCTGTCATTATTTTCGACGATGTTGCCTGTGAAAATCAAAATAACATTCGTGATTACTTTGCCATGGGTAGACATAAAAATATAGACTGTTTTTATTTGAACCAAACTTATAGCAAAGTCCCAAAACAACTGGTTCGCGACAATGCAAATCTACTCATCATATTCAAACAGGATGATATTAACTTACGTCATATTTATGATGAACATGTGAACACTGATATGCCTTGGCATCAATTTCGCGAACTTTGTTCACAAGTTTGGAAAGATACATTTAGCTATTTAGTGATTAATAAAGACTGTCAAAGAAATAACGGATGCTACAGAATGAAATTCGACACCTTTATTACTTTCGACGAGTGAGATACATAAATGCCGTTTTTTTTAAATCAGAAGCCACTTTCTTATCTTCTTTATATGCGAGTAGTTGTAAAATAAGAAAAAATGTGTGATGAAAAATCAATTAAACAACAAATAATTAAGTCTGCTGAGGCTGTTAAAAAGAAGGTTCAAAACATGAAAAATACTAAAATGGATTCTGAGTTGGCATTAGAAACTATGTTCAAACCAGTAACAGATCCACTTAAACAGCTAACGAGAACCCCGTATCAAGAACAGTTAAGTAATGAAGATGTTGATTCGCTTGAACATTTAGCACGACAGTCTACACCTACGAAGAAACGAAAATTTTCTGAAATTAGCTCTTCAAGGGAATCACTCCAAGAGGTATCGAATGCTAGTAACAGCGATGATAACATAAGTGACTCTGAACTGAATCAAAGTCTTAGAAATAACATGAGTGACATATTTTTTGAAACAAATTCGGATGGTGCTTCAACACCAAATGCAAAGTCTTTATCGTCATGGTCTTTATCATCAGAAGTATTCAAAGATGTACCTTATGGAATTAGATTGGAAAATGGAAAACCTATGATAGGATCAGCACCGCTCTCCATAACTAATGATGCATTTGAAATAGCAGGTCATTCGTATGTCAAAACTAATGGACTCAGTGAATTACTTAACAAAAAAAATCCTGATCTAAACATTATCACTGAAGATGATAAAAGGAATTATAAATTTATACTAATAAGCACAAACGCTCATCGACGTAAATATGATCCCAATCAACCAATCAATAGCAACAGAGGATTTAAGTATTTACAAATTGTAAAACCCTTATTATGTTCCGCCAATGTTTCCAAAGGAAAGGGTTTATCATTGCTTAAAAAAGTTGATAACAAAGTAGATTACATTTTTTGGAATGATCCAAACGAATTAGTTGAAACATTGAAATTATTAATAGCTTCGAAAGATGCCGGTAATACTGGCTTAGATGATGAAATTGTATCAGTTTTAACAGAACTGAAAAAACGTGGTGTGATATAAAATGAATAAATACTTATGTAATCTATATTTTATTTTATTTCTACTCTAACCTTCACACTATTTACAAGATGAATATAGATAAATTTGGACATCATGTTCATAAAAGACTGCGTGTGTCAGATCCATTAAATTTGGTTCCTATAAACACAGGGCTAAGTAAAAATGAGTCAGGAGTTTACGACTTAAAACAATGTATATTGAGAGGATTACCGTTAGCTGTAGCAGCAGATGAAGCTGTTAGCAAGGAGTATGTAGAAAAAAACAATAAATTATATTGTAAAAAACAAGATTTCATTAATGAACTTAAAAGTATAAAAACTCAAATACAACTGCTACAGAAACAGTTAGATGAGAAGTGTTCAAAGGTAGAAGCGAGTAATATTATTAAAGATCATATAGTAGCACTCAGAGACTCATCGAAACCAGCATGAGCAAACAATCTGTTGTAAATGAAATCCATAAAGCAGCTAGAAGAAATTTCCCACGTCGTTCTGTTATTTTAAAAGGGATTGATGATTTATGGCAAGCCGATTTGATTGATATGCAAAACTATCAGAAGGTTAACAAAGGATTCAAATTTATTTTAGTAGTCATCGATGCTTTTTCTAAATACGCATGGATCGCTCCATTAAAGAATAAAACAAAAACTGAGGTGTCTCTAGCGTTTGATAAGGTTTTACAAGAAGGCCGATCACCTGCTAATTTACAAACCGACAAGGGTACCGAATTTCACAATGACGTTTTTCAGAAGCTTACGAACCGATGGAAAATAAATCATTATTCAACTTATTCAACAAAAAAAGCGTCTATAGTAGAAAGATTAATAAGAACTTTGAAGAGCAAGTTGTTTAAACATTTTAGCTTGTTTGGAAATTATAAGTGGATTGGAGAACCTTTATGTGATATAGTTAAGAGCTATAATAATACTATGCATCGCACTACAAAACATATGCCGTCTGAAATAAACAAGTTAAATGAATCACTCGTTGCATGTAATATAAACAAATCACAACCTTCCTTACCTGCAAAGAAAATTAAATTTCGTGTTGGAGACTTTGTCCGTATCAGCAAGCACAAAGGAGATTTTCAAAAAGGATATACACCAAACTGGTCTACCGAATTATTCACTGTTGTAAAAGTAATAAAATCTATACCCACAACATATTACATACGAGATCAACATTGTATACCAATAAAAGGTTGTTTTTACGAACACGAACTGCAAAAAACTAGCTGTCCCAATATTTATTTAGTTGAGAAGGTAATTAAAAAAAAGGGAAACAAATATCTTGTTAAATGGCTCGGCTTAGGTCAAGAGGAAAATAGTTGGATTAATAAAAGTGCTATAATAAAGCATTGAAGTATATTACTACAGATTAGTTAACTTATTTTTCATTACATCGTTAGTTATGAAAGGGAAAGGACTTCTCAATACTTTAATCAATAATTTACCAATAGAGTTACACTTACCAGGCTACAACTACTGCGGTCCAGGTACTCGATTACAAGAACGTTTGCAAAGAGGCGATAAAGGCATAAACCCTTTGGACAGCGCTTGTATGCTGCACGACATAGCTTATTCAAAGTATTCAAGTTTAGAAGATCGGCATAAGGCTGACTTAGAGCTAAGAAAGATGGCAAAGCAACGATTAAAATCAGAAGATGCTAGCAGAGGTGAAAAAGTTGCATCATGGTTGGTGAATAAAGTAATGAAAGCAAAAATTAAATCGGGTGCTGGAATTAAATCATTCAAAACTTCTATGGCTAAATTAAAATCGCATCTGAAAAAAAAGAAACCTAAAAATATTCAAGATGCTATTCAGTTTGCATACTTAGCAGCAAAAAAAATATTTCATAAGAAAAATAATATGAAGCTGCCAAGAATTATTCCCATCCCTAAAACTGGAGGAATACTTCCACTCATTCCTATTTTTGCTGGTCTATCAGCATTGGGTTCTTTAGCTGGAGGTATTGGTGGAATAGCAAAAGCAGTTAATGATTACAAGTCAGCCCAAAAAAATCTTTCTGAATCCGTGCGTCACAATAAAATGATGGAATCGATCTCCTTAGGCAAAGGTTTATACATCAAACCATACAAGACAGGTAAGGGATTGTGCGTACATTCTTCAAAAAACTAGTTAAAAGGTTACCCAGACGAGCACTGAGTAATATAGATTTAATATATTATACTCGGGACATCCCATACTTTCGAGGTGTCTATATGAGAGACACTTTACCAAGCAAATCAAATAACATCGAGTGCGCTATCCTGAATCTAGATAATTCAATAAATCCGGGAACTCACTGGGTAGCCTACATTAAGATAAATAATTACAGCGTGTACTTTGATAGTTATGGTTTAAAACCACCTGTAGAATTAATCAAGTACTTAACAAAAAACACTAACGTTTATTATAGTTATATGAACTATCAACAAAACAACACCTATAATTGCGGTCATTTATGCATAAAATTTTTAAAAACATTCTGGTTGAAACATTTATATTAAGAAATCATAAACTATTCTCACCATTATTACGATGTCATTCACGCTATCAATAACCGGTTGTAAACCAGCTTTGTCAACATTTTATTCGCCGGCTCTGCAGCTTGATGGTGAATATGAATGTGGGCTGATCTTTTTTTCGACGTTTAATTCGATTCCTAACATAGAATGCTACAACAACAAATTTCATTATGGCGACAACGAAATGATTGAAATACCCGAAGGATCATACGAGCTATTAGATATAAATGACTTTTTAAAAACAAATTTAGTAGACTGTACGTTTAATTTGATATGTAACAATAACACTTTGAGCACAAAAATAATTTGTTCAAAAGATATTCATTTTGAGAAATCCGGTTCAATCGGAAGGATATTGGGTTTTGGAAATCAGACTCTTAAAGCTAATATATTACATGAGTCTCTCTTCCCTGTAAACATTCTACCAACAACCATCGTTCGAATAGAATGTGATATCGTGAGCGGATCGTACATAAATGGGAAGCCTAGCCATATAATTTACGAATTTGCACCTAATGTACCGCCAGGGTACAGGATTATAGAAATCCCAAAAAATTTGATATATTTCCCAGTAAATCAAAATACAGTTAGCGAGATTAATATAAGGATTTTGGATGCAAATAACAACCTTATAAATCTACGACAAGAAGAACTACAGTTATATTTACACCTAAGACGAAAATGATAGATTTCATAAATAAAACATTGGTACCCGAAACCAAAGATCTCAGTACAACACATCCACCGCAACAGAAACCACCTGCTAAAAAGAAAAAACTGACTAAGGAAAATAAACAATTTCTCAGATACTTAAAAGTCATAAAATGAATATCTTAAATATCTTGGATTCTTTCGCCTACGACAACAGCATTGAAAGCTACCAAATCCATTCGTATAAGCCCTACATTAATAGTTTTAACAAAAACGATGAAATACGCATTCCCATCAATCAACAAGACTTATACGTCTTACCGTCACAGAGTACACTATACATCGAAGGTTCTATCACAGTGCACCGTCCAAATGGCGATAAAAAAGAGAGAGTGAGTAATATTGAGTTGGTGAATAATGCAGCGCTTTTTCTTTTCCAAAACATTCGATATGAACTAAATGGCGTAGAAATTGATAGGATAAAAAATGCTGGGATCACAACTACTATTAAATCATTGCTCTCGATGAATGAAAATGAATCAAAAATGTCACGGCTATGGGGGTGGGACATTGATGGAATAAAAAATACTACTGGTAATTTTTCCGCCTGTATCCCATTGAATAAAGTTTTAGGTTTCGCTGAAGATTATAATAAAATAATAATGAACTGTAAACATGAGCTGGTTCTTTTGCGTAGTAATACAAACCTTAATTCTATTAAATTAACCACTAATGAAGTGTTAGATGACATAACCATTAACAAAATTGTATGGAGAGTACCGCATATAAAAGTATCTGATCGTGAAAGAGTTAACTTGCTGAGATGTTTGGAGAAAGATAGACCTATCAGTTTAGCATTTAGGAATTGGGATCTCTATGAATACCCTCTTTTACCACAGACTACAAAACATACTTGGTCTATAAAAACCACATCTCAATTAGAGAAACCACGTTATGTGATTATTGGTTTACAAACTAATCGGAAAAGTTTAGGTATGAAAGACATGTCTCACTTTGATCATTGTTATGTACGTGATGTCAAGGTTTTTTTAAATTCAACTTACTTTCCATATGAAAGTCTCAATATTAAGTTTACTGAAGAAAGGTATATGATATTATATGAGCAGTACGCTAGATTCCAACAGTCTTACTATGGACGTCGGTGTGAGCCGTTGTTAAATCTGAAGGATTTCAAAGATAAAGCACCATTATTTGTAATAGATTGCTGCAGGCAAAATGAGACCCTGAAGACAGGTCCCATTGATGTTAGAGTAGAAATAGAGAGTGATTTAGAAATACCAGATCAAACTTCTGCTTACTGCCTCATACTAAACGATTGTGTAATCGAATATAAACCACTTTCTAACATCGTTAAAAAAATAACATGAATTCTGAACATATTTTTGTAGATTTACAAGGATTTAGAGATTATAAAAATAATTTTATTATTAAAGAGTTTGCTCTCGCTACTAAAGAATTTACTATGGTCTACTTGGTAAAACCTCCTTATCCATTTTCTACTTTATCAGATAGCGAAAAAAAGCAAGTTGTTTGGTTGGAAAAGAATAGAGGAATTTATTGGCGTGAAGGTTTTATTGACTACCGCGAATTTCATAGGTTAATTTATAGTTTATTGAGGAATAAGAAAATTTTTGTAAAAGGTTTAGAAAAAATCATGTGGGTAAATAAACTTTGTGGTGATTGTTGTGTTATTAATATCGAGGAAAATCAATGTCCTAATATAAAATACCTGCATGATAAATATAGTGTATGCAATTTTACGTGTTTTTCTCACCACAAACAATGTGCGTTGAAAAATGTACTATGTGTCAAGAAATGGTTTTATGAAAATAATGTTATAGAATTTATTTAGAATAAGCAAGTATTTATGTAACTTTTTTATTGAAAGTAAGAAATAAATGTAAATGTATTTAAAAAAGAAAACATGTTTTATTTAATTAATTTTTAATTTAAAACGAAATTAATAACTATTGCACATATTTTTAGAAATGTTCTTAACTACGTTTTCCACCATGTCCATTATTTCGTCTACAGGATCTATCACAACATATTGGGCACTTAACACCGCACTTTCACTGTTTGTGTCCTTACACTCATTTAAGTCGAATACTTCTATTTTTATCAACCGATTTCCTCTTCTTGCCGCCTTGCTAACCACATATGATGTAGACGTGGAGTCCTTTGCAACCCGTTTCCTTGAAGTCTTACTTTTCCGCTTCCCCACGTCTGATGGAGCCGGGTTTCGTATTTCTTCGACATCACTATCGAACCCACTCAAAATATTTTGCGCGTAGTAGTAAGGGTCAGTCGGATCAGTCTCGCCTAAAATCTGAAAAAAACAAAAAAAAAAATTATTAAAAATATTCAAACCTATTTCAAACTGTGTAATATAAATTGGATGGAAAAAAATAATGCTTACCGAAATCGACATGTTTTCACGTCTGCTGATCTTCTAGTTGGCTCGAACGATGCAGTAACAATAAATTACTGAACCACCAAATATAAAATGGATTTGTAGATGAGTGTAACTTACCTATTCATACGTTTCGATCGCTCTAGAAAATTAATCCTGTCTCTTTTAATACATATAAGAGTGAGCGAGCTCGAATTCGTAGTCAGCATTATCAATATCGAATGTGTTTGAATCAAGTATGTCATTGCTGACTAAGTAAATAGTAGTCATTGAACCCTTGCGCGCTATGCAACATCGATGCGCCTCCCTTGCTGTTTGCAACATCGCTAACACCTTGACTTGACCTACTTTTGACTGTCTCGTCGGTCTAGTGATGATAGCGTTTGATTACTATTGCAGAGGTCGTGGGCTCGATTCCCACAGGGAGCTGTCATACTTTCAGTAGACACGAAATCAAAACTTCATTGAATATAGTTTAGCTCTCCTCATCCCACCGCGCTCAAGACTATGTCTATAGCAAAAATTTCTGAGATATGTAGGAACTAACAATACTTACATATTCTTTTGTTTTTGTAACATTAGGTAACAATGTTAGGTCATGGAAATAAAAGAAGCTGGTAGTATAACCCAATTTATTCACCCAAAACTATACTTATTAGCTTATAGTACATAACACTTTTATAACTAAGTACCTATCTATTTTAATTCATTACATTATTAGTTCACTTAAATAAATACGCTATTCTTAACATACCTAAAGAGCTTTAGCTTTAACTTGAAGAGCATAAGAACGAAAACATAATATTAAGCTTATTCCACACTAGCTCTATCGCGGCGGTTACCGCAGCCGCAATCCATACACATAGCATCTAAGACTGAAACAGATCTATGAAATACATCATATCACGATATTTTGATTACATATTTTTAAATTTTATCCCATGGTCAATTTTACTATCTTATTTTCATAATATTGAGGTATGGCCCCACGCTTTAGTTGAGATTTGATCCCGATGAATCAAACGTTTATCATCATTTCTCGATAGAGCTATTTTGTTGACACTTTGCGTAAATATTTCATGTTTTATCGATTTAAACAAGATATTTCTCTTGCGCAGCACATTACCTTCAAACAAGGTCTGCTCATAATTACTAAAGTTAAGACCGCGAATAACGCTCATTTTTACTCCTTTGGCCTTTTTGACAGTTTTTTCTAAAGTTTTGAAACAGTACAGTTTTGATCGTAATCCTACAAATTCTGTAATAATTTCACCACCCATTTCATCCTTAAATAGCCCAGGAATCTTTTTGTTTTTTAATGGAATTTGATGTATATTATTACTATCGTAATTACTCGTATCAAAGTAAGGTAGTAAACGGTATTTCAAATCTAGGAAGAAGTCCTCTGTGGACAAATGATAGATGAAGCTATCCGTATCAGTATAGCACATCTCAACATATTTCCCATACATAGGTTTAATAATTGAATAATGAAAGTCATACATGTGGCTTTTGGATAACTCAAGAACAGTAAACCCAATGTAGATAGGTTTATCTAAAACCACACGTTCTGGTTTCATTTGGATGGCAACCAAATTTTCGGAAAAAACTGAAGCACTGTGAAAGTTTGGACGGGCTATCAATTTTTCTGCCGATGTGCATTTTTTCGTTTTGTTTTGACTATCGCTCCATTGATTTACCAAATAGACGTTTACTCTGTGTTCAGTATTTTCTATAGTCTTTCCAAATATGCTGTTGTTCAAGAGTTTGAAAAAGTCTTGTTCGAAAGTTGATTGGGCTTGTTGCCTCAGTTTTGTATTAAGTTCAATGTATTGTTTGAGATAAGCACTTTGACGAAAAGTAATGACTCTATGGATTTTTCTTAGTATTAATCCATGTTTCAAGCATGTTTTAAGATGCACATAATGAATAACATATCGATATTTATCGTATAGGTTAGGGATTAATTTCGAACTCTTTCCACCGGGTGGTATGCATCGCTCAGGACAAAATGGGAAATCATTGTGATAGTCGTGTAGGTGTGTGGGATAAATAATATCCACTTCAAGAATATAACCAAAAGATGCATTATCAGGAACTGATGTGATATCAATGGTATTCACTTCAGACTGTTCCAAAAATCTGAAATCTGACAAAGGTAATACTTGAGACATGCTGAAGCCGTATAAATTGTTAGCATCAATATACGTTATGAAGGACTCGGGACGTGATGGGTCGTACTCAGACATGTATTTATTGTTTGCTTTCGCATGTCGCTTGGAACACATACATACACCACCCCGTATTCCATCCTGAATCATCCGAATAATCGCTAAGTCGCTAAGCAATTCTAATCTGACCTTAGTTTTCAAAAGCATCGCATCAAATGATAAGCTGGGTGCTGTGAGGTAGAATGCCGGGTCTAATTGATAATATCGTTTACATGTTTTGCGGAAATGTTCAAAAATATCGGCTAGTAGCAAGACATCTGTTTTAACGTATAGATCAGTGTATTCACCTAAGTTACGAATGGAGAAAGTTGACCATACTGACTTGGCATGTTCATAATCTTGATCAGAAATTTCTTCACCACTGATAGTATTATAAAAAGCAGATTTGGGTGGGAGGGAATTTTCTTCGTAGCATTTCCAATGTGACATATAGTCATATGGATAAACACCTTTGCGAGTGAGTAATTTGAGTTCAGTGTCATTTGCAAAAAATGATTTCAACAACGAGAATTCCTCCACCTTCATTGTTTTCGTGAGTTTTTCTAAACTGGTACCTAAAAATTTAAATGAATCGATAAATCGAAGTTGGATACCTTCATCTTTCGATAATGGTATATACTTCGTGAAAGAAATATAGTTTTCTTTTGTTTTAGGTATTATTCTAATCGGACCAGGCGCCTCGCCTAGTTCTTTGATAAATAAATGGCAATCGTAGCCTGACAAATTGTGGAAAACAACTGGAACAAAATTTGGTAGTTTAAATTGTAAATTACAATGCTTGTGAGCTGCCCCCCGATAGTGACCAGTGATGTGACAGTGGTCTCGCACCTTGTCAAATATTAAAAGATTATCACAAATATGACAGCGGACAGCATTTTCAAAATTTTGTGAATCATTATCCGTGAATATAATTTTAATATTAGCTTTTAAAATAGTGTGTATTTGCTTCATGTCTCGATACAACCATTCTACAAATTTTGATACACAGTCTGATCCCCGATAGCTGACGTAGCGATTATACTTGGCATCCACTGTACAAACAATATAGTAACCAAACGCTGAGGGCACATGTTGTTGTAGCAGGCTAGTGCTCGCAATGTTAGGGTCTGCTTCACACCCCAGATGACGTTGAAGCATAGTCTCAAAATCAGCATAAATGATAAAGGGTATGTTTTGTTTTCGTTCGTAATTCTTAAATTGAAGAACCGACCCTTGGTTAGGAAGAGCTGTAGCAATACCACCACATGCATGAATGACTAGTTCATTAGATGTTTTAAAAAATAACAGACATGATGAGCAAAAATGCAGTTGCTGATGGTGTTTAGATATTTGGCTTCTAACCAGACGGGGAAGGTTTTTGATCAAACAAAAGTGAGAGCCCTCATCATTCTCGAGAAATAGCAGATGAACGATATTTTTCGCAGTGGAAGACTCTGATCTGTATAGTGGACCTACAACAGTTTTTTTGCCTTGTAAGCCATACACAAAAATAGCGATATCTGGATTATTTTTTTCAAACACCGGGATGTCAGAAAAAGTTACTGGATATGATAAGCCTTGAGTGTTAAAAATATCGCGAAAATCGGGATAAGACGAGACACGATCGGGGTGGCTCTTTGAAGGGAATAGAGCAGCTGTAACACACCAAAGAAAACAATAAGGATCATCATTTTTTATATTCAAACATGCTTTTTTGTTTTTTATAAATTTTGGTAAATCTATAAACGATGACCCACTCAATGGTTGATATTTATTTACATTGATTTCCAAATGAGAGTTACTCAAAAATGTCCAACCGCTATCTCGCTCTTGAAACTCTTCAAGCTTTTTTTTCAATGTATTTATGATTTCTGAAAAAATGGAATTGAAGTTGTGGTTCATGTGTATGGTAATGTTTTTCGTGCCAAACGATTTTAGTTCTTGCAAATCGTTTTTGTACATAAGGAAAAATGAAAAAAGCTCAACATTGACTTTTATGCAAACGTGTTTTTTCAATGAAATATCAATCAGAGATTTTAATTTATTATGGATAGACTCGAAAAAGGTTTCAATTGAGTGCTGACCATCACCGTTAGCCTGTATCTTATAAGTTGCAATACGATTACGGAATGCAGAGGTCAGAACCTCAACATCTTCTGACAAATGATGAGTTGCGACTTTGCTTTTGTGGTCAGTGCTGCGCATATGACCCACCCAACTTTTTGGGTTGACAAGAGTTTTGCAAGTAATGCAATAAGGCATTGTAAATAAAAAGTAGTAAGATTGACCAGGAAACAGATAATTAAAATTTAGGTTTTAGACACAAAAATAAATAGGTAAGTAGCAAAATAATATGTTTATTATAAATTAAAGGAATTTTATTTTATATTTATCTTATCACTAAAAAAACTCGCCTCACTATTATCATACAGTGAATAAACTTGTTTAATAAATTTCTGTAATACGTCCCAGTGCGGTGTGTCCGTATCAGTCTGCAATTTTATTACCATCAACGCTTTTTTCCACCTCTCTTGAACGTTGGTACTTGCAGCATCGGTAGTGTTGTAGACCTTCAATTCTATATAGAATTCTCCTTCCGTCGTTGCTGTCCGACGAACGTGACCATTGGCGACCCGCGTCACTAGACTCGACCCCAGTTGGTGCTGCTCGGGAGTCGCTTTAGCGACCTTCTCTGCGTCTCGCAAAATCCCGAAAAGATCTCCCACCGTCTTTTTCTTTAAGGTGCTTGCAGACCTGTAAAAGTGAACAATATATTTTAAAACATAAGTACCTTCATAAACTTATACCTATATTCCGATTGGGTAGGCTATCTATAGGAGATACACATACATTGAACGAGTATGAAGTGGATGATAGTTTAATATGAAGGGTACATATCTACTTTTGATCTATCCCATATATGTCATTCTTAATAAGCAAATATCCCAAGTGATTCTTAATAAGCATATCTTACATGGAAAACAAAAATACTACGCGAAGCGGGTATCGAACCCACGACTAGTAAGATGCAAAGTAAACAGTCGACAGCATGTTAACCTTTACGAGTACATGCCTGCAATGTAATCAACGATTCAATGACTCAGCGGTGTGCTAGAGTCAAATGACGCGACAACGTAACAACGAATAATATAACGAGACTAATTCTATTCCAGTAAACTTTTCCCTGGATGTAAACATTTACCGTAACGATCAATGTTAAGCCGGGTCCGCTGCGCCATGTTACGCGTGTTACAAAAAATGTAACACGTTATTAAAACAAAAATGGGGAGTGGTATTAACACTTTACGTGTTACGTAACGTAACGTTATATAACAAGTACCTAACGTGTTATACCATGTCCCACTTTTATTATATTTAAGTGTTACGTTTTTTGTAACACGCGTAACATGGTGCAGCGGCCCCGGCTTTAGGCTATAGAAAATAAGGTTTAAGGGTCAAACCTATGGTTTGAATTATTAAGACGAATAAACAACTTTTAGTTATGAAACAAACAAATAAACAGTTGTTATCTCTTTCAATGTTCCAAGATTTTCATCAACAGCTTGATTACATCGAGGGAATCGTCATTTGAAACGATGTGTAAAGTGTACAATCATTTATAATAAACTATAGATGTATTGTATTCTTACCTAACTGTCTCCTCAACGTAGCTCGATGCTTTGCGTTTGGAGCTGGTTGGAGTCTTTTGCTTCTTACTCGACTGCACAGCAATAGGTACACCAGAGAATTCAAACTCGGAGTCAGACCTGAAATAATAATAACATAGTTTTATACCAGTCTTATACATTTAACCTAAACGATTTATACACCGTATTGTAATTACTATACTAGATAAATGTAGTGACTGGAACATATTTTTTAGACATAGTTCGGGACATAGTTTTCATATAGGGACTAATACGGTTTAGTCAGTGGAACACGTAAAAAAAAAAATTAGGATGTAAATAAATATACTTACTAACATTTTGATACCGATGGAGTGACTGGTAGCGAGGAAGTCGTAGATAATTACACCACACGGAGACTGTACTGAACAGCGTTATCACGTTATCGGAAGTGATGAGAATTTTAGATAAATCAGGGTGTTATAGGTTTATATCCTAAATGTGTATGTTGTTTTTTTATTACAAGTACTGTAATGAAGTAAATGCGAAAATCGCCTTTATTTATAGGTGTATGAATATAGGTGATTGTTGATAAAAGTAATACATATTACTTTTTAGTATCGAACACCCAAAATTTTTGCTTTGCCTTCAAAAGTAGGTACTTAACCAAATCATCTTGACCGGTAGCAAGGTTAAGCCTATATGTTATTCTCATAATGTCAGCACTATTTAATAGCTCAAGTTAATGTGGCTGGTTGCCATTGCAACATAATGTGACCAATATATCGATTATTGTAGGTAAGATGTTTCGCAATCAGAAGCTTGCAACGGATCCAATAACGTTAACGTAGCAAATTCGTAGGTTTCATACCTAGGTAGGAGTAAATAGTCCTAGATACACATGTTGCAATTTACTTTAGATTTTCTTGATCTTAATCAGATAATGTTCGAATTGGGTGAATATTTCACTATAGCAGAAGAAAATAAACTGTTATTTCCAGTTACCAGAAATCGGATGATGAGCTAAATAGGAAATTATAATTAATTCCTCTAGCTTATCCATAGAAAACATCGTATGATATCGATGAAATTACTATATAAATGTATTTCAGGATAAATAATACTTATCTAGGTATTCTTTATAAAGCATTTGGTAGACTCCACAATATTATGTGAAAGTCAAACATTAGGTATTAATGATACCTACAGCTAAATATTTTGATGCAACGAGTTTTTTCCGTGTGGATCTTAGACTAGAGTATAGCTAGTATAGTCAACCTTTGGTTATCTCTTATGTAGGTGATACATTAAAATATTATGACCCCTCTAAATTCTTTATTTATGGGTTATGTAAAATTTACTGTATTTATTTTACTGTATGTTACAGATAAATTTAGATAGAAAATGAACGAGAACTGATGTTAGAAAACTGTTGAAAAAATATAAAACTATCTGCATAGGTTCAGTTACGTATAATGGGATGAGAATAATATCTTCAAGTTTCAATTAAAAAAAGACAAAATGCTGTCGGTCGTATTTACAAAATCATGATTTCTTAAAATACTTTAACATCAAGTCTTAAAAAAATAATAACATGGAAAATGCTTTATTACCGGAATACCTTTAAGGAATGTTCAAAGGAACCAACTTTTATAAATAAAACTGTACTTTTTGACAACATATTTTTTCTTACACCGTGTATACTTCGTATCAAATTTATAACTCCTGCGTCAACAGCTAAAGGTTGACAATCCCTGCCAGCCACCTATCATATTCGCATTCGCGTTAACTAAAGTGACACGTTAGTAGGAAATAGATTTCCATTAATGAAAGTATACTTTTATGTGTCAGTGATATTATCATTAATTCACGATTTTACTTAAGTATACCCAAGGATTCAAGTAACTGTAGAAGTACATTTTTCCTACTGTGCAATGTTTTGTGTTTTCCGTAGTGAACGATAAACAGGAGACTTCAATCTGATCACTAACATTTTTGTGGGAAAAGTAAGGTATTCTTTGTGCCGACCATAAAATATGCCTAAAATACAAGTATTTCCTGGTTCTGCCAATCACCCAGTATTTGTGTCACATGAAAAGGATCACAAAATTTTGTTGTGTTGGAATCACCTTTTTTACAATGGGAGACGTCAATCTGACCATAAAATACAGTTAAGACGAAAATGTTTTGTGTCACTGTTGCGCAAGAAGGTTCATCACATGAAGTCAATCTGATCACAAAGTAATTTGTGGTGCTGAATCTTTCTAACAGTGGGAGCCGTCAATCTGACCACAAAATATGATTAAGTTGAAATTGTACTTTTATGTTATTGTATGAAGGGCCATCACGGGAAGTCAATCTGATAACAAAATTTGTGGTGTTGTACCTTGTTCATGTGGGAGACGTCAATCTGACTACAAAACAAACTGGGTTGAAAAAGCAAAGTTTTGTGTCACTGTTATGAAAAGTAGACACCAGTGGTGTTAAACTCATTCAGTGGGAGAAGCCAATCTGGTCACAAAACTATGACTGGGTAAATACAAGTATCACTTGGAATATTTCATGTCATTGTCTTAATGAGGAAACCTAACCGATACCGCAAATAATGTGTGCTGTTTTATCTAGTATATTACGAAACTGCACAAAACATAGCTAGTGGGTAAATACAATTCAGTTGAGCTTGGGGATCCTTTATTTAATTCAACTCAGTGACTATGCGGACCTATCTCCACCAAGATGATGGTGAGTTGCATTCACTCAAGCTTCCTAGTGTCATTCGTTTTCATTGATGGAATTTATCATAAACTGTGTAGGTTGCTCGTAAAATTATTGAAACTATAAATTAGAATCACTCGATGTTATTGGGTATTCTGGAATAGCTGTAATGAGTTTGAGAGAGCGACAAGCCGCGCCAACCGGCGCGGTGCGTCGTGAGCTCAAACGAATGGAAGCTGGTCCAGAATGCCCAATAACATCCTACTTGTTTTATTTCCTTAGCCTTAGTCCCAAATAATGATTTTGATATTGGCGACGAAAATGTGGAACTGAAACTTTCGTGACCGTCACATAATATATTATTATTAATACTTTTATTGCACTTAAATTTTAACAATAAAACCAAACAATGCGGCAAACTTAATGCCATAAGCATTAAGCATTATAAATTGAATGGATGGGACAAGGAAGTAGGTATATTAATAAAATACACAGACATGAATTTAGCTCAACAGGCAAGCACCGCGATTTGCATGATAAACCAAGCGCGCCAATTTCTTACTACCTACTGAGAAAAAGTGAAAGGAAATGACTAGTCTTTTTTTGGTGCAATAATCTTTGTTTGTGCCGAGACATGGTGCGTCTGTAGCCGAATCGATGCATTCGAGATGCGGTGTTGGAGGAAAATGCTCAGAATCCCGTGGCCAGCCTTCAGAACCAATATTTCTATACTTAACGAGCTCGGAATAACGAAGCGACTGTCATCATTCTGTCGCCAGAGGTCCCTTAGCTTTTTTGGGCATATTATGCGGTAACGACGTCATAGCCTAGAGAAGCAGATCGTTAGAGGGCAGACGAGCGAGAGGCAGAACACCAATGCGCTGGTCCGATGCCATAAAGAAAGCATCTGGGGATCAATTCAGCACGCATCCTATTGCGCATATGACCAAGCCAACCATTTGAACTATTGTATATGGTCACGATCCTCAGACTTGAGGGACCGATTAAAAAGAAGAAAGAAAGAATCTTTGTTATATTATTACTGTTGTTAGGTACACATTATACCACTGTTTATCACTGCGCGATGTAGCATTTTGTAATTTTTATGACCTCAAACACACTGATAACAGCCAAGCGCGGACTGACAGTAGTAGTGGCAAAGGTGCCTGGCACTTATGCAAATTAGATGTGCTTGCGTTCTCTATCTAGATCCATGGCTGTTGTATTTATTTATAATGACACAAAATTGGTTCAATCTGGACTAAATATTATCCTTGTTTACCAATCTAACTTTACAATAACCTTTTTTAGGACGTCCACTTCTCAGAAACAAATTAACGGCAATGTATAAAATTTAGGCTTAAGCCGAGCCGGGGGCGAAAACCGGAGCACTGACCTAGCTCTCGTCGAATTAAACGGAAGCACTTTTAATTAAATAGCGGGAATGGACCGTCCGGCCGGACTAAGTCTCTAATAGAAAAGTGCTAAAGTTTACCACTGTTAGTTTGGGTGAAATATCGTATCCGATTTTGGTAAAACGGTCCGCCTGGGGCGGGAAACCTTTTGTTGAGTTTCGAGTCACTATAATTCGTATGAATGTTATTGAGTGGAGACCACAAAATGACAATCGAAGTGGAGAATATCCACCAGCTCACTGAACCGATGTTAATAATAACTTATACAGACACAACACAGTCACTTATGGTCGGAAACTAGGATACCCTGTGCTATGGTTACCATTCAATCACCATTATACATCTGAGGCAAATTTCTGATATTGGTGATGATGACAGAAAGAAGTGGTGTGCCTAGGGGGAGCCTTTTTTTAGAGTATTGTCTTTGATTTTTAATGACTCGGATTAGGGTTCTGCGAATAAAAGGCTGAGACTGGGTGCACGTATGTTTACTGATGAAGTCAAACGACAACTAACTGAAATACAACGCCGGGGGGCCTCTCTACAGTGTGTCCCTACAGTAGCCCCCTTCTTAAAAATAAGTATTTCAAATTTTCTTAAATTAATATGAATTTCACAAACAACAGTTCAATTTCTGCACAGCGTGCTACACACGACTGACAAATTTTGTGTAAAAATTATACCTAGCGTTTAACTGCTCAGTAATAGACACAAGAAAAATCAGTTAAACAAAAACAAGGTGTTTTATTAAATTGTTACCTACTCGTATAGAAAATAATACATTTAAGCACTGATAGTTACACTAGTACGTTTCAGCACTACGTTGAGCCGTTTGCGGTAAGGTATGTACTTTAATCGCAGGTTGTGTTTTACAAATTGGATTTTCACAGCAAGTGTCCATCGAAAAGGTTGTTGACCAGCGCCGGAAGGGCCACTCGGTCAAGTGTAATAAAGGGATTTTTGGCAGTCGCCGATAAGACGCGCCGAGCGGGCTTTGGCGCCCTGAGACCCTAATAACAGACAGAAGATTCGTTCAATAGATATATTGTGTTAGTTAAAAAGAAGCATTCCACTAAAACATTCTTTAAATGCAGTTTGAAAGTAAAGAGAAATACCAACTTATATAGCACGAATACAACTATGTGACACGATATGCATACGACCACTTTTGACTACCCCATAAAGTTGTGAGATAAAACTATTTGTAAACAATAACTTAGTAGATAGTTATATATTAAACGGGTCAAATCGCGATTATTTATTAGGTAAAACGTAATTACCTTATTTTCCGATGTTTCGGCAGCGTTACAGTTGCCATGGTCTCGAGTTTTACTTAATAAATAATCGCGATTTGACGCGTTTCATATATAACTATGTATGCGTATCGCGAATCATTAAGAAATACTAATAACTTAATAGGTTTCTGTCATAGTATTTCAAGCCGGGTACCGTTTAATATATAACGCTTGCGTGTTTCGCCAGGCACGTTAAGCCGACTGTCATGTAATAGCCATTAAGCCATGTCAGAGGCCTTATGAGCGGCTTGCTTACTTCTGACAGTAAGGCCCGCCACTGTCTTAAAATCCTCCAGCAACCCGGACTTGGCCCCCGTGGTGGAGTATGGCCTAACCCTTCTGCGATGCAGGTAGAGACCCGTGTCCCAGCATACAAGGGTTCAGGGACCATGCAGCTCGTTAAACCATGAGGGCGGCCTATGTTCTGCAGTGGGCGTCCTAAGGCTGATGATGAACATGCGTTTGGCTTATGTAATAATAATCCAAGTGGTTAAGGATTATGACATCACAGTATTTTTTTTGTTAGACCACGGATCGATCGCAGGTGAGCAAAAGAATTATCTAAGATTTTTCTCTTTCTAAAGGAACGAGTGCTTTTAGTTTTTATTCACCATCTCGAAGAAAATGAGAGTACTAAAAAGGAACCGTGGAGAAATGAAAACACCCCAACCCGTTTTAGAAGAAAGTAGCGTACAAAAATGGGGCTCGGTGGTCAGCGGGGGAAGCCTTTTGCCGATATTTCTTTTGGACCCAAAGCGATTTCAAAACTACTTTCAATCGCGCCGCTAATCGGTCTAGTTTTATCGGCAAATAAACGCTCCTTCACACGCCCCTGCTTAGTTTGGTCGAGCGATTGATTGGTTTTTGAGTTGTTCGTAACAGGATCAGAAATTCACGGGTGGAAGATCAAGTCAATTTATGTCCAATGGATTAAATGATTAAAATTAACGAAATTAAAAATTTTGTTTATTGTTCTGGAACATATAGTCGTTTGTACATCACAAATAACCTTCTTACACTTAGTACTGTTACATATTTCCTGCAATATACAGGAATGCATTAGTGCAATGTGAAATCTGCACTTGTTCATGCAAATTATTTACTTGTTTTATACTAATACGTAGCTTATGTTTATGAAACAATTAACTTTGCTCAGTGTTGGGGATAAGGCGACTCACTTGACACTCCTTAGGCTGCCTCGTAGTAGATAGGTATCAGGTTGAATGGGGCCGCGGCACAGGGGTGCAATATCAGCATGTATCGCCCAACTGCAGAGTCCATAGGGGTAGTAGGGGCAGAGTCCAGTGGATGAAAGGGGAAGGCTCACTAGCAGTAAAACGTGAACACACACGACACACGAAACACAGCGGTCGACCGGCGCACACGCGGGTAGGTAACACGTACGTCTATACCGCACAAAGGTCCATAGGCAATTGTAGGGTTCGCAATTTGCGAATCGCAACGCGGCACACAAGGTATGCCGCCGAAAATGAAAAGATCGTCGCTTACCCATTAGAAATAAAATTACACGAAAATAGGAAACGCATACATTCAAACCTGCGTTGTCTTGTAGGCAAATAAAAACTAATAATATGGGACGCGACGGAACACTCAGTAAAGAAAGGAATGTACAAAAAGTGTTTGCCTATACTTGCGATGTTGTATAACTTTTAGTAAATAATAAAACTGAAACGACTTCAACTTTGTGCTTTATTTATAGTATATTTTATTTATTTTACGTTATCAACCCTTGTATGTCCCCACTGCTGGGGCACGGGTCTCTTCCTGCATCGCAGGAAGGTTAGGCCATACTCCACCACGGGGGCCAAGTCCGGGTGGAGGATTGTAAGACAGTGGCGGGCCTTACTGTCAGAAGTTATCAAGCCGCCCATAAGGCCTCTGACATGGCTTAACGACTGCCATTATGTGACAGCCGGCACCAACGGCTTAACGTGCCTTGCGAAGCACGGAAGCGCTCGGAAAAATGCCACTAGCGGTAGTCACGGGACGCTCACCCATCCCGTACCTGACCGCCCCTGTTGTTGCTTAACCAAGTGATTGATTCCAATCACTCGGTTCGCCTAGGCCACGAGCGCTTCAATTCTATTCTATTTATTTTATTTATAATAATAAACAGAAAACTGGATAAATACGGAATAAGCAGGTAAAAATTGTCAGGTCTAGTCGAGATGTAGAGTAGTGCTAAAAATGAGGGAAATCTAAAGAGGTAAAGAGGCTTTCACCGTTACATACTAAGCTAAAGTCTGTATGAAGAGAGCCAGAAATTCAGATTGAGTAGAAGGCACTAGGTAATTGCAAATTTGAGGTTTCTCTTGAAGGCCATTTTTTTGTTCTTGAACCTCTAAAAAACACGAAAAAATATAATTGTTTTTAACTAATCGTCAACTGCATTTTCAAAATTTATATGTATAATATTGGTTTTCAATACCTATTCTACCAAAAAAAAACTTCTTATGTCAGCATGGCCGAATTTTTGTACGTTATGTGTGATTTAAGTATTTCTTATATGCAATTTTTTTATTTCTTTATTTACATCTGTAACTTGTAGCTAATGCCAAATCGCTACAAACTTAGTTATTTAATCACTTACATACTAAAAACAAAACAGAATCATCCCTCTTCAAGCATTCCCTTGCATTCTTCAATCTTAGCAATAGCAAAAGTCGCAACATTCACGAATGGCTTATTCGGTTTGACATTAGAATCCTAAATATTTATTCGACGACCTCGGTGGCGCAGCGGTTTAGCACGCTGACTGTAAAACCGAAGGTCTCGGGTTCGATCCCCGGCCGAGTCAAACTAGGAAACGAACTTTTCTAGTTTGTCTCGGGTCTTGGACGTTATCTATGTATTTATTATATTAAATCTATCGTCGAGTTAGCACCTATAACATAAGTCATTTAGTTGTACTTAGTATAGGGCTAACGAGATCTGTGTTATATGTCCATGAATATTTATTTATTTATTTATTATTTATGTAAATTCTTGCCAGTAAAGTTCACGCACCGAGGAACTATTTACCACTGTACAACTAAATGTGTTAATTTAATATGAAACCTTTTTTCTATCACATTTTGCCACTATTGTCATATGGGTCCACAAAGATACATATTTTTAGTTATAAAATATCATCGACCAAATAGGGGATGTATTAGCAAAGGGAAAGATAAAAAGTACCCGGAACCGGCGTGCGTGCATGCAACGACTTATGAACGTTGATGAAGCGACGGTGATCTGATCTGTCAGGATCGTGGCAAGTGGCAGTCCCTGGTCTCTGCCTACCCCTCTGGAATACAGGCGTGAGGTTATGTATATATATATATATATATATATATATATATATATATATATATATATATATATATATATATATATATATATATATATATATATAATATCATGTGTATACAGGGTGTCCCAAAGTTATGGGACATAAAGGGAAAGTACCTTAAATATCGTAGATAGGGTATTCTGCTGAAAGAAGACTTTATGTTATTTTTAAAAGTTAGAAATTCTGCATTCAAAGATTTTCTAAAAATTACTTGCCTCGTCTGAGAATCGAATCAACTTAAATGTAAAAAAACACCTACTACTTTTATGTTCCCAATCGATATACGGTGGAATGCAATAAATTATTGAGTATTGAGAATCCGTAGTTATCTAAAATACGGTTCTCATAACAACTGTCATTTGTTTTTGTAAGCACACAGACAACGGAAGAGACCAGGGCTTGCCACTTACCAGGATCGTGACAGAGCTCTTTTACTTCATCAAAAATTCACTAGCCGTTGCATGCATGCACGCTAGCTTTGGGTACTTTAAATACTTGTTAACTACGACATGCCGTTTTAGAAAATACAGCCCTATCGCCCTAAGGTGACAAAGGCCAATTACGAACTTATTAACGTAAAAAACACTTCATTTTGGTTATGAATGAATGAAAATTCTAGAAAAATAAAATTGCACTAAAAACACATTTGTACAAAGGCGAGCGTAACACTAGATAGTATTTTCTTCCAGCTAACCCACGATGACGCGGAAAGTGGAAGGGGTAGTGCCAGTAATCAAATAGTTTTTTTATTTCAACGTATATAGTTTAATTTCTGATTGTAGACTTTTAGTCCGGATTTACTTACGGGTGTTGTTATATCGGAAAAGTCCGACCAGGTTTCGCTCCGATTCGAAGAGCCTAATCATGGTGAGCAGAGACGGAGCTCGCGTCGTCGGTTGCTTGTCTCACACTACGGGCAAGCGCGCGGCGCGCCCGCGCCGAGATAGGTGGGGCGGGTGCCGACACTGGCTGCGGGGGATTCCCGCTGGCTTGCGCCGCAGCTTTAAGTCTTTTCTAAGTCTACAATGTGTTGTGCTTACGAAAGTTTTAGTTCAATAATTTCTGATTGTTGAACGTCAATGTGCATTGATTAATGTAAGCCGCTGCCTTCGGGCCGTAGTGTAGTGGGGAAAAAGGCCGCGGAAAATAACGCCTTTATCCATCTCAAATCATTTTAAACATATTACATAAGTTGCTACCTATATGATAAGATTTCATGATTGTCATTAATCAAATTAAATCAATCAAATCAAAGTGTTTTTTTCAAAATAACACAGAAATTATGACGTGAACGTTAAATGTTAAACTAGGTGTCCATTTCAAAATCTAGCACATATTGAAAAAAAATGGACAAAAATACTCCAAACTTAGTCTTTTCCAAGTCCTTAATTGGCAGCTCTTACACAATTATAACAAAACGTAGAACGCATGCATTGTACTGTCTTTATATCCAGACATCATTGTCATCTTCACTGACATATTTTCCCTCTCTGCGGAGTTGTTTAGGCAGGGTGTATTGTCCTTGATGGCTGTCGGGCCTTTATAATAAGAGGTTCGATATGAGGAAGAATATATGCCCATCCAAAAAAGTTCCAGTGTACTTTTAGAGCATTTCATGTTAAACTGAAATGCACTGAAAGTGTACATAGTTTAAAATAATATGTTAGTTATATTGCGTAATTCAGAAGTTAGCTTTTTATTTTGAATAAATCTCCTTTCTTTTTCTCTAATTCGTGGTAAGCGATGCTGGTTGTACAATTACTTAATATTTTAATGTAACTTAAGATGCTGGTACCACTTATTGTACGATTGTTTGTTTACACTAATAAAATAAAATAAAATCTTAATATTTTTTTCATTATAGTTACATAAACATAACACAAAATAACCTCACGCCTGTATCCGAGAGGGGTACGCAGAGACCACGGACTGCCACGATCCTGATAGATCACCTTCGCTTCATCAACGTTCACAAGTCGATGCATGCACGCACGCCTATTCCGAACACTTTTTATCTTCCCTTATGCTAATAGTTAACCAGTATTTAACAGGTAAGCACGTAACATCGTAGACCCCGTCTTCGCTTACCATCAAACGTGACTGGGGTCAAGTGTAACCTAAAATACTTAAACATAAACAACCCCAATTTGGTCGACGTATGTCCGCCTGGGATATTATTGTACTATAGAATCCCTGAAGATATATTAAGTTTGACTGAAGCGCGGTTTAAAAACTGTGTAAAGTACACTTTGTGCCAGAAGAGCTACACTATAATATAATATAATATAATATAATATAATATAATATAATATAATATAATATAATATAATATAATATAATATAATATAATATAATATAATATAATATAATATAATATAATATAATATAATATAATATAATATAATATAATATAATATAATATAATATAATATAATATAATTAATATAATATAATATAATATAATATAATATAATATAATATAATATAATATAATATAATATAATATAATATAATATAATATAAGGATTATTTAGATGACAATGATGTCTGGAATTCGAGCATGTAAAATGCATGACTTCTGTAAAATTGTGGTGAACTCTGTTAATTAAGGAATTTGAAAAGACTATGTTGGAGTTTTTTTTTTTTCCATTTTCTCTCCAAAATGATCTAGATTTTAAAATGGACACCGAGTTTGACTGTAACGTTCATTAAGCCGCAGTATCTGCGATATTTAAATCAAACCTTTTCATTTCATTTCTATAGTATATTATAGGCATGTGGAGAGGATGAAGGAAGAAAATTGACGCA